>JARQOC010000004.1:23477672-23968062 GCA_033576535.1 Allobates femoralis | reverse complement strand
TGGAAAATTAATATATTTCCCATTTTTACATGATTTGAGGCATGTTTTGGAAAAATAATTTAATTCCTTTTAAAAGTGTATATGTCTTTGGCCCCAGAGTCCAACGCCTTTACTTCTCGGCCACCACTGCCAACTTAAACAACATTTTATCAAAAGTTTTTATAAAAGCAGACTCTAGAATAAAGGCAGAAAAAAAGGTTATGGGCTAATGTCAACTGAATGACGTGGTCAGAGATGGCTAATGACGTGGTAAGAGATGGCATCTTGGTTAACTTAGTGAAAGAGAAAAAAATTATCTGAGATCAATCTGAAGGAGGTAAAAGTTGTGTATTTTGGGGCAAAAAGACATTTCTTTTAGTATATGTTTTTTGCTGTTCTTTTGTGGATTGATGCATTATGCAACCACAGAATTTTTCTGACTACTTTTTTTCTTTTTCCCCATCTCTTTCTATAGTATGATCGCAATAAGCTTACATGAGCTTATTCCCATATTTTCACAGGTAAAACCTGCACTCAGATCATACTTTGTACCAATATGGGAATTTTATGTCCAACAACCCTCTGGCAAATCAAAACCTATATTTTTGTAGATATTTATACTATGTCTTTTGGCACCACAGTTTATTTACTTGTTTGAATGTGGGAATGGATTTTTGAATACTGACTGTGATTTGGGGTAGAGCACATTTAGAAAACAAGACATGATTCATCATTGCATTCTGAGAAGTTAAACGACATCGTCAATGTACTGGGAAAAATCCAGTATTTTTTATTTTAGTTTTCATACTGTTTAGTTTTAACTGTGAGCCCTATTTAGACTCACAGATTGGAAAATTAATATATTTCCCATTTTTACATGATTTGAGGCATGTTTTGGAAAAATAATTTAATTCCTTTTAAAAGTGTATATGTCTTTGGCCCCAGAGTCCAACGCCTTTACTTCTCGGCCACCACTGCCAACTTAAACAACATTTTATCAAAAGTTTTTATAAAAGCAGACTCTAGAATAAAGGCAGAAAAAAAGGTTATGGGCTAATGTCAACTGAATGACGTGGTCAGAGATGGCTAATGACGTGGTAAGAGATGGCATCTTGGTTAACTTAGTGAAAGAGAAAAAAATTATCTGAGATCAATCTGAAGGAGGTAAAAGTTGTGTATTTTGGGGCAAAAAGACGTTTCTTTTAGTATATGTTTTTTGCTGTTCTTTTGTGGATTGATGCATTATGCAACCACAGAATTTTTCTGACTACTTTTTTTCTTTTTCCCCATCTCTTTCTATAGTATGATCGCAATAAGCTTACATGAGCTTATTCCCATATTTTCACAGGTAAAACCTGCACTCAGATCATACTTTGTACCAATATGGGAATTTTATGTCCAACAACCCTCTGGCAAATCAAAACCTATATTTTTGTAGATATTTATACTATGTCTTTTGGCACCACAGTTATTTACTTGTTTGAATGTGGGAATGGATTTTTGAATACTGACAGTGATTTGGGGTAGAGCACATTTAGAAAACAAGACATGATTCATCATTGCATTCTGAGAAGTTAAACGACATCGTCAATGTACTGGGAAAAATCCAGTATTTTTTATTTTAGTTTTCATACTGTTTAGTTTTAACTGTGAGCCCTATTTAGACTCACAGATTGGAAAATTAATATATTTCCCATTTTTACATGATTTGAGGCATGTTTTGGAAAAATAATTTAATTCCTTTTAAAAGTGTATATGTCTTTGGCCCCAGAGTCCAACGCCTTTACTTCTCGGCCACCACTGCCAACTTAAACAACATTTTATCAAAAGTTTTTATAAAAGCAGACTCTAGAATAAAGGCAGAAAAAAAGGTTATGGGCTAATGTCAACTGAATGACGTGGTCAGAGATGGCTAATGACGTGGTAAGAGATGGCATCTTGGTTAACTTAGTGAAAGAGAAAAAAATTATCTGAGATCAATCTGAAGGAGGTAAAAGTTGTGTATTTTGGGGCAAAAAGACGTTTCTTTTAGTATATGTTTTTTGCTGTTCTTTTGTGGATTGATGCATTATGCAACCACAGAATTTTTCTGACTACTTTTTTCTCTTTCTCCATCTTTTTCTATAGTTTGACCACAATAAACTTACATGAGCTGAGTCCCGTATTTTCAAAGGTAAAACCTACATTAAATGGATTTCGATAGAGAGTCCTATAAATTTAAAAGTTATCCTCTATGAGATTTTGGAATGTCGATTAGATGTTGAGGTGACTGGTTTTGGACATATTTCAATCATAGAATTTTTTTGATTAATTTCTGCATATCTTATTTTGTATGTGTATAAAACACACTGTTGTGAACAGGATTCGAACCAGTGCAGGAAAACCCAATTGGATTTCAAGTCCAACACCTTAACCCCTTCATGACCGAGCCTAGTTTGACCCTAAAGACCGAGGCATTTTTTGCAATTCTGACCAGTGTCCCTTTATGAGGTAATAACTCTGGAACGCTTCATTGGATCCGAGCGATTCTGACATTGTTTTTTCGTGACATATTGGGCTTCATGTTAGTATTAAATTTAGATCGATAATTTTTTCATTTATTTGTGAAAAAATCAAAAATTTGGCAAAAATTTTGAAAATGTAGCAATTTTCACATTTTTAATTTTTATTCTGCTAAACCAGAGAGTAATGTGACACAAAATAGTTAATAAATAACATTTCCCACATGTCTACTTCACATCAGCACAATTTTGGAAGAAAAAAAAAATTTTGGTAGGACGTTATAAGGGTTCAAAGTTCATCAGCAATTATTCATTTTTCCAGCAAAATTTACAAAACCATTTTTTTAGTGACCACATCACATTTGAAGTCCTTTTGAGGGGCGTACATGACAGAAAACACCTAAAAGTGATACCATTCCAAAAACTGCACCCCTCAAGCTACTCAAAACGATATTCAAGAAGATTATTAACCCTTCAGGTGCTTCACAGGAACTAAAATAAAGTTGAAGGTAAAAATGGACATTTTTATTTTTGTAACAAAAATGTTCTTTTAGCCTCAATTCTTTCATTTTCACATGGGCAACAGGATAAAATGCATCCTAAAATTTGTTGGGCAATTTCTCCTGAGTACACCGATACCTCATATGTGGTCATAAACCACAGTTTGGGCGCACGGCAGGGCTCAGAAGGGAAGGAGCGCAATTTGAATTTTGGAGCCAATTTTCCGTTCAAAAAGTGAAATTGCGCTCCTTCCCTTCTGAGCCCTGCCGTGCGCCCAAACAGTGGTTTATGACCACTTATAAGGTATCGGTGTACTCAGGAGAAATTGCCCAACAAATTTTGGGATGTACTTTATCCCTTTGCCCATGTGAAACTGAAAAAATGTAGGCAAAAATATTTTTTTTGTGAAAAAAAAGTGTTTTTTTCATTTTTACGGATGAATTTGTGAAGCATCAAGGGGCTCAAAGTGCTCACTATGCATCTAGATACGCTCCTTAGGGGTCTAGTTTCCAAAATGGGGTCACTTGTGGGGGAGCTCCAATGTGGAGACACACAGGGACCCTCCAAACACGACATGGTGTCCGCTAACAATTTGAATGGAAAATCAGCTCAAATTGTTAGCGGACACGTTTTGAGGGTCCCTGTGTGTCTCCACATTGGAGCTCCCCCACAAGTGACCCCATTTTGGAAACTAGACCCCCAAAAGAACATATCTAGATGCATAGTGAGCACTTTGAACCCCCAGATGCTTCACAAATTGATCCATAAAAATGAAAAAAGAAAATGTTTGTGGAAAAAAAAGTGCTTTTTCATTTTTACAGATGAATTTGTGAAGCATCAAGGGGCTCAAAGTGCTCACTATGCATCTAGATACGCTCCTTAGGGGGTCTAGTTTCCAAAATGGGGTCACTTGTGGGGGAGCTCCAATGTGGAGACACACAGGGGCTCTCCATACACAACATGATGTCCACTAACAATTGGAATTGTTAGCGGACACCTTGTAGGAGATGAAGAGCCCCTGTGTGCCTAAACATTGGAGCTCCCCCACAAGTGATCCCATTTTGGAAACTAGACCCCCTAATGAACGTATCTAGATGCATTGTGAGCACTTTGAACCCCCAGGTGCTTCACAAATTGATCTGTAAAAATGAAAAAAGAAATAGTTTGTGGAAAAAAAGTGCTTTTTCATTTTTATGGATGAATTTGTGAAGCATCTGGAGGTTAAAAGTGCTCACTATGCATGTAGATACTTTCCTTAGGGGGTCTAGTTTCCAAAATGGGGTCACTTATGGGGGAGCTCCAATGTTCAGGCACACAGGGAGGGGCTCTCCATACCCGACATGGTTTCCGCTAACAATTGGAGCTAATTTTCCATTGAAATTGTTAGCGGACACAATGTCGCATATGGAGAACCCATGTGCCACCAGCACAAGGGCAACTGGAAGAGTTGGGGTACAGCACCAGAAAATGCCGCCTCTAATGAATGCGCTATTTTCTTGGGTGGCTGTGGGTTGCAATTTGCAGCGTGGGGGACCCACAACATTTGGGTCTCTCCACGCTGAGGATTCGTCAGCCAGCTGCCATGTTGTACCTTTGCTGGCTACCAAAAATACAGCGAAGGCCTTTTCTTTATTTCTAAACTAATTCTAGAAAAAAAAATGACGTTGAGCTCCGCCATATTTTTGGTCCAGCCAGGTACAACTTGGCAGCTACAGACTGCCAGCAACCCCCAGCTGCCTCGTTGTACCTGGCTGCAACCAGAAATACAGCGAAGCCCATTTTTTTTTATTTCTAGAACTAATTCTAGAAAAAAAAAAATGACGTAGGGCTCCGCTATATTTTTGGTCCAGCCTGGTACAACTTGGCAGCTACAGACTGCCACCAAGCCCCAGCTGCCTTGTTGTACCTGGCTGCAACCAAAAATACAGCGAAGCCCATTTATTTTTCATTTCTAGAACTAAATCTAGAAAAAAAATGACGTAGGGCTCCGCTATATTTTTGGCCCAGCCAGGTACAACTAGGCAGCTGGGGGCTGGAATCCTCAGCATGGAAAGGCCCAAGCGTTCTGGGCCCCTCATGCTGAGAATTGCAGACCGCAGCCGCCCCAGAAAATGGCGCATTCATTGAAGCGCCGTTTTCTGGCACTATACCCATGCTCATCCAGTTGCCCTGGTGCTGGTGGCAAACTGGGTAATAAAGGGGTTAATGCCAGCTTTTTATTGGCAGCTGGCACTAAGCCCGAGATTCATAATATTGGGCCAATGTTAGACCCGCCATTAGGAATCTCTGGTAAGTAGTCAATAACTACACACAGAGAAAAATATTTTTATTTGGAAAAAAAACACAAACAAAATTCAGACTCCATCTTTATTATAAAAAGATCCGACGAAGTCCATAACGAAGGTCCCACGACGCTCAATCGCCTCCGACGTAGTCCACAACGAACGACGCACGATCGCCATGCAGGCGGATCGGACAGCAAAGTAGCGATCTGAAAGCCCGGGTGCAGTGATCCACACCGGGGCTGTGAGATCGCTTTCTACAGCTCGATCCGCATGCAGGCGGATCAGACTGCAGAGCAGCGATCTGGCAGCCCGGGTGCAGCGCCAGGGCTGCGAGATCGCTTTTTGCAGCCCGATCCGCATGCAGGCGGATCAGACTGCAGAGCACAGCGATCTGGTAGCCCGGGTGCAGCGCCAGGGCTGTGAGATCGCTTTCTGCAGCTCAAACCGCATGCAGGCGGATCAGACTGCAGAGCAGCGATCTGGCAGCCCGGGTGCAGCGCCAGGGCTGCGAGATCGCTTTCTGCAGCTCGATCCGCATGCAGGCGGATCGGACTGCAGAGCAGCGATCTGGCAGCCTGGGTGCAGCGCCAGGGCTGCGAGATCGCTTTCTGCAGCTCGATCCGCATGCAGGTGGATCAGACTGCAGAGCAGCTATCTGGTAGCCTGGGTGCAGCGCCAGGGCTGCGAGATCGCTTTCT
Organism: Allobates femoralis; assembly: GCA_033576535.1. Classification (NCBI taxonomy): domain Eukaryota; kingdom Metazoa; phylum Chordata; class Amphibia; order Anura; family Aromobatidae; genus Allobates; species Allobates femoralis. The sequence continues at coordinate 23,962,098 of JARQOC010000004.1, read as the reverse complement.
GCAGCTCGATCCGCATGCAGGCGGATCGGACTGCAGAGCAGCGATCTGGCAGCCTGGGTGCAGCGCAAGGGCTGCGAGATCGCTTTCTGCAGCTCGATCCGCATGCAGGCGGATCAGACTGCAGAGCAGCTATCTGGCAGCCCGGGTGCAGCGCCGGGGCTGCGAGATCGCTTTCTGCAGCTCGATCCGCATGCAGGCGGATCGGACTGCAGAGCAGCGATCTGGCAGCCTGGGTGCAGCGCCAGGGCTGCCAGATCGCTTTCTGCAGCTCGATCCGCATGCAGGCGGATCAGACTGCAGAGCAGCGATCTGGTAGCCCGGGTGCAGCGCCAGGGCTGTGAGATCGCTTTCTGCAGCTCAATCCGCATGCAGGCGGATCAGACTGCAGAGCAGCGATCTGGTAGCCTGGGTGCAGCGCCAGGGCTGTGAGATCGCTTTCTGCAGCTCGAACCCCATGCAGGGGGATCAAACTGCAGTGTAGGGATCTCACAATCCTGGCACAGTGATCCACTATGTGATCACTGTGCAAGGCCTGCATGGGGATCAAACTGCAGAGGAGGGATCCAGTCAGTACTGGCACAGTGATCCACTATGTGATCACTGTGCCCGTACTGACTGGATCCCTCCTCTGCAGTTTGATCCCCTGGGGGATCAAACAGCAGAGGAGGGATCCTGACAGGAGGCTGATGGAAAGCGGCGGCGGCGGCGATGGCAGCGCAGGAGGACCGCCCGGAAGTGGAGTAGTGGCGGCGGAGAGGTGAGCGGGAGGTGATCACTGGAGATCACCGGAGACAGGTGGTGATCTCCAGTGATCGTGGGGGGGGCAGGAAGGAGAAGCGGGGGGGCGGGACATTGGAGGACAGGGGGAATCGGCGGGCGGGACATCGGAGCACGGGGGGGGGGCATCGGTGAACCGGGTGGAAGCAGCGGGCGGCAGGAAGAAGCCGGTGGGGGGGGAGACACCGGAGCACAGGGGGGACATCAGGGAACAAGGGGAAGCAGCGGGCAGCAGGAAGGAGAAGCGGGGGGGGGACATCGGAGCACAGGGGAAAGCGGCGGGAAGGAGAAGCGGCGGGCGGCAGATAGGAGAGGCGGCAGGGGGGGACATCGGAGCCATGGTGGGGACATCGAAGCCATGGGGGGGACATCGGAGCCCGGGGGGGGCACATCGGAGCCCAGGGGGGGCACATCTCAGGACAAGGGGAAAAGCGGCGGGCAGGAAAACATTACAGCCACGGTAATTTGCGGTTTCATTTTCAACAGCCAATCACCGCGGCTGTAGCCTGGGGGGGGCAAAGTGACCCCCCTGGGGTGTGCTGCATGTCCCCATGTACCCGCAGCTCAAGTGACAGGTCAGTGAGACCCTCACTTGAGCTGCAGCAGTGCGTTCCCCAGATGTCTCATATATGAGACATCGGTCATTAACGAACTGGTTTTCATGTCTCATATATGAGACATGTGTCGTTAAGGGGTTAACCTCTTGGCCACCACAGCCAGCTTAACCAATGCATTATCAAAAGTTTTTACAAAAGCAAACTCTAAAATGAAGACTGAAAAAAAGGTTTTGAGTTAAGATCAACTGAATTACATGGTCAGATATGGCTAATGGCATGGTAAGAGATGGCATCTTGGTTGACTTAGTGAAAGAGAAAAAAGTGATTTGAGGTCAATTTGAAGAAGGTAAAAGTTGTGTATTTTGGGGCAAAAAGACGTTTCTTTTAGTATATGTTTTTTGCTGTTCTTTTGTGGATTGATGCATTATGCAACCACAGAATTTTTCTGACTACTTTTTTTCTTTTTCCCCATCTCTTTCTATAGTATGATCGCAATAAACTTACATGAGCTTATTCCCATATTTTCACAGGTAAAACCTGCACTCAGATCATACTTTGTACCAATATGAGAATTTTATGTCCAACAACCCTCTGGCAAATCAAAACCTATATTTTTGTAGATATTTATACTATGTCTTTTGGCACCACAGTTTATTTACTTGTTTGAATGTGGGAATGGATTTTTGAATACTGACAGTGATTTGGGGTAGAGCACATTTAGAAAACAAGACATGATTCATCATTGCATTCTGAGAAGTTGAACGACATCGTCAGTGTACTGGAAAAAATCCAGTATTTTTTATTTTAGTTTTCATACTGTTTAGTTTTAACTGTGAGCCCTATTTAGACTCACAGATTGGAAAATTAATATATTTCCCATTTTTACATGATTTGAGGCATGTTTTGGAAAAATAATTTAATTCCTTTTAAAAGTGTATATGTCTTTGGCCCCAGAGTCCAACGCCTTTACTTCTCGGCCACCACTGCCAACTTAAACAACATTTTATCAAAAGTTTTTATAAAAGCAGACTCTAGAATGACGGCAGAAAAAAAGGTTATGGGCTAATGTCAACTGAATGACGTGGTCAGAGATGGCTAATGACGAGGTAAGAGATGGCATCTTGGTTAACTTAGTGAAAGAGAAAAAAACGATCTGAGATCAATCTGAAGGAGGTAAAAGTTGTGTATTCTGGGGCACAAAGACATTTGGTTTAGTATATGTTTTTTGCTGTTCTTTTGTGGATTGACGCATTATGCAACCACAAAATTTTTCTGACTACTTTTTTCTTTTTCTCCATCTTTTTCTATAGTTTGATCCCAATAAACTTACATGAGCTGAGTCCCGTATTTTTAAAGGTAAAACCTACATTAAATGGATTTCGATAGAGAGTCCTATAAATTTAAAAGTTATCCTCTATGAGATTTTGGATGGCGATTAGATGTTGAGGTGACTGGTTTTGGACATATTTCAATCATAGAATTTTTTTGATTAATTTCTGCATATCTTATTTTGTATGTGTATAAAACACACCGCTGTGAACAGGATTCAAACCAGTGCAGGGAAACCCCATTGGATTTCAAGTCCAACGCCTTAACCTCTTGGCCACACAGCCAGCTTAACCAATGCATTATCAAAAGTTTTTACAAAAGCAAACTCTAAAATGAAGACTGAAAAAAAGGTTTTGAGTTAAGATCAACTGAATTACATGGTCAGATATGGCTAATGGCATGGTAAGAGATGGCATCTTGGTTGACTTAGTGAAAGAGAAAAAAGTGATTTGAGGTCAATTTGAAGAAGGTAAAAGTTGTGTATTTTGGGGCAAAAAGACGTTTCTTTTAGTATATGTTTTTTGCTGTTCTTTTGTGGATTGATGCATTATGCAACCACAGAATTTTTCTGACTACTTTTTTTCTTTTTCCCCATCTCTTTCTATAGTATGATCACAATAAACTTACATGAGCTTATTCCCATATTTTCACAGGTAAAACCTGCACTCAGATCATACTTTGTACCAATATGAGAATTTTATGTCCAACAACCCTCTGGCAAATCAAAACCTATATTTTTGTAGATATTTATACTATGTCTTTTGGCACCACAGTTTATTTACTTGTTTGAATGTGGGAATGGATTTTTGAATGCTGACAGTGATTTGGGGTAGAGCACATTTAGAAAACAAGACATGATTCATCATTGCATTCTGAGAAGTTAAACGACATCGTCAATGTACTGGGAAAAATCCAGTATTTTTTATTTTAGTTTTCATACTGTTTAGTTTTAACTGTGAGCCCTATTTAGACTCACAGATTGGAAAATTAATATATTTCCCATTTTTACATGATTTGAGGCATCTTTTGGAAAAATAATTTAATTCCTTTTAAAAGTGTATATGTCTTTGGCCCCAGAGTCCAACGCCTTTACTTCTCGGCCACCACTGCCAACTTAAACAACATTTTATCAAAAGTTTTTATAAAAGCAGACTCTAGAATGAAGGCAGAAAAAAAGGTTATGGGCTAATGTCAACTGAATGACGTGGTCAGAGATGGCTAATGACGTGGTAAGAGATGGCATCTTGGTTAACTTAGTGAAAGAGAAAAAAATGATCTGAGATCAATCTGAAGGAGGTAAAAGTTGTGTATTCTGGGGCACAAAGACGTTTGGTTTAGTATATGTTTTTTGCTGTTCTTTTGTGGATTGACGCATTATGCAACCACAAAATTTTTCTGACTACTTTTTTCTTTTTCTCCATCTTTTTCTATAGTTTGATCCCAATAAACTTACATGAGCTGAGTCCCGTATTTTCAAAGGTAAAACCTACATTAAATGGATTTCGATAGAGGAGTCCTATAAATTTAAAAGTTATCCTCTATGAGATTTTGGATGGCGATTAGATGTTGAGGTGTCTGGTTTTGGACATATTTCAATCATAGAATTTTTTTGATTAATTTCTACATATCTTATTTTGTATGTGTATAAAACACACCGCTGTGAACAGGATTTGAACCTGTGCGGGGAAACCCCATTGGATTTCGAGTCCAACGCCTTAACCTCTTAGCCACCACAGCCAGCTTACTTAATGCTTTATCAATAGTTTTTACAAAAGCAAACTCTAGAACAAAGACTGAAAAAAAGGTTTTGAGTTAAGATCAACTGAATGACATGGTCAGAGATGGCTAATGGCATGGTAAGAGATGGCATCTTGGTTGACTTAGTGAAAGAGAAAAAAGTGATTGAGGTCAATTTGAAGAAGGTAAAAAGTTGTGTATTTTGGGGCAAAAAGACGTTTCTTTTAGTATATGTTTTTTGCTGTTCTTTTGTGGATTGATGCATTATGCAACCACAGAATTTTTCTGACTACTTTTTTTCTTTTTCTCCATCTCTTTCTATAGTATGATCGCAATAAACTTACATGAGCTTATTCCCATATTCTTACAGGTATAACCTGCACTCAGATCATACTTTGTACCAATATGAGAATTTTATGTCCAACAACCCTCTGGCAAATCAAAACCTATATTTTTGTAGATATTTATACTATGTCTTTTGGCACCACAGTTTATTTACTTGTTTGAATGTGGGAATGGATTTTTGAATGCTGACAGTGATTTGGGGTAGAGCACATTTAGAAAACAAGACATGATTCATCAGTGCATTCTGAGAAGTTAAACGACATCGTCAATGTACTGGGAAAAATCCAGTATTTTTTATTTTAGTTTTCATACTGTTTAGTTTTAACTGTGAGCCCTATTTAGACTCACAGATTGGAAAATTAATATATTTCCCATTTTTACATGATTTGAGGCATCTTTTGGAAAAATAATTTAATTCCTTTTAAAAGTGTATATGTCTTTAGCCCCAGAGTCCAACGCCTTACCTTCTCGGCCACCACTGCCAACTTAAACAACATTTTATCAAAAGTTTTCATAAAAGCAGACTCTAGAATGAAGGCAGAAAAAAAGGTTATGGGCTAATGTCAACTGAATGACGTGGTCAGAGATGGCTAATGACGTGGTAAGAGATGGCATCTTGGTTAACTTAGTGAAAGAGAAAAAAATGATCTGAGATCAATCTGAAGGAGGTAAAAGTTGTGTATTCTGGGGCACAAAGACGTTTGGTTTAGTATATGTTTTTTGCTGTTCTTTTGTGGATTGACGCATTATGCAACCACAAAATTTTTCTGACTACTTTTTTCTTTTTCTCCATCTTTTTCTATAGTTTGATCCCAATAAACTTACATGAGCTGAGTCCCGTATTTTCAAAGGTAAAACCTACATTAAATGGATTTCGATAGAGAGTCCTATAAATTTAAAAGTTATCCTCTATGAGTTTTTGGATGGCGATTAGATGTTGAGGTGACTGGTTTTGGACATATTTCAATCATAGAATTTTTTTGATTAATTTCTGAAGAAAACTGCATATCTTATTTTGTATGTGTATAAAACACACTGCTATGAACAGGATTCGAATCTGTGCAGGGAAACCCCATTGGATTTCGAGTCCAACTCCTTAACCTCTTGGCCACCACAGCCAGCTTAACCAATGCATTATCAAAAGTTTTTACAAAAGCAAACTCTAGAATGAAGACTGAAAAAAAGGTTTTGAGTTAAGATCAACTGAATTACATGGTCAGAGATGGCTAATGGCATGGTAAGAGATGGCATCTTGGTTGACTTAGTGAAAGAGAAAAAAGTGATTTGAGGTCAATTTGAAGAAGGTAAAAGTTGTGTATTTTGGGGCAAAAAGACGTTTCTTTTAGTATATGTTTTTGGCTGTTCTTTTGTGGATTGATGCATTATGCAACCACAGAATTTTTCTGACTACTTTTTTTCTTTTTCCCCATCTTTTTCTATAGTTTGATCGTAATAAACTTACATGAGCTTAGTCCCATATTTTCACAGGTAAAACCTGCACTCAGATCATACTTTGTACCAATATGAGAATTTTATGTCCAACAACCCTCTGGCAAATCAAAACCTATATTTTTGTAAATATTTATACTATGTCTTTTGGCACCACAGTTTATTTACTTGATTGAATGTGGGAATGGATTTTTGAATGCTGACAGTGATTTGGGGTAGAGCACATTTAGAAAACGAGACATGATTCATCAGTGCATTCTGAGAAGTTAAACGACATCGTCAATGTACTGGTAAAAATCCAGTATTTTTTATTTTAGTTTTCATACTGTTTAGTTTTAACTGTGAGCCCTATTTAGACTCACAGATTGGAAAATTAATATATTTCCCATTTTTACATGATTTGAGGCATCTTTTGGAAAATAATTTAATTCATTTTAAAAGTGTATATGTCTTTGGCCCCAGAGTCCAACGCCTTAACTTCTCGGCCACCACTGCCAACTTAAACAACATTTTATCAAAAGTTTTCATAAAAGCAGACTCTAGAATGAAGGCAGAAAAAAAGGTTAAGTGCTAAGTGTGACGAAATGGACTCCTTCAATATAGAACATATGATGATTTCTTATGTAACCAGACATATCATATTGTATATTGACTTGTAAACTGGTATTGGTCAAAGAGAATTTCTTACAGTATTGTCATAGATTTCTGTGTTTAAAGTTTAGCTTGGTAATGTAATTATCTAACCTGTTTGTCATAGCAGGCCAGAGAACTTAATTATGCTAATCGTCCATTGTCTATTACCCTGTGAATGTTGATTCCATGTACAGCCACGATTGTTTAAGTGTCATTGATTGTAGACTCAATGTCTCAGACTAACATACCATTGTATCACTGCTAGCAATTGGATCAGCATTTGGATTGCAATAGGACTAAAATATGTTAAATGAGGATTGGAGTTCAGCCAATGAAAAGACTGTGTTATTGCACCAATCATGACGTCCCCAATATCCTACAATGAGGGCTGAGGGTATATAAGGAGGACTGTTCACTTTGACCAGCAGATTGGAGTTAGATTCTGTCTAGTGGCCTCAGTCTAGGGATTTTCGGTCCCGGCTAGAGGTCACTGGATTGGATACAGGCAGCTAATCGAGGGTCTTCGGATCTGGTTAGCGAGCCATAACCCTAGGCCTAGGCATTTCGGTGCTGACCAAGGGGATCAGAACACGGACTAAAGAACCACAAGGACTTCAGCATCGGATTCGGCTGTGATAGACTGCTTAAGGACAAGGAAGCAACCCAGGTTGGGACGATACAGTCACCTGGCTACAGACTTTGCCGTGCTACATTCTAAACCCTGGTGAGCCAGCGGAAGGGTAAGACTCTGTTGCCTGTTACATTTATGTGTTGTGCTTGGTTATGCGTTATATGCTGTTAACTGTTTGGGGATCCAATAAAGCCTTAATATTGTGATTCCCTGACCCTGTGTTGTCTGAGTAGTGTTCCGCCCACGGTTAAGGAGCTCGGGCGTTCAGTTGGGGATGAGCCCTGGTCCACGCTGTCTTTGTAAAGGCGGCTGGGCCTGCGGACGAGAGCACCCACTGACCCCCGGGTCTCCACAATTGGTGGCAGCGGTGGGATACTACTCAGCCTGGTTTATCCAGGGGAGCTGCAGGGGACTGGTGTTCGTGGACACCGTCCAAGGGCTCAACAACCAGGGAGGCATATAAGCATACCCAGCAGGCCATTAGTGAGGCATTCAGGTTTCAGACGTTGCCATGTCCAACCCCACCAGCTCAGCCATGGGACAAGGGCCGGAGAGGAGATACGGCAGCAGCAGTAAATGGATGCTACAGGATCTGTGCCAGAGGAGAAACATTGAATACAGGAACGCTGACACTCGGTCGGCTTTGATTCAGAAATTGGTCCATTGAGACACCCAGAATGATGGTGAGGATGATGAGGACCCCGCCGACGTGGTACCAGAGGATGTAAGTTGTGCACCACATCATGGATCCAGTGAATATCGTGAAATCACCAGGTCCACAGCAGTCCAAATCAAGGAGAGCTTGGCTGCATTGGGGCTAAAAGCCTCAAGAGAAGAGAGGGCTTGGGTTCTGGGAAATATTTTAGGAATTCCAGCTCACCAACTGCTACCCCCAGCCGCTCGAGTAGGATTATTCTGCTACCCATTAGAAGCCCCATCAGGACAAAGGTATGCAGACAGGATACGTGACTTGCCCAATCCACAGCGCTGTTATACGTGTGGACGTCTTGGACATATGGACAAAGATTGTCGCCAACACCGGGGCCCCATGCCTGGAGCTCATCGGCCAGCACAGCCAGTCCAGGTCAGTGACGTCCAAGCCCCGGGACAACAAGAAACTGATTCTGTCCACATCCTGGTAAGCCCAGCTATTGTTTCTCCAGACCCTGTACCCTGTTCCCAATTAACCATCTCCCTGGCTGAGAGTCAGTGCTCAGACATCCCTTCGGAAGGTGTGCAGCTAGCCGAGGCGAACGACCAGGGAGAGGACAAGTTGGAGCTTACAGACAGTGACCCTACACCTGTTATTTTGGAGCCTGAGCAGGGAGAGGACAAGTTGGAGTTTACGGACAACGTCCCTATCCCTGTTGCTTTGGGAACTGACCAGGAAGCGGTCGATGTGGAGCTTATAGACTGTGACCCTACACCTGCTATTGTGGAAACTTACCTGGAAGAAGTCAATGTGGATCTTAAAGACAGCATCCCCACCCCTGTTAGTTTGGAGCCTGAGCAGGGAGAGGACAATTTGGAGTTTATGGACAATGTCCCTATCCCTGTTGCTTTGGAGACTGGCCAGGAAGAGGTTGATGTGGGATTTGTGAGCAGCCTTCCCACACCTGTTGATTCAGGGGCTAACCAGGAGGAGGTTGAAGTGGGGCTCATGGATGGCCCCCCCACATCTGTTGTTTTGCAAGCTGACCCAGGACAAGGACTATCCAGCCAGTTTGTCACAGCCATCACCATCATCCAGGAAGCCAAGCAGCACCCTGATGTGGATCTTGCTACCCCACCTTCAGAGGATAATTCATGTTCCCAGCCCCCATCATTCTTCTCTGAGCCATCAACAGTGAGTACCCCTAGCCAGACTGTGGTCATTGACTGGGGGGGAATTGATAACCAGAAATTTATGGGAGCTCAACTCCTGAATCCCATTTTACTGTTTATCCACAATATGTCTGCCCATCCTGGGGGAGGTAATCTGGGGGAGGTGTATAGATGGAAGCCTCGATTGCTGTTTTCTCCATTAAAAAAGACAATGCCGCCAAGAGGAGAAGGATGACCAGAGACTGATCACATCTGACTGCCCTGTCTGGTTACATAAGAAGGGGGAGGTATGTGACGAAATGGACTCCTTCAATATAGAACATATGATGATTTCTTATGTAACCAGACATATCATATTGTATATTGACTTGTAAACTGGTATTGGTCAAAGAGAATTTCTTACAGTATTGTCATAGATTTCTGTGGTTAAAGTTTAGCTTGGTAATGTAATTATCTAACCTGTTTGTCATAGCAGGCCAGAGAACTTAATTATGCTAATCGTCCATTGTCTATTACCCTGTGAATGTTGATTCCATGTACAGCCACGATTGTTTAAGTGTCATTGATTGTAGACTCAATGTCTCAGACTAACATACCATTGTATCACTGCTAGCAATTGGATCAGCATTTGGATTGCAATAGGACTAAAATATGTTAAATGAGGATTGGAGTTCAGCCAATGAAAAGACTGTGTTATTGCACCAATCATGACGTCCCCAATATCCTACAATGAGGGCTGAGGGTATATAAGGAGGACTGTTCACTTTGACCAGCAGATTGGAGTTAGATTCTGTCTAGTGGCCTCAGTCTAGGGATTTTCGGTCCCGGCTAGAGGTCACTGGATTGGATACAGGCAGCTAATCGAGGGTCTTCGGATCCGGTTAGCGAGCCATAACCCTAGGCCTAGGCATTTCGGTGCCGACCAAGGGGATCAGAACACGGACTAAAGAACCACAAGGACTTCAGCATCGGATTCGGCTGTGATAGACTGCTTAAGGACAAGGAAGCAACCCAGGTTGGGACGATACAGTCACCTGGCTACAGACTTTGCCGTGCTACATTCTAAAGCCTGGTGAGCCAGCGGAAGGGTGAGACTCTGTTGCCTGTTACATTGTGTGTTGTGCTTGGTTATGCGTTATATGCTGTTAACTGTTTGGGGATCCAATAAAGCCTTAATATTGTGATTCCCTCACCCTGTGTTGTCTGAGTAGTGTTCCGCCCACGGTTAAGGAGCTCGGGTGTTCAGTTGGGGATGAGCCCTGGTCCACGCTGTCTTTGTAAAGGCGGCTGGGCCTGCGGACGAGAGCACCCACTGACCCCCGGGTCTCCACACTAAGATCAACTGAATGACGTGGTCAGAGATGGCTAATGGCATGGTAAGAGATGGCATCTTGGTTGACTTAGTGAAAAAGAAAAAAGTGATCTGAGGTCAATTTGAAGGAGGTAAAAGTTGTGTATTTTGGGGCAAAAAGACGTTTCTTTTAGTATATGTTTTTTGCTGTTCTTTTGTGGATTGACGCATTATGCAACCACAGAATTTTTCTGACTACTTTTTTTCTTTTTCCCCATCTTTTTCTATAGTTTGATCCCAATAAACTTACATGAGCTTAGTCCCATATTTTCAAAGGTAAAACCTGAATTCAGATCATACTTTGTACCAATATGAGAATTTTATGTCCAACGACCCTTTGGCAAATCAAAACCTATATTTTTGTAGATATTTATACTATGTCTTTTGGCACCACAGTTTATTTACTTGTTTGAATGTGGGAATGAATTTTTGAATGCTGACAGTGATTTGGGGTAGAGCACATTTAGAAAACGGGACATGACTCACCAATTCATTTTGAGAAGGTAAACGACATCGTCAATGTACTGGGAAAAATCCAGTATTTTTTATTTTAGTTTTCATATTGTTTAGTTTTAATTATGAGCCCTATTTAGACTCACAGATTAGAAAATTAATATCTTTCCCATTTTTACATGATTGGAGGCATGTTACTTTTGGAAAAATAATTTAATTCTTTTCAAAAGTGTATATGTCTTTGGCCAAGTAAAACACAACCTTGTGAACAAGATTTTAACTAACACGTGGAAACTATTGGATATCAAATCCAATGCCTTAGCCAGTTGACTATCACAAATTACAGCATAGTGCTGTTTTCATAGAAATTTTCTGGGAACTGCATTTTATCAACAGAGTCTTGTAAGTAAAGTGTGTCTTCACTTTGCTGACAAAGCTTTGGGAAGGATTCCTTTGCTAACAAATTGACTTACAGACAGTGACTGGTCTGGTTTGAGATTCCTGAGGAGAAAATAAATTATCAATCTCTTGTGACATATAAAACATACAGTAACTCTTTTCATACTTTTTTCCATTTTGAGTGGACTAAGAGAATGACTTGGATGAAAAGATGGAACTGTGTTTTCTCCGTTAAAATACTTTGATGGAACTCCAGTGTTTTAGTGGATATATTTCAATAATAGTTTTGAGATTTGTTTATAAAATTACCTGTTCCACTCTCTCTTACTTTGTGCACATAAAACAAATCTAACGTGTTTGTTTTCACCACAATTGGAAGACATAGTAATGGAGAAGGCATTTTTGCAGAAATTGGCTGACTTTCAAAAGAAATGCATAAACTTAGGTAGATAAGAAGGAGGTCAAAAGCTTGTCTCCTAAAGCAGATAGAGATGGTTTATTTTGCAAGGTTTCCCTTAGTATAAATTGGAATTTGAAGCAGCAGAAAACTAGGCAAATAATATCTGTGTTTTTATTTTTCCACAGGTTTTCTTTACATTGTTTTTGTAGACTTTCTTCAACATCTTCAAATTATCAACAAAGCTGTAACGTATGGGCATTTTTTCAACAAATTGTCATAAATACAGAGACAGGTCTGATCTGGTGCTTTAAATAGTGGAAAGAAATGGTCAGCCTTTTGGGGCAAATAAAAAAAACTAATTTTATACATTTTACTTTTTTAAATGGATTACGACAGAGAGTCCTATGAAACTAAAAAGTATCCTCTATAAGTTTTTGGATGGCGATTAGATGTTGAGGTGACTGGTTTTGCACACATTTCAATCATAGAATGTTTTTGATTAATTTCTGAAGGATTCGAACCTGTGCGGGGAAACTCCATTGGATTTCGAGTCCAACGCCTTAACCTCTCAGCCACCACAGCCAGCTTAACCAACACTTTATCAAAAGTTTTTACAAAAGCAGACTCTAGAATGAAGACTAAAAAAAAGGTTTTGAGCTAAGATCAACTTAATGACATGGTCCGAGATGGCTAATGGCATCGTAAGAGATGGCATCTTGGTTGACTTAGTGAAAGAGAAAAAAGTGATCTGAGGTTAATTTGAAGAAGGTAAAAGTTGTGCATTTTGGGGCAAAAAGACGTTTATTTTAGCATATGTTTTTTGCTGTTCTCTTGTGGATTGACGCATTATGCAACCACAGAATTTTTCTGACTACTTTTTTTCTTTTTCCCCATCTTTTTCTATAGTTTGATGCTAATAAACTTACATGAGCTTAGTCCCATACTTTCACAAGTAAAACCTGCACTCAGATCATACTTTGAACCAATATGAGAATTTTATGTCCAACAACCCTTTGGCAAATCAAAACCTATATTTTTGTAGATATTTATACTATGACTTTTGGCACCACAGTTTATTTACTTGTTTGAATGTGGGAATGGATTTTTGAATGCTGACAGTGATTTGGGGTAGAGCACATTTAGAAAATGAGACATGATTCATCAGTGCATTCTGAGAAGTTAAACAACATCGTCAATATACTGGGAAAAATCCAGTATTTTTTATTTTAGTTTTCATATTGTTTAGTTTTAATCATGAGCCCTATTTAGACTCACAGATTGGAAAATTAATATCTTTCCCATTTTTACATGATTTGAGGCATGTTACTTTTGGAAAAATAATTTAATTCTTTTCAAAAGTGTATATGTCTTTGGCCAGGTAAAACACAACCTTGTGAACAAGATTTTAACTAACACGTGGAAACTATTGGATGTCAAATCCAATGCCTTAACCAGTTGACTATCACAAATTACAGCATATTGCTGTTTTCATAGACATTTTCTGGGAACTGCAATTTATCAATAGAGTCTTGTAAGTAAAGTGTGTCTTCACTTTGCTGACAAAGCTTTGGGAAGGATTCCTTTGCTAACAAATTGTCTTACAGACAATGACTGGTCTGATTTGAGATTCCTGAGGAGAAAATAAATGATCAATCTCTTGGGACATATCAAACATACAGTAACTCTTTTCATACTTCTTTTCATTTTGAGTGGAATAAGAGAAAGAGTTGGATGAAAAAATGGAACTGTGCTGTCGCCGTTAAAATATTTGGATGGAACTGCAGTGTTTTAGTGGATATATTTCAATAATAGTTCTGTGATTTGTTTGTAAAATTACATGCTCCACTCTCTCTTACTTTGTGCACATAAAACAAATCTAACATGTTTGTTTGCATCACAATCGGAAGACAGTAATAGAAAAGGCATTTTTGCAGAAATTGGCTGACTTTCAGAAGAAGAAATGCATAAACTTAGGTAGATAAGAAGGAGGTCAAAAGCTTGTGTCCTAAAGCAGATAGAGATGGTTTATTTTGCAAGTTTTCCCTCAGTATAAATTGGAATTTGAAGCAGCAGAAAACTAGGCAAATAATATCTATGTTTTTATTTTTCCACAGGTTTTCTTTACTTTGTTTTTGTAGACTCTCCCTAACATCTTCAAATTGCTAACAAAGCTGTAAAGTATGGGGGATTTTTGCAACAAATTGTCATAAATACAGAGACATGTCTGATCTGAGGTTTTTTAAATAGTGGAAAAAAATGGTCAGCCTTCTTTTTGGGCAAACAGAAAATAACTAATTTTATACAATTTTGTCACGAAGACTTAGCCAGGACTTGCAACTCGCTGGCGCCCCTCATCTTGCTCGTCAAACCTGGTATTGCCAGAGGATAAGAAAGGATCCCAGCTGCTCTAATTTATGTTGTATGCTGAGGTACATGATGTGACAGGATGTATATATACCACTAGTTCCTTGGTCCAGTCAACCTCAGGCCCACAATATCACGTAAATACAAAAAGTTATGTTACCACCACCGATCTCTTTCAGGTGGATCGGTAACCTGTTTGGTAACGTGTAAAAGCAGGATTGGGTATCAGCTCATCATAGAACAGGTAGAACGAAACTAAGTTAATTAATAAGTTGACACCAGAAAGGTTTCAGATATACAAGATATTATAAAAGAGACAAATTACATATATGCATAAAACAGTTATTAAAATAAAATGAATTAAAGTAGAAAAGTACAGAACGTGCTTCACGGAGTGGAGATCCCAGATTCAGTGGGGGAAGGCACTCCAGAGATGAGTTAGCGTTCCCGACTCGCAGCATAGAGTGTTGCTATGTCCTTCAATTAAGCTGATATGAAGCAAAAATGGTCGCTTTGGTTTTATGTAAGGACACAGAAAATCAAGCTACCTCCACTTGTGTTCACCTTCGTGGGGGGCTGGGTCCCTGAGATCCACCTCTTTCACAATTCTCAAAACCCGTCCATGTTTCATATTTCTGGGTGGGATGATCCCAGATTCAAAATATGTACACCATGTTTACCCTCATGTAATTCCAAGAAGATAGATATCAAATATGATATATCTATGATGTTTAAAAGGCCAGAACTCATTTCCCAGGTTCCTGACTGTTACATAGATATAAAAGTTACTAGATGGCAGCCCGATTCTAAAGAATCGGGTAGTCTAGAATCCAGATATAGTTTATTTACGAATAGTTAGGGTAGTGCGGTGAAATTAATTGTGTGTATACAGGCGGCTGTGTGGGTACCAGAGAATATGGTGGCTCAGTGGCTAGCACTGCGCGCGGTCGCTCAGTGGCTAGCAGTGAGTGCGGTGAGAGTGGTCAGTGCAGCGGCGTGGGCAGAGTGGTCAGGACATACACACATACATACAGACACACACACACACACACACACACACTCACTCCGCTATACTTACCACCGACCCTGCGTCTTCTCCGGTGCCTGGATCCTGAGTCAACATGTGGCCACCCCCGGACGACTGGAGAGGGCAGAGGACGGCTGGAGGCGGCAGGGGGCAGGGGACGGCTGGAGGCTGGAGGGGGCAGGGGACGGCTGGAGGGGGCAGGGGACGGCTGGAGGGGGCAGGGGACGGCTGGAGGGGGCAGGGGATGGCTGGAGGGGACAGGGGACGGCTGGAGGGGGCAGGGGACGGCTGGAGGCTGGAGAGGGCAGAGGACGGCTGGAGAGGGCAGAGGACGGCTGGAGGCTGGAGAGGGCAGAGGACTGCTGGAGGCTGGAGAGGGCAGAGGACGGCTGGAGGCTGGAGAGGGCAGAGGACGGCTGGAGGCTGGAGAGGGCAGAGGACGGCTGGAGGCTGGAGAGGGCAGAGGACGGCTGGAGAGGGCAGAGGATGTCTGGAGGGGGCAGGGGACGGCTGGAGGGGGCAGGGGACGGCTGGAGGGGGCAGGGGACGGCTGGAGGGCAGAGGACAGGGAAGGCTGGACGGCAGAGGACAGGGGAGGCTGGAGGCCAGAGGACAGGGGAGGCTGGAGGCCAGGGGAGGCTGGAGGCCAGAGGAGGCTGGAGGCCAGAGGACAGGGGAGGCTGGAGGCCAGAGGACAGGGGAGGCTGGAGGCCAGAGGAGGCTGGAGGCCAGAGGACAGGGGAGGCTGGAGGCCAGAGGACAGGGGAGGCTGGAGG
Organism: Allobates femoralis; assembly: GCA_033576535.1. Taxonomy (NCBI): domain Eukaryota; kingdom Metazoa; phylum Chordata; class Amphibia; order Anura; family Aromobatidae; genus Allobates; species Allobates femoralis. The sequence continues at coordinate 23,946,046 of JARQOC010000004.1, read as the reverse complement.
GTAGAGGAGAGGGAGAGGAGAGCGGTGACTGGAGGAGAGGGAGAGGACAGGGGAGGCTGGAGGGTAGAGGAGAGGGAGGGTAGAGGAGAGGGAGAGCGGAGACTGGAGGGCAGAGGAGAGGCTGCTGGGCAGAGGACAGGCTGCTGGGCAGAGGACAGGGGGACAGACTGCTGGGCAGAGGACAGGCTGCTGGGCAGAGGACAGAGGGACAGGCTGCTGGGCAGAGGACAGGGGGACAGGCTGCTGGGCAGAGGACAGGGGGACAGGCTGCTGGGCAGAGGAGAGGCTGCTGGGCAGAGGACAGGGGGACAGGCTGCTGGGCAGAGGACAGGGGGACAGGTTGCTGGGCAGAGGAGAGGGGGAGAGGCTGCTGGGCAGAGGACAGGCTTCTGGGCAGCGGAGAGGGGGACAGGCTGCTGGGCAGAGGGCAGGCTGCTGGGCAGAGGAGAGGCTGCTGGGCAGAGGACAAGGGGACAGGCTGCTGGGCAGAGGAGAGGGGGACAGGCTGCTGGGCAGAGGAGAGGGGACAGGCTGCTGGGCAGAGGACAGGGGGACAGGCTGCTGGGCAGAGGACAGGCTGCTGGGCAGAGGATAGAGGGACAGGCTGCTGGGCAGAGGACAGGGGGACAGGCTGCTGGGCAGAGGACAGGGGGACAGGCTGCTGGGCAGAGGACAGGGGGACAGGCTGCTGGGCAGAGGAGAGGCTGCTGGGCAGAGGACAGGGGGACAGGCTGCTGGGCAGAGGACAGGGGGACAGGCTGCTGGGCAGAGGACAGGGGGACAGGCTGCTGGGCAGAGAAGAGGGGGAGAGGCTGCTGGGCAGAGGACAGGCTGCTGGGCAGAGGAGAGGGGGACACGCTGCTGGGCAGAGGGCAGGCTGCTGGGCAGAGGAGAGGCTGCTGGGCAGAGGACAGGGGGACAGGCTGCTGGGCAGAGGACAGGGGGACAGGCTGCTGGGCAGAGGACAGGGGGACAGGCTGCTGGGCAGAGGACAGGCTGCTGGGCAGAGGACAGGCTGCTGGGCAGAGGACAGGGGGACAGGCTGCTGGGCAGAGGACAGGGGGACAGGCTGCTGGGCAGAGGACAGGGGGACAGGCTGCTGGGCAGAAGACAGGCTGCTGGGCAGAGGAGAGGGGGACAGGCTGCTGGGCAGAGGACAGGGGGACAGGTTGCTGGGCAGAGGACAGGGGGACAGGCTGCTGGGCAGAGGACAGGGGGACAGGCTGCTGGGCAGAGGACAGGGGGACAGGCTGCTGGGCAGAGGACAGGGGGACAGGCAGCTGGGCAGAGGACAGGGGGACAGGCAGCTGGGCAGAGGACAGGGGGACAGGCATCTGGGCAGAGGAGAGGGGGACAGGGTGCTGGGCAGAGGACAGGGGGACAGGCTGCTGGGCAGAGGACAGGGGGACAGGCAGCTGGGCAGAGGACAGGCAGGAGGGCAGAGGACAAGGGGATAGGCTGCTGGGCAGAGGACAGGGGGACAGGCTGCTGGGCAGAGGACAGGCTGCTGGGCAGAGGACAGGGGGACAGGCTGCTGGGCAGAGGACAGGGGGACAGGCTGCTGGGCAGAGGACAGGGGGACAGGCAGCTGGGCAGAGGACAGGGGGACAGGCTGCTGGGCAGAGGACAGGGGGACAGGCTGCTGTGCAGAGGAGAGGGGGACAGGGTGCTGGGCAGAGGACAGGGGGACAGGCTGCTGGGCAGAGGACAGGGGGACATGCTGCTGGGCAGAGGACAGGGGGACAGGCAGCTGGGCAGAGGACAGGCAGCTGGGCAGAGGACAGGGGGACAGGCAGCTGGGCAGAGGACAGGGGGACAGGCTGCTTAGCAGAGGACAGGGGGACAGGTAGCTGGGCAGAGGACAGGGGGACAGGCATCTGGTCAGAGGAGAGGGGGACAGGGTGCTGGGCAGAGGACAGGGGGACAGGCTGCTGGGCAGAGGACAGGGGGACAGGCTGCTGGGCAGAGGACAGGTGGGACAGGCAGCTGGGCAGAGGACAGGCAGGAGGGCAGAGGACAGGGGGACAGGCTGCTGGGCAGAGGACAGGGGGATAGGCAGCTGGGCAGAGGACAAGCTGCTGGGCAGAGGAGAGGGGGACAGGCTGCTGGGCGGAGGACAAGGGGACAGGCTGCTGGGCAGAGGACAGGGGGACAGGCTGCTGGGCAGAGGACAGGGGGACAGGCTGCTGGGCAGAGGACAGGGGGACAGGCAGCTGGGCAGAGGACAGGGGGACAGGCCGCTGGGCAGAGGACAGGGGGACAGGCAGCTGGGCAGAGGACAGGGGGACAGGCTGCTGGGCAGAGGACAGGGGGACAGGGTGCTGGGCAGAGGACAGGGGGACAGGCTGCTGGGCAGAGGACAGGGGGACAGGCTGCTGGGCAGAGGACAGGGGGACAGGCAGCTGGGCAGAGGACAGGCAGCTGGGCAGAGGACAGGGGGACAGGCAGCTGGGCAGAGGACAGGGGGACAGGCTACTTAGCAGAGGACAGGGGGACAGGCTGCTTAGCAGAGGACAGGGGGACAGGCTGCTTAGCAGAGGCGACTGGAGCGGCGGCGGACAAAGGCGGCTGTAGCGGCGGCGGTCAGAGGCGGCTGGAGTGGCGGCGGTCAGAGGCGGCTGGAGCGGCTGCGGGCAGAGGCGGCTGGAGCGGCGGCGGGCAGAGTTGGCTGGAGCGGCGGCGGGCAGAGGCGGATGGAGCGGAGGAGCGTGTGGGGGTCTGGAGACTCAGCACGGGCCGCGCGTTGGGTGTAGGAGGAGAGGAGGGGCGGGCAGAGGTGCAGGAGAGGAAGTCCCGCCCTCCCTCCTCTCCAGGTGCGCGGCGGGGAGTACGGGTACCCTGAGGGTGTGTGTGGCCCCCTGAGGTGGTGGGCAATGGGCCCCCCCTGCCACCCCAGTATGTAGGCTAGTGGGCTGGAAGGCAGAGGGTGGAGGGGAGAGGCTGTAGGGCACACGGAACTTCCGAGGTCGGAACGTTCCTGTGCCGCTGCCTGTAGCAGGGGGGCCCTGCACTGGATGACGTCACCAGCCCCTGGGCGAAGTCCGTCACGGAAGTGGCCTTCGCCTTTTCAGGAAGTGGCCTTCGGGTTTTATATATAAGATACCATCATAATGGGAAAGATGTAAACATCCCAAAAATATGAATTATGTATTTCTGGTATGAACGGATCTTATGAAAATCGACATTAAAAGACTGTAAGTTAAGACAAAGGAATACTGGAGTGACAGAACCAGTTCAGACTAGCTCTGAATTCTGCTCAACTCAGTTTATGGCTGGTCATAAATATTCCTACAGGGGGAGGGTGAAGCAGAGATCTATGTGTGTCCCTTACAGACGAGCACGGGGTGGAGACTAAGCTATCTCTGGCTGTGTTTTCAAACATCTTAAAATAATGAGAAAAATTTATACTTTCCTGACAATTTTACATTTTTAAATGGATTAAGATAGAGAGTCCTATGAAACTGAAAGGTCCTTTCTATGAGTTTTTGGATGGTGATTCGATGTTGAGGTGACTGGTTTTGGACATATTTCATTCACAGAGTTTTTTTTTTTTTAATTCTTTATTTTAGTTATCAAAGAAGGCATACTATAAAACACAGAGACACATATCGAGTCCATAAACACATAAAACATAGTCACTGCATTAGATAGTCATAACACAATAGAAATCGTATTTATCAATTTTCTCTTAACAAACAGAGAAGAAAAACTCAAAACAAAGCAAAACAATCCCATATTAAAGGAATTAATCAGTAATGCGTTAACGCATTCCTATAATTGAAGCATTTCTTGAGGTATACCGATGTTGAATATACTATGAAGGAATTCGATATACTTGTCCCCAATTGAGCTGACTCAACGCAGGGAGCATCCCCAAGAGTCACCTTCAAAATAGCTTATCAGTTTAGCAATATGAGGGGAGATAATGTTGCAACTAATAGCACTCAGCAATAATTGGCTACTCAATCGACTGCCGTGGCGCCCCCAAAAACACCTAAGGTCTAGGGAACTATGTTGTTCCATAGACATGTGTTCATGGTGCCCAAATCTTCCTAAACTTAACGTTGGTCAAGGAGTCCCAAGTCGTTAGTTCCTCTAACCTGAATAGTTCTCTTATTTTACGTTTCCAATCGTCTAGCGTCGGCGGGGCTTGCTGCTTCCACTTAAGTGGTTGAAAACTATAATATTACCAGTTATATATACTAGATTCTTTGATAGGGCGTTGATCCAGGGAATTAGTCTGATTGCCGTATCTGGAGTCAGGAAGGAATTTTTTCCCCCAATGTGGAGATTAGTGTTGCCACATGGGTTTTTTTTTGCCTTCCTCTGGATCAACATGTTAGGCTATGGGTTGAACTAGATGGACTTAAAGTCTTCCTTCAACCTTAAAAACTATGTTACTATGTTACTATGTAAGTGTGATCAGCTGCTTTGCTGCCCCTAATATCAGCGGGGGCCAACTTGTGCTTTTTGGGTTGGAAGTTATCTGTGGGAAGGGACAGGAGCACCTCTGCAGCTGTCAAATCCATCTTAATTAGTTTGAGAGAGTGCATAAACCCCATGACATTGGACCAAAATTCTTTAAGGGCCGGACAATCCCAGAAGATATGGGACAAAGTGCCCCGCGACTCCTCACACCTCCAGAATATACAGGAGCTAATTAGTCCCAAATTATAAAGTTTATCCGGTGTGTAGTACCATCGCGAGAGCAATTTGTACGCCATTTCCTGGAACAGTACACTCGAAAAAACAGTGTGAATTACATCATATCATTTGTTTATCCAGGGTAGAGAGTGGGATGTTCAATTTAGTCTCCCAAGAATGCAAAAATATTGGTTGGGCAGTGTCAACAATATTCGTGAGGTTAGAGTAAAGTTTAGACACAATTTTCGGGACAAAGTGAGTGACTTTTGTTAGAATCTCCAACCAAAGCCATTTGGTGCGGGGTGGTGACAATTTTGTGATGAGGTTCATTTGATGGGTAACATGAAGATATTGTAGATGATTGAGAGGGCGTTTCCCTGCCACTATCGGCCATTTATTCGTACATTGAATTTTCCCTGCAGCAAATGTGAAATGGATTTATTTGGTAAGGAGGACCACAGTTCATATGGATCTGTAAAATCTGGAGTGAAGAGGTAGGGGACAAGACACATCGGTATGTTATCTAGAAAATTACAAGTTGGTGCTTTAATTGGGATCAATGAACGTCTGAGTTGTAAGGTGGCCAGGAGAATGTCCCCCAGTCTGTCCATAAATATTGCAGAGCATGTTTACCCAGAAGTTGCATTTCGATATTCAAGTCGTGGCCCTTCTCCACCCATCTTATTAATTTTAACAAATTTGCCAAAAGGATGGCTTGGTGATAAGAAGTGAGGTTAGGTAGGCTCACTCCTCCCCCGCATTTAGGGCACATTAGGAGTTCCAAAGGTAGCCTATCTTTTTTGTATTTCCAAACAAATTTGGTTATTAATTGGTTGAGAGAGCGTATGAAGGATACGGGGAGGTGAATTGGGATCATACTCATGACACAAAAAATCTTGGGGAAGATGTAGGACTTAAACACGTTGACCCTACCTAGCCAGGACAGAAGAGAAGTATCATAAGAACGCAGGAGGGATTCAGTATGTCCTATCAGCGGGGAGAAATTATGCTGAAAAAGTGTATTGGGGTCGTCCGTAATATATATCCCAAGATATTTAAGTTTGTATTGTTGCCATTTAAAGGGGGCAAGACTTTTAAGGGTCCGTACATCCTCTCCAGCTGCCGTTATATTCAAGCCTTCCAATTTGTCCAAATTAATGTGGAAATTGGAGAGTTCTCCAAATAAGGAGAAAAGCTCCACTATCTTAGGGACTGCCGTTTTTGGGTTGGATAGGAGGAGCAAGAGGTCATCCGCGAAGGCAGCCGCTTTCAGCTCAAGGTGGTTGATCCTCAACCCTTCAATCTCAGGCTGTTGCCTGATGGCTTGGATAAACGATTCCATCACTAGGACAAATAAAGGATGGGAGAGAGGGCAACCCTGTTTACTGCCATTATTGATATTAAAAGGTGCCAATAAGATCTCGTTCTCCCCGACCCTGGCCGCGGGGGAAGTGTACAATGACATGAGTGCGTCTATGAAAGGAGGAGGAAAGGCAAACTTCTGCAAGACACATGCCATTTAACGCCAACTGATGCGATCAAATGCTTTTTCAGCATCTGTGGAAAATAATATAGGCGGTTGACGATCGTGCCTTGCATAAGAGATTGCTTGTAAGACTTTAGTAGCATTATCCCTTCCCTCTCTTCCATGAACGAAACCAGCCTGATCGGGGTGAACTAGATCAGCCAGCACTAGGTGTTTTCTGTTAGCTAAAATTTTGGCCCAGAGTTTGAGGTCCGCATTCAGCAGGGAAATTGGACGGTAATTGCTGCAAAGGGTGCCGTCTCTCCCCTCCTTAGGCAGTACAGTTATATGTGCCTCTAGAGCCTGTGGTGGGTGTACCGAACCAGAGAGGAAGAGGTTAAACAATTCAACCAGATGAGGGACGAATACCTCCACCAATGTCTTGTACTATATGATGGGGAAACCATTCGGACCCGGGGTCTTTCCTCCCGGGGTTGAGGCGATTGCTTCCTCAGCTCGAGAGGAAATTGGAATAGAGCTGAATGCCCCGAAGCAGAAATCTTATGTAGCGCAAGAGAAGAGAGAAATTCCTGTATGCGTTGAAGAGAAAATTTCTTTATCCCTTTTTTTTTTATGTGGGATCCCAAGGAAATCAGTTCCCCCCTTAGGATGGCTTTATGAGTGTCCCATATCATGGGGGTAAGTTTCCCATTGACCATATTCTCCCTAAAAAACCTCTTCAAAAAGAAGTTAATCTGAGAAACGTTATCACCGTTACCTAGGAGTGTTTCGTTCAAACGCCACGTGGGAGGGGGGGCGTGATAGGGAGTCTATTTTTGATAGGAAAATTGGGGGCGTGATCTGATAATGTTATGGATCCGATCGAGGTGGAGGTGATTAGTTTAATGGCCATGGATGGGACTAGTAAATAATCAAGTCTGTGGTATGTGTCGTGAAGGGAAGAATAAAACTTATAATCCCTGTTATTGGGGTGGGCCAACCTCCAGGGGTCAATTAGGTGGATGGTTTGCAATTTATTAATCAGTTTCCTCCGATCTTTAAGAGAAATTGTGGATTTCCCTGATGAAGAGTCCAAATCTGGTTGCAATGTGAAATTAAAGTTGCCCCCCAGAATTAATAATCCTTCCCTTCCCTGAACAGAGAGAGGGCGTCCAATGTGTCCGACAACCACTTCTCCTGTCCCTGGTTTGGAACATATACATTTGCAAATGTAATTGGAGTATTGACCATAAAACCTTTGACAAAAATGTACCTGCCCTCAGAATCCGTGATGATATCGTTTACGGTGAAGGGGAGTCTCCTCTTAAAAGCTATACTGATGCACATTTAATCATAGAGTTTTTGAGATTTATTTCTGACTAGATGGCAGCCCGATTCTAAAGAATCGGGTAGTCTAGAATCCATATATAGTTTATTTAATAGTTAGGGTAGTGCGGTGAAATTAATTGTGTGTATACAGGCGGCTCTGTGGGTAGCAGAGTATATAGTGGCTCAGTGGCTAGCACTGCGCGCGGTGGCTCAGTGGTTAGCAGTGAATGCGGTGGCTCAGTGGTTAGCAGTGAGTGCGGTGAGATAGGTCAGCGCAGCGGCGTGGGCAGAGTGGTGAGCGCAGCGGCGTGGGCAGAGTGGTGAGCGCAGCGCCGTGGGCAGAGTTGTCAGCACAGTGCCGTGGGCACAGTGGTCAGCGCAGCGCCGTGGGCGGAGTGGTCAGCGCAGCGCCATGGGCGGAGTGGTCAGCGCAGCGCCGTGGGCGGAGTGGTCAGCGCAGTGCCGTGGGCAGAGTGGTCAGCACATACACACACACACACGTACATACACAGACATACACACACATACACACACATACAAACACTCGACTATACTTACCACCGACCCTGCGTCTTCTCCGGCGCCTGGATCCTGAGTCAACATGTGGCCACCCCCGGACGACTGGAGAGGGCAGAGGACGGCTGGAGGCTGGAGGGGGCAGAGGACGGCTGGAGGGGGCAGGGGACGGCTGGAAGTTGGAAGGGGCAGGGGACGACTGGAGGGGGCAGAGGACGGCTGGAGGGGGCAGAGGGCAGAGGACGGCTGGAGGCTGGAGATGGCAGAGGACGGCTGGAGGCTGGAGAGGGCAGAGGACGGCTGGAGGCTGGAGAGGGCAGAGGACGGCTGGAGGCTGGAGAGGGCAGAGGACGGCTGGAGGGGGCAGAGAACGGCTGGAGGCTGGAGGGGGCAGAGGACGGCTGGAGGCTGGAGGGGGCAGAGGAAGGCTGTAGGCTGGAGGGGGCAGAGGACGGCTGGAGGGGTCAGAGGACGGATGGAGGCTGGAGGGGGCAGAGGACGGCTGGAGGCTGGAGGGGGCAGAGGACGGCTGGAGGGTGGAGGGGGCAGAGGACGGCTGGAGGGTGGAGGGGGCAGAGGACGGCTGGAGGCTGGAGGGGGCAGAGGACGGCTGGAGGCTGGAGGGGGCAGAGGACGGCTGGAGGCTGGAGAGGGCAGAGGACGCGTAGCTGGGCGGGGGGTGGACACTGACCGCCGTGCGTGTGGTGTTGGAGGAGAGGAGGGGCGGGCAGAGCTGCAGGACAGGAAGTCCCGTGCTCCCCCCCTCCTCTCCGGGCGCACGGCGGCTGCTGCTGGTAGCACAGGACCCCCCAGGTGGCGGGCAATGGGCCCCCCCTGACCCCCCGCTGGCTACGCTAGTGGCTGGAGGGGAGAGCGGAGGCGGGAGGGGAGAGGCTGGAGGGGAGAGCAGAGGCTGGAGGGGAGAGCAGAGGCTGGAGGTGAGAGCAGAGGCTGGAGGTGAGAGCAGAGGCTGGAGGTGAGAGCAGAGGCGGGAGGGGAGAGCAGAGGCGGGAGGGGAGAGCGGAGGCGGGAGGGGAGAGCGGAGGCGGAAGGGGAGAGCGGAGGCTGGAAGGGAGCGAGGAGGCGGGAGGGGAGAGGCGGGAGGGGAGAGCGGAGGCGGGAGGGGAGAGCAGAGGCTGGAGGGGAGAGCGGAGGGGAGAGCGGAGGCGGGAGAGCGGAGGCTGGAGGGGAGAGCAGAGGCTGGAGGGGAGAGCAGAGGCTGGAGGGGAGAGGCTGGAGGGGAGAGGCTGGTGGGGAGTGGCTGGAGGGGAGAGCAGAGGCTGGAGGGGAGAGCAGAGGCTGGAGGGGAGATGCGGGAGGAGAGAGCGGAGGCGGGAGGAGAGAGCGGAGGCGGGAGGAGAGAGCGGAGGCGGGAGGAGAGAGCGGAGGCGGGAGGGGAGAGCGGAGGCGGGAGGGGAGAGCGGAGGCGGGAGGGGAGAGCAGAGGCGGGAGGGGAGAGGCGAGAGGGGAGAGGCGGGAGGGGAGAGCGGAGGCGGGATTGGAGAGGCTGGAGGGGAGAGCAGAGGCTGGAGGGGAGAGCGGAGGCTGGAGGGGAGAGCAGAGGCTGGAGGGGAGAGCAGAGGCTGGAGGGGAGAGCAGAGGCTGGAGGGGAGAGCAGAGGCTGGAGGGGAGAGCAGAGGCTGGAGGGGAGAGCGGAGGCTGGAGGGGAGAGCGGAGGCTGGAGGGGAGAGCGGAGGCAGGAGGGGAGAGCGGAGGCTGGAGGGGAGAGCGGAGGCTGGAGGGCAGGGGAGGCTGGAGGGCAAGGGAGGCTGGAGGGCAGGGAAGGCTGGAGGGGCTGGAGGGCAGGGGAGGCTGGAGGGCAGGGGAGGCTGGAGGGCAGGGGAGGCTGGAGGGCAGGGGAGGCTGGAGAGGCTGGAGGGCAGGGGAGGCTGGAGGGGCTGGAGGGCAGGGGAGGCTGGAGGGGCTGGAGGGCAAGGGGGGCTGGAGGGCAGGGAAGGCTGGAGGGGCTGGAGGGCAGGGGAGGCTGGAGAGGATGGAGGGCAGGGGAGGCTTGAGAGGCTAGAGGAGGCTGGAGAGGCTGGAGGGCAGGGGAGGCTGGAGGGCAAGGGAGGCTGGAGGGCAAGGGAGGCTGGAGGGCAGGGGAGGCTGGAGGGCAAGGGAGGCTGGAGGGCAAGGGAGGCTGGAGGGCAGGGAAGGCTGGAGGGGCTGGAGGGCAGGGGAGGCTGGAGGGCAGGGGAGGCTGGAGAGGCTGGGGGGGCAGGGGAGGCTGGAGGGCAGGGGAGGCTGGAGGGCAGGGGAGGCTGGAGAGGTTGGAGGGCAGGGGAGGCTGGAGAGCCTGGAGGGCAGGGGAGGCTGGAGAGGCTGGAGGGCAGGGGAGGCTGGAGGGGCTGGTGAGGCTGGAGAGGCTGGGGAGGCTGGGGAGGCAGGGGAGGCTGGAGAGGCTGGAGGGCAGGGGAGGCTGGAGAGGCTGGAGGGCAGGGGGGCTGGAGAAGCTGGAGGGCAGGGGAGGCTGGAGAGGGTGGAGGGCAGGGGAGGCTGGAGAGCAGGGAAGGCTGGAGAGGCTGGAGGGCAGGGGAGGCTGGAGAGGCTGGAGTGCAGGGGGGCTGGAGAAGCTGGAGAGGCTGGAGGGCAGGGGAGGCTGGAGAGGGTGGAGGGCAGGGGAGGCTTGAGAGCAGGGAAGGCTGGAGAGGCTGGAGGGCAGTGGAGGCTGGAGAGTAGAGGCGTAGTTGGGTGGGGGGGTGTAGACTCACCGCGGCCGGCGTGCGGAGGAGAGGAGGGACGGGCAGAGGTGCAGGACAGGAAGTCCCGTCCTCAGTCCCTCCTCTCCGGGTGCGCGGCGGGCGGCTGGCAGCACGGGGCCCCCCAGGTGGTGGGGGCAATGGGCCCCTCATGCCTTGGGGCAGAGGGCGCTCGGCCCCCCTGCTCCACGCTAGGTACGGTAGTGGGTGGAGGGGAGAGGCTGGAGGGCAGACGGAACTTCCGAGGGCGGAACGTTCCTCCGCTGCTCCCTGTAGCCCTGGGGACCGCGCAGTGGTGACGCCAGCACCATGGGTCCGGAGGCCGTCACGGAAGTAGCCTTCGGCTATTCCGGAAGTGGCCTTCGGCTTTTATATAATAGATGAAAGCTACATATCTCTTTTTGTATGTGTATAAAATGCACCGCTGTGACGAGGATTCAAATCTGTGCAGGGAAACCCCATTGTATAAGTCCAACACCTTAACCTCTCGACCACAACAGGTGACTTAAACAACATTTTACCAAATGTTTTCACAAAAGCAGACTCTAGAATGAAGACAGGAAAAAAGGTTTTGGGCTAAGATCAACTGAATGACATGGTTAGAGATGCCTAATGACAAAGTAAGAGAGGCATGTTGGTTGACTTAGTGAAAGAGAAAAAAGTGATCTGAGGTCAATTTGAAGGAGGTAAATGTTTTGTATTCTGGAGCACAAAGAGGTTTGGTTTAGTATATGTGTTTTTGCTGTTCTTTTGTGGATTGACGTATTATGCAACCAAGGAATTTCTCTGACCACTTTTTTCTTTTTCCCTATCTTTTTCTATAGTTTGACCTTTGTCTTTTATATGTCTTTGGCCAAGTAAAACACAACCTTGTGAACAAGATTTTAACTAACACGTGGAAACTATTGGATGTCAAATCCAATGCCTTAACCAGTTGACCAATTACCTGATATTGCTGAGTAATTGCTTTAATAAGTAATTGTTTGATTTACTGAAGAATATACATATATACATGAATATATGAAGGACTCCTAAGATGGCGTCCAAAGCTCTTATGTAAGTTGTTTTTAAGTAAGAACATGTAAAGACATGTCACTGACATGTCTACATGGCCCCCCATCTGGTCAAGGTAAGATAAGGGGGTAGAGCTACACACCATGCCAAGGGTTATTGAGGGACATGGAAAGTCCCCATATACTCTGCCAACTCTTTACATCATGAGGAACCAATCACCATGAAGCAGATATTGTTGGGGAACCAATCATTGTGAAGAATTGAGAATGTAACCAATGACCCATCAGCGATCATTGGAGGAAGCTCCTGCGTTACGATTGGTAGTCGCTGCATAGGGAGGCATATTTAAGGAGCTGACCAGTCACACTACACAATTACTCGAGCGTCATGTATTAATCAGCCTCCTGCGCTGGCTGGCCAATCATGATGTTATTGCATTGTCCTATCAGCGTACGAGCGTCGCGTAATCCACAATTGTGGCACGCCTATGTGTTGTCCCTGCTGCACCAGGCCTGCCCATATTAGCTTGTTGTAGCGGTGTGTAAATGAGGTAAGGTGCTCTGCAGAAGGTAACTTGAGACACCGGCGGTGTATCCAGAGATAGATGTAACCTACCGTAGCGCACCTTGTTGCGTTGTGTAAAGGTGGTGCATTTACCGTTGGCAACCATTTGTGCGTGCTCGTGCACGTGAAGCACCCGGTTGTTGCCACCATCCAGTAGCGGCATGTAAAGGTACCATAAGAGGTAATGGATTGTGGTATGAATCTAAGGATAGGTTTGACTTTCTTTAAGCATTACATTTCTATATGGTGTCTAGTATCAAAGTACTCTTAGGAAGTATTATTTGAAGGGTTCTATATTCTGACACCCAGACTGGGTCGATAATGCATTAAATGAGATTAGTCATGCCAGGGTTAAAGGATATATCATAGGAAATAATTAAACTTAAAAATTAAAAATAAAAACAAATGTCTCCGGTCACAATGATCCTATAGTCTTGAATAAGGTATGTGATTAACAGTTGAACATGTGTTTTCCCTTGCATGTAAGAAGTTGCTAATCCACAACTATGGGGCCTGCCTGGGGCCCTATGCACTGCGTGGGGCCCCATGCACTGCCTAGGGCCCCTGTGCACTGCCTTGGGCCCCTGTGTGCTGCCTGGGGCCCTTGAGCTCTGCCTGGGGCCCCTGTGCACTGCTTTGGGCCCCTGTGTGCTTCATTGGACCCCTGAGCACTGACTGGGGCCCCTGTGTGCTGCCTCAGGCCCTGTGCATTGCCTGGGGCACTTGAGCACTGCCTGGGGGCCCATGTACTCACTGAAGCCCCTGTGTGCTGCATGGGGCCTCTGTGTGCTGCCTGGGGCCCCATGAAATGCCTGGGACCCCTAGTACTGCCTTGGGACCCATGCACTTTCCTGCCTCCTGTGCACTGCCTGGGGCCCCTGTGTGCTGCTTGGGGCATCTCTGCACTGCCTGGGGCCCCTGAATGATGCTTGGGGCCTCTGTGCACTGCTTGAGGATCCTAAGCAATGCCTGGGGCTCCTGTGTGCTGCCTGGGGCCCTGTGCACTGCCTGGGGCCCCTGTGTGCTGCCTGGGGTTCCTGTGTTCTGCCTGGGGACCTGTGTGCTGCCTAAGGCCCATGTGTGCTGCATGGGGCCCCTGGGCACTGCCTGGGGCCTCTCTGTGCTGCCTGGGGCTGCTGAGCACTGCCTTGGGCCCTGTGGGGGCCCCTGTATTCTACCTGGGGACCCATGTGCTTCCTGGGGCCTCATGCACTGCTTGGGGCCACTGCATGCTGCTTGGGTTTCCTGTGTGCTGCCTGGGGCCCCACTCGCTCACTGGGACCCCTGTGTGCTGCCTGGGGCCTCCTGAGCGCTGACTGGGCCTCCGTGTGCTGCCTGGGGCCCCTGAGCACTGCCGGGGGCCATGTGGGGGATACTGTGTTCCACATGGTACCCCATGTGCTGCATGGGGCCTTGTGCACTGCCTGGGGCCCCTGTGTGCTGCTGGGGTCCATGTGTGCTGCCTTGGGCCCCATGCACTGCAAAGGGCCGCATTGTGCTACCTGGGCCCCTGTGCTCTTCCTGGGGCCCTGTGTGCTGCCTGGGGCCCCTGAGCACTGACTGGGGCCCCTGTGTGCTGCCTGGGCCTCTGTGCACTGAATGGGGCCCCGTTATTGAGTATATCACTCAATGGTCTCGGGGTATGGTTTGGACTAGGCCATAATATACCCGGGGTATAATCTGGGCTAGGCCACTTTAACCCCAGGTATATTCTTAGCGGGGGGGTTAATCTGGCCTGTTACACTGGTCTTGCAGCATTTCAAAAGCAATTTAATTTGCCAAACCCCTGACTCATTTGTAACCTGCCAATACAGTGGAACTCAACATATCATATGTTGGCAAGGATAAGTGAGCAGCAGAGGGCACATGCTGAATAGCAGCTTAAACATGCCTGTCAGACTGAGACACATAACAACTGTCGAGTGCGTGTGGATCGCTGACATTTATGAGGTGCTTGACAATTTTGAGTACTGCACCAAGCTTGTGAGCGTTGATCAGGCTATTATCAGCGTAACCATCCCTATAATATGATATAATCTAAAAATTTAATCTTTGGGTGCCCAGCAGCTGGGTATGGAGCAATATTTTACAATGGGTGATCCTACTCAGCCCAGCCAATCTCATTGTTAGGTTCCCTGGCCCTGCTCCCCAGTTCACTTCTCCCGGGTCAGCATCCTCTGCCCCTCTGCCGACCGGGCATCCAGCGTCCAGGTGTACTGTGTCTCGGAGCCGTCGCCGGGTTCCCTTCTTCTTGATTGACTGGGTTGGCTTCGGTCCTGAGGAGAGGACCTGGGAGCCGCGGGAGAACATTGATGTGCCATGCATTCTGGCGAGGTTCTTAGCGCGCCTTCGGAGGAGAGGGAGTGAGGGAGGGGGTATTGTTAGGTCCCCTGGCACCGCTCCCCAGCTCACCTCTACCGGGTCGGCATCCTCTGCCCCTCTGCCGACCGGGCATTCAGCGTCCAGGCGTACTGTGTCTCGGAGCCATCGCCGGGTTCCCTTCCTGTCAGCTGACCACCGGGCTTACACATGAGCACATTACAATGGTCATGTTCATGTGACCAATCAGCGGCGCACTAGGTGCATTCCTCCCCTGTGACTCTAGGGGCCGGCATTGTCCAACATGACACTCCCCTTGACCAATAGCTGCTCTTCCTCTGGTATATCAGGCCACCTCCACTGATGGGAGGTGCCTGATTATTAAGTCAGTTTGCTTCTGCCTTGCTGACTGTTGGTCAGGCCTTCCTTGTACTCTGTTTCCTGGAAACACTTGCTGTGCTCTTCCCCGGTAGCATCATTATCCCGGAATCCTTAGCAATGCCATATCATAGGCTAACCTTACGAGCCGCCCCCCTGGTACTAGCAGCTGTGGTATTTAGACCCCCTGGGCTTGCCCCTGACAATATAGGGGTTGGGTAAACTAGGACCAGCTCACCCAGGGGAGTTCGGTACCACGGCCCAGTGGGTCCACTCTAGGGCGCCTTCCCCCGGAAGCATGACACTCATCAGGCAAGAGGGAACTCCCAACCCCAGCTTCATGTCTGTCCAGCATGGGTGGGCTGGAGATTAGGAGAGGAAGGAGGAGAGTAGTGTGAGGTGAACATGGGTATTGTTCCTCCTTCTGGGGTCACAGAACATTTGCCTCTTTGCAGCTTGGCACACACGGCACACTTCTTCTGTGCCAAGTCCTAGCTTCATGATCCACATTTTCAACAGCAACCTATGCTGGTTGGCCACTTTTCAAGACCTATTGTACAAGGACAGATTTCCTTTGCTACTGTTGCAGTTACCAAGGGGTTTCACAATTGAATCCTTTAAGAGGGCCGTTGTCGATCATTTGATGGCAACATCACCCTCACATACCGCTGCTAGCAGATGTAACAGCTCTGTACAACAGCATGCATTAATGTGGAAGAGAAATTCCCAGCAGGTAGAAAAGAGGCGGTGGTAACATGTCCACAAACTGGGCCATCTTTAATAAACTGGCTCATCAGCAAGGGCTAGCTGGACCGGTAACAATGTCAAGGAGGGAGAAGTGGAAAAAGATGGTCAACGACTATCTAAGTGACCATACCTGCGTCCTTCCTGACACTTCTGTTCCATTTAAGTACTGGGCACAGTTGGCCAGACCTCTCCTTATATGACTTGGAGGTGCGGGACTGCCCTGCTGCTAGTGTAATGTCAGAGCGTGTTTTCGGTGCTGCTGGGGCAGTCATCACAGATACATGCACACGGCTGACTACAGAGAATGCAGACAGGCTGACTCTGATAAAATTTAACAAGGACTGGATTTCACAACAGTATTTAAGCCCTCCTATTGACAGCATCCAAAGCTAAAGTCACCCAAAATGTTATTTTATGCAACTGGTGATCACGTCCATCCCTTCTCATGCAAACCCCTTTTCTTCTTCTTAGACATGTTTTCAACTCCTGTTTTTAGCTTATTGTACCTCATGGTCAATAAGCTAAAAACAATGTTCCATTCATTAATATTTCCCATCGGAGGCACTTGTGTTGAGACCCTCCTTCCTACATCAACCATAATACAGCCCATTGGGCTAATTTGTGGAGACACTATGGCTATGCCTGGACATTGGCCACTGCAGCTACTGTTCTAGTAGTCCTAGTTTCATAATTATTTGGCATTTGAGGCCTGCTTTCTTCATCAACGATGATACAGCCCCTTGGGCTACTTTTTGGAGACACTAGGGCTATGCCTGGACATTGGGCACTGCAACTATCATGCTAGTAGTCCTAGCTTCATAATTGTTTGGCCCTTGAGGCCCGCTTCCTTCATCAAGCATGGTACGGCCTTTTGGGCTAATTTTTGGGCTAATCTGTGATGAGCTGACATAATGTACTCCATAGAGCATGCGCACTGCGCAGCTTGATGTCAGGCAATACAGTACCGGAAATTACACGTTCAGCATCATCATACCTGGAACTGCACAGAGGGCTCCGAGGCACGCTGGGCGCATGCATTGTAATTACAATATCTCGCCCATGGGGCGTGATAAATACTCTAGGAGGCAGCAAAAGGGGGTGAAAGAGGATTCCCAGGGGGGCTAGTAAAGGAGACCCCATTTCATTATCATAGGAGGTAGTAAGTTATAAAAACCTTTTATAACACATTCACACTGCACATTTAGGAGAGAGAGGGATAGTTTGCAGGGCACCTCGGCTAGGCTAGAGCCGATGCTCCCTGACTGCTGAGCCCCCTATGCTCTAACCCCCGACCATCGCTCTTCCCCACCGGGTGATGTGCGCAGATCCCTCCTCCTTACTCCTCAGGCCCTCCCCTGGGTCTTATAAGCTGGTCCCCTGGCCCGTCCCCTTTCTGTGTGAGGCTCTGCAGGCAGTGGGGGGAAGTGCACATTCCCCATCATGGGAGTCTCTGTATAACAGTGGGCTAGAGGCAGAGAGGGTGGTGTATCAGCTCTCGGGAGCATCTGCTCCTACCCATTACGTCTTCTTTAGACATGGGCCCCCCTGGGAGCCACACAGTTCTCTCTCCTCCTCCCCTGCCATCCAAAGACAGAAGGGGCTGTTATAAGCCTGCTCCCTGGTTCATGGGAACTTTGGTGATCTGTCATCCCTCCTGTGTTTTCCCACTGCTGTGCGTGTTGTGTGATAATACTCTCATAACACCAAATAAGTGATTTTTGTTTTATTTCAGATTGCACCAATAAATACCGTATATACTCGTGTATAAGCCGACCCGTGTATAAGCCGACCCCCCTACTTTTGCCCCAAAAATCTGGAAAAACCTATTGACTCGTGTATAAGCCGAGGGTGGACCCCAGCACAGTTATACAGCCCCCAGCAGTGTGGTATACAGCCCCCCCAGTGGTAGTATACAGCAGCCCCAGTGGTAGTATACAGATTCCCCAGCAGCCCCAGTGGTAGTATACAGATTCCCCAGCAGCCCCAGTGGTAGTATACAGGAGCCCCAGCAGCCCCAGTGGTAGTATACAGATTCCCCAGCAGCCCCAGTGGTAGTATACAGGAGCCCCAGCAGCCCAGTGGTAGTATACAGCAGCCCCAGTGGTAGTATACAGGAGCCCCAGTGGTAGTATACAGGAGCCCCAGCAGCCCCAGTGGTAGTATACAGGAGCCCCAGCAGCCCCAGTGGTAGTATACAGGAGCCCCAGCAGCCCCAGTGGTAGTATACAGCAGCCCCAGTGGTAGTATACAGGAGCCCCAGCAGCCCCAGTGGTAGTATACAGGAGCCCCAGCAGCCCCAGTGGTAGTATACAGCAGCCCCAGTGGTATACAGCAGGCCCCCAGGGGTACATATAGCAGCCCCCAGGGGGTACCCAGCAGCCCCCTGGGGGTACCAACAGCCCCCAGGGGGTACCCAGCAGCCCCCTGGGGGTACCAACAGCCCCCTGGGGGTACCAACAGCCCCCAGGGGGTACCAACAGCCCCCAGGGGGTACCCAGCAGCCCCCTGGGGGTACCAGCAGCCCCCTGGGGGTACCAATAGCCCTCAGGGGGTACCAACAGCCCCCAGGGGGTACCCAGCAGCCCCCTGGGGGTACCAACAGCCCCCAGGGGGGACCAACAGCCCCCAGGGGGGACCAACAGCCCCCAGGGGGTACCCAGCAGCCCCCTGGGGGTACCAGCAGCCCCCTGGGGGTACCAACAGCCCCCAGGGGGTACCCAGCAGCCCCCTGGGGGTACCAACAGCCCCCTGGGGGTACCAACAGCCCCCAGGGGGGACCAACAGCCCCCAGGGGGTACCCAGCAGCCCCCTGGGGGTACCAACAGCCCCCAGGGGGGACCAACAGCCCCCAGGGGGGACCAACAGCCCCCAGGGGGGACCAACAGCCCCCAGGGGGTACCCAGCAGCCCCCTGGGGGTACCAGCAGCCCCCTGGGGGTACCAACAGCTCCCAGGGGGTACCCAGCAGCCCCCTGGGGGTACCAACAGCCCCCTGGGGGTACCAACAGCCCCCAGGGGGGACCAAAAGCCCCCAGGGGGTACCCAGCAGCCCCCTGGGGGTACCAACAGCCCCCAGGGGGTACCAACAGCCCCCTGGGGGTACCCAGCAGCCCCCAGGGGGTACCCAGCAGCCCCCTGGGGGTACCCAGCAGCCCCCTGGGGGTACCAACAGCCCCCAAAAGCTGGCACTGTCCCCCCTGGTAAGGCCTCCCCCCCGCTACTTATACATTACCCTCCCGGTGTTCTGATCGGCGCCGCTCCTCGGTGCTGCGTCGCCGTCTTCATCCTCCCGCGCTGGCTGCATCCAGGATCTCCGGCGGTCGCGCGATGACGTCATATCGCTGCGACCGCCGGAGAACCCGGATGGATGCAGCGAGCGCGGACGGGAGGATGAAGACGGCGACGCAGCACCGAGGAGCGGCGCCGATCAGAACACCGGGAGGGTAATGTATAAGCAGCGGGGGGGGGGGGCCTTACAAGGGGGGACAGTGCCAGCTTTTGGGGGGGCCATATGCACTGCTTCCCCCTGCGCTGATTGACAGGGGGAAGCAGTGCATATATAATGAGCGGCCCCACGTGATGGGGCCGCTCATACAGCAGCCCCCCCCCGCCTCCTCCAGCCTCCACAGCCCCCACCACACAGCCCCCACCACACGGGTCTACCGTATAGACCCGTGTATAAGCCGAGGGGGGGACTTTTCAGCCCAAATTTTGGGCTGAAAAACTCGGCTTATACACGAGTATATACGGTAGATGCAATTGTCAGCAGCCATGGCACAGATGTTTGATAGGTGAGAAGCTGTAGACCCCGGAGGAGAACAAGCAGACACGGGAGAAAAGGCAGGCTCCTTGTGAATGTTTTCTCGACGGTATTGTCACGTCCGGCGGTCAGCGGCAGCAGTCGCAGCGCCCGGCGGATACAACCACGCACAGGGTTAATCACAGTCAGTGACAGCGTTTCACTGACTGGAGCCAGTCAGGTCCCCCGGACACACGCAACCATGGGTAGTACTGGGTGCAAACCTCCTACCCCTGCCAAAGCACCCCACGGTAGCATTCACCTTACGGAACACGCATACTGGTCACTTGTATGATGAACTGTCCCAACGTCCAACACCTGCCTTCCAGGTACCTAAGTTGAAGAAAAAAAAATATTCATTGAATTAGCTTTCGAACACATGTGCATAGAACAAGCAGCACGGGCAGGACGAAAATGTAGTTGTACATTGTGTATTTTGCATGTGGGTTTTCAATCTCACCATCTTTATGTTTGTTAGTGTTTTCTCGTGTTCATTATCAATGGCAGGTCACAGGTACAGGCTAACACAGGTGAGAGGCCACAGCTGGACAAGCTGGTGGAGGGTAAGTCCCGTATTGTCGGGTTACGTAAATAGCTAGGGGCAATCCCTCAATCATGCCTTATGTTTGCATGTAGGTAGTTGTTGTACATTCCCTCCTAGTTCACATAATACCACCCACGGTCAGGTAAGCATAGATGTATTAATTCCCCATTTAGCACTGTGCCATTAAACTCCCGCCACTACGGGGTTCACTGCCTTAAAAATTAAAAAAAAAAAATAAATAATAAAATTAAAAAAATATACAATATGACATCAAATTAATAGCAAAATAGCAGTAGTACAGAGGAAGGAGGCCTTCAAACTATTGCAAAAAAAATAAAAAATTAAATGAAAAATGTTAATGGGGGTCTTGTCTGCCACCGCTTACATAGAAAACAGTAATAAATAACATAATTGATAAGTTCAGGTTCCCCTGTGCCAGGTACCCCCTGTCTAAGTTATCCTGCCCCCAATGATGCTCCACATTCCGGGTTTCTTAGCCCGAACATTTCAATACTATCGTGTTATTAATAGGGAACTTTGGTAAACCCCAAAATCATTTATGCACAGCACCAATGTCCACAGTCAAAAAATAAATGAATAAATAAATAACTAAAAACAATGATAATCCTTTATTTATAGGACATATTACGCAGTGTTTTAAAATACAAATAACTAAGATATAATTCTGCCACAAACAATCTTGCTATAATACAAGACAACTGAGTCTTGGGCTGCGTTCACACATTGCGTATTTTGCCGCGCTTTTTACGCGTGCTTTTTCAAAATACGCAATGTGCCTTTTGTCTGCCAGCAAAATGAATGTGAGATTCACTTTGCAGTGCAGACATTGCGCAAAAATACGCAGTGCATTTTTCTGACCGGACAATGACCTGATGTCCTAACCTGATGCACCGCAGGTACATAAGGTCATTGTCCGGTCAGCACACTAGTTTGTTGACCGGACAATGACCTTATGTACCTGCGGTGCACCAGGTTAGGACATCAGGTCATTGTCCGGTCAGAAAACTAGTGTGCTGACCGGCCAATGACCTGATGTCCTAACCTGATGCACAGCAGGTACATTGGCCGGTCAGCAAATTAGTGTGCTGTCCGGACCATGACCTCATGTACCTGCTGTGCATCAGGTTACAACCACAGGTACATGAGGTCATTGACCGGTCTGACCAGACAATGACCTGATGTCCTAACCTGATGCACCGCAGGTACATAAGATCATTGTTTGCTGACCCGCAATAACACTAGTTTGCTGACCGGCCAATAACTTCATGTACCTGCTGTGCATCAGGTTAGGACATCAGGTCATTGTCTGGTCAGAAAACTAGTGTGCTGACCAGCCAATGACCTGATGTCCTAACCTAATGCACAGCAGGTACATGAGGTCATTGGCCGGTCAGCACACTAGTTTTCTGACTGGACAATGACATGATGTCCTAACCTGCACCACAGGTTCATGAGGTCATTGACCGGTCAGCACACTAGTATGCTGACCGGACAATTACCTTATGTAACCTGTGGTGCATCAGGTTAGGACATCAGGTCATTGTCCGGTCAGAAAACTAGTGTGCTGACCGGCCAATGACCTCATGTCCTAACCTGATGCACAGCAGGTACATGAGGTCATTGGCCGGTCAGCAAAATAGTATGCTGATCGGTTTAGTGGCTGTGACATCAGCTGATCGGTTTGCAGGTGGTAAACCAATCAGCTGACAGTGGATTTTTGGACATCGCGGGACCTGACCCTGGACTGCGTCAGAGGGATTTTGGGGGGTAAAGTTAAAGTTGGACAATGAATTGGAGAATAAAGGTAAAATTGGAGAATGAGGTGTGTGTGTGTTATTTTTATTTATAATAAAGTTTATTTTTAAAATGTGTCTTTTTTTTTTTCCTTATCAATATATCTATTGTTAATGGCCGGCTGTCTTATTGACGGCTGACATTAGCAATAGGGGCTTGGTGGCAGCTGTAAAAAAAAGCTGTTACCAACCCCATTATTACCCAAACTGCCACCGCACAGGGCAGCTGGAAGAGTGGGGGTAGCCTCCAGCTTTGGCGTCTCTCTCAGCGGGGCCCAGAACAGTTGGGCCTTGCCACGCTGAGGATTCCAGCCCTCAGCAGCCTGGGTTACCATTGCTGGACATAGAAAATCCGGCGAAGCCCACGCAAAAATTTTTTGTTTTTTTTTGGAAAACCAAAAAAAATATACAAGTAAAACGGCTTCACTGGATTTTCTAAGTCCAGTGAAGGCAACAACAAGCAGCGGGGGTTGGCAGCCCTCAGCTGCCTGGATTACCTTTGCTGCCAATATCAAGTGCGGCCAAGGCCAGGTTTTTCTTGGGGCCCTACTATGCAAAACTATTGCTAATGGCCGGCTGACTTATTGACGGCTGACATTAGCAATAAGGGCTTGGTGGCAGCTGTAAAAAAAAGCTGTCACCAACCCCATTATTACCCAGGCTGCCACCGCACAGGGAAGCTGGAAGAGTGGGGGTAGCCCCCAGGTTTGCCATCTCTTAAAGCCATTTTAAAGGGAAACTCACATCATTGTAGCCTCCTGACCTATCACTAGCTGTCTGTACACCTTCCTAGCTGCTCCCTTACCATCCCTCTCTGCTATATATCTGCCCTATAAAAATGAAGAAAAATCACTTATAACTTACTGGCGGTCGCTGTGTCAGGAGACTGGAAAGGCGGCTCCAGGCTACATTCTCCCCTTCTTGCCGCTGTACAGCACACCCCGCTGGGCGGCATTATTCTTCCTTGATCCCCTCCTGCATTTGGAATCTCCCGCCCTCTTCTCCTCCTATGATGCACCGTCCGGTACATCACACCCTGCCTGGTGCATTGTGGGGCTTAATCACGTGATACAAGTCGGCTTCAATATTCGCACTGCGCATGCTTTAGAAGCCGGGGCTGTATGACATTATTAAGCCCCACAAAGCAACGGGCAGGGTGTGACGTAACAGCCAGTGCATCATAGGAGGAGAATAGGGCGGGAGATTCCAAATGCAGGAGGATATCAAGAAAGAATATTGCCGCCCAGCGGGGTGTGCAGTGAATCAGCGAGGAGGGGAGAATGGAGCCTGGAGCCGCCTTTTCAGTCTCCTGACAGCGACCACCAGTAAGGCTGGCTTCACACTGCGGTACAATCTGATCCGGGGCTGTCAGAGATGAACCTACTAGCCCGAGACAGGATCAGCACACCGAATCGGAGGGCTAATATTTGTGGTTAGCTGCCGCCACTGATTAATCAGGACCGCGGCTCGCAGGGAGCTAGCCGCGGTCCTGAAACAACAGCGGCGGTTCCCAGATCCTCCCGAACTGGTGCAATCCGACCCCATAGGCTCCCATGTTAGGTAGCGCCAGATTGCCCTGGATCCTGGGGAATCCGGAAGAATCCAGGATACGGCAATTTGGGGAGATATTTCTCATCGGACACAAATGTCGCAAGCACGTGTACGGTGAGAAAAATCTGATTTCTCCCGGATTCTGCCGGAAAGATGGAAACCATAGGATACTATGTGGCCAAAATCCGGTCCGGGGCTGTCTGGTTTACACTGGACAGCCCCGGATCGGATTGTACCGCGGTGTGAATCCAGCCTAAGGCTACAAGTCATTTTTCAACATCATTATAGGGCCGATTTACAGCAAAGAGGGATGGCTAGGGAGCAGCTAGGAAGGTGTAGGAACAGCTAGTGATAGGTCAGGAGGCTAGAATAAGGTGTCCGGTTCCATTTAAGTTTTACCTATCAGCTACTGTTTACCCCTAACATTTGCGTACCTGTCCATGCACCTTGATATCACATCCGTAAGCATCTCTGTGTCAACAAACGTGTTAAGTAATATTGTTGGGAAATATATATGGCTTGATTACTTCTGTATCTATGTAAATACATTGGCAAAACTCTCCCCATTGGTTCTCACAATGTTAACCTCTGTATGTAAAATTAGGGGAGAAAAATGGATTGCCTCGAGGATAGCAGATACTCCTTTCAGGACACAAGTGCATAATCTTCCATTTTTGGTTGACACAGGTAGGATTAGGGATGTAGTAGTAAGGTGCACAGAGAGATACTAATAGGTGTGGGTGGACAAATTACATAATTATGGGTAATCTGTGTGTAATTTATGTACCTTGTTTTCTTTGTTTTTTTTCTGGATCCCTGGTGTGGATAAGTCAGTAACGTAATTGTTTCTGTGTTTTTTTTTTAAGGTTCAAAATTTTCCAGCTCTATGGAATAAGGGGTCCAGGGACTTCGCCAATAAGACGGTCAAGTCTGCGTCCTGGAATAAAGTAATCCTGAGCCTCTACCCCATTTTGAATCCTATACAAAGGAGTTGCAGTCTGATATCGGTAAATGGTTTTTGGTTTGGAGATGTTTATTTTAATTTGTTGTCTCTATATACTAGAATCGTATGCTAATAAATTAGATTTTTCCCATTTTAGAAAAATCTTTGAAGAAACGGTGGAGGTCAGTTAAGAACCGATATATGCGGGCCAAACAGGATGCGCCAAGCGGCTCTGCGGCCTATGGGAATGTTACGAAATATGAGCATGAGCTACAATTCTTGAATGGAAGTCAGCATTACCGTTCGTAAGTATCAATAAAGTTTGCAACTTCTAAATTAAACCGTTATAACAAAAGACTAAGATAATTGTTTTGATGTTTTACAGAACCATTGGGAATGTACGACCATTTGAAACGATGCCATCCTCTTCCTCTATTGCTGCGGTGACTGGAACAGCAACCGAGCCTCTGGCTATTCCCAGTGTTGTGCAGACCACTACACCCCCAATGACGGAATGCAAGTCCACGTGTCAATCACCGATTAGTGAGAGCGACCTCTCAAGTCTGCCCACCGAAAACCTGCCTGACGCTGAGGACCGTAGTGCTGAAAGAGCTGTTGTGGTCGATTCACTTAGCCCTCTGTCACCACCACCCACAAAACGGGCTAAAAAAAGTAAAAATGAGGCAGCGGAGGAGGAAAGGGTGGCTCTGGCACCGGCTATGACCTTGATTCACCACCAGCCAGAAGATGATGAGTACAGCACCTTTGGGAGCTCACTAGCCGGACGTGTAAGGAACTTAACCCCTGACGTCATAGACTCCTGCATGTCATTTATATCGATGGTGGTGACATAGTATGCCGAACACCCCAACCGCTAGCCCTCCTTGCCAAAAGTTGTGTCCTCGTTAGAGGAGTTGTGGCAGCCTGAGCCAGCGAGTTGCACTGTTGTTTAGATTGTGAGCTCCAAGAGAGACAGCATTACTGATCTATGTAAAGTGTTATGGAATTAATAGCACTATATAAATGAATAAATATTATAAAATGAATAAATATTACTGTACCTACTGCTGGTGCACATGGCTCCAGAGTAGCAGCGCAGTCTGGAGATCACTTTCCAGACTGGAGCTACTACTCCTACACCCAAAACTTATTACATGACAATTAGGCAAGTCTTGCCTTTAAAGACAGTTTGTATGGTGTTACAATGCCATGATGTTCAAGTCCACTCCTCAGTTGCCGCCAAGAGGGCATGCTTTCGGCTCTGATTAGTGTTGCCCAAGTGCCGAATGACTCACCATCAGTGGTGACGAGAAAAGGGCCTTGGGCAATACTAATGAGAGCTGGGAGATACCCTCTTGGCGGTTATTGATGAGTGGAGCTGGACATCCATGTGGGTTTAAAATAGCTGCACCACTTTTTGGGTGCTTTGCACTTTGTAATGTTTGAAATGCCATGATGTCCAAGTCCACTCCTCAGTTGCCGCCAAGAGGGCATTTTTCCGGCACTGATTAGTGTTGGCCAAGTGCCGAATGACTCACCGTCAGTGGTGACGAGCAAAGAGCCTTGGGCAATACTAATGAGAGCTGGAAGATACCCTCTTGGCGGTCATTGATGAGTGGAGTTGGACATCCATGTGGGTTTAAAATAGCTGCACCACTTTTTGGGTGCTTTGCACTTTGTAATGTTTGAAATGCCATGATGTTCAAGTCCACTCCTCAGTTGCCGCCAAGAGGGCATGTTTCCGGCTCTGATTAGTGTTGCCCAAGTGCTGAATGACTCACCATCAGTGGTGACGAGACAAGGGCCTTGAGCAATACTAATGAGAGCTGGAAGATACCCTCTTGGCGGTCATTGATGAGTGGAGTTGGACATCCATGTGGGTTTAAAATGGTCGCACAACTTTTTGGGTACTTTGCACCTTGTTAACATGTTAAAGTTTACAAGAAAAAATCAAACCAATTTATGTAGATTAAATGCTTTTTTATAGCATTTTTGAAAACTGGAAGAAATACTTTAGCAAGTAAAAAAAGTTTCAGAAATATAAAAATTTTGAGCTACAATATTGTGTGCTCGTTTTCTTTGTCCACCGTGGCAAAATGTCGCCAACATGTTCATTGCTGCCGGGACTTGAAGTCCTATGAATTAGGTGTGGGATTTTCTTCAAGGGCTCTCTGCCGGTCTAGCTGCTCAACACCGACACAAGAGTACTGCCAGGGCACGGTACCTTCGGGACTCACAAAATAGTTAGCGAAGGTTTCCCTGAAACTCACACCCGAGTGGCATGGATGACCAACTGACATGTAGAGGAAAGGAGTAAGATCTGCCTGCTGTTTCATCCACAGGTTCTATTGTATGTTCTCGCACAAAGTTGTGGAGAACACAGAAGTCTCTATTGACACTGCCAACTGTTTCCTCCTCCAACTGGATGGTTTTGTGCAACACCCTCCACTGACTACTCAGGATTCCGAAGGTGCACTCCCCATATCTACGTGCCCGGCTCAGCCGATAGTTAAATATGCTCTGCTGGGTATTCAGTCCCCTCCGTGGGTATGGGCGCAGCAGGTTTGGCTTCAGAGGAAAAGCCTCATCTGATACCATCACGAAGGGTACTGGATCTGTGGAACCCGGCAGTGGTTGTGGGGCTGGGAGCGTTCCGTGATTTAGAAAAATCTGCTGCCCAAGCTCTGCTCTTCCAAATATCCCCGAATCCCCACAACTGCCTGGGGCACCAACATCAATGGAGACAAACTTGTAATGTGCATCAGCCACTGCCATGAGGACCACGGGACAGTACTTTTAGAATTGAAGTACACTGATCCTGATCCTGGTGGCTTCTGCACCTTACATGTTTGCCATCCAGTGCTCCCACACAGTTTGGGAAATTGGCTACAGCTTGAAAGCCTGCTGCAACCTGTAGCCAAGTGTCTTCGATTGGGGAAGGAATCACGATGGGCTGCAATTTTTGCCAAAGCACGTCACATGTGCTCTTCACAATTCCAGAGATGGTGGACATACAAAGTGCAGTGATGCGTAGCTCTCTCCTGTGGCCAGAAATCTACAAAAGAAAAGGACATTACATAGTAAACAATTTCTGAAGACAATCGAGAATCTGTAAAAAAAAAAAAAATCATACACAAAAATAAATACACTGACTATACTGAAAAAAAATTAAAAAAATCTCTACCTATGTATGTATGTAGTTATCTAATTCAAGCTACCTATATCTTCCTTTCTATCTAAACCAGGCACTGCTCATCACCTACACACTACAGTTCAAAAAAAAAAAAAAAAAATCATTCCCTATGGCACTGCCATCAGCTGCGTCAAGTCTGCATTTACTGCATAACAGCCGCACTTGCCGCACACTTGCGTAAAGCCCCATGCATTGCCTATGGGGCATGCGGTTAGTGTGTGGCAAGTGCAGTTTCGACAGTTGCAGCCACAAAAAAAAACGCTGCTGACTGTGTTTTTTTTTTAGCGGCCGCATCTCTAACGTGTACCGCTAACAAACTTACTGCACCTTACCGCAAGCCCAAAAGACAATACATGGGGCTTGACGCAAGTGCGGCTGTTAATTGTGACCCTCGGCATATGCTTTTTTTGGCCAAATCCAGAAAAAAACACCTATGTGAAAGGGGCCTAACACACTATTTTGTTTGGGGATAACAGGGTAGAGACTTACGTTCTTAAGTCCTGGTACAGGTTTTGTAAACTTCCTGTATCCTCGCGCTCTTCCAGGATTGGATGAACCCACAACCTTTTGGGACGGTTGCGGGTCTAAAAAAAAACCCATAACATTAGTGATTAAACAACGGAGGTGAATACTTGCCAAACATGCACAGGAGGACACAGAGGCTAGGGTCACATTTCCGTTTTTGTTGCAAAATCCTGATCCGGTTTTGAGCTTTTAAAAAGCTCAAAACCGGACCAGGAAACGCTCCTCATAGGAGCCTATGCAAAACACCGGATGGCTTCACAAGCCATCCGGTGGCCGGATCCGGCACTGCTGCCTGCGTTAAAAATCATGCAGGCAGCAGTTTTCGCAGCGTTTGCCGGGACCGCACTGCGGTCACCGGATGGCTCAGGATGTGTAATCCTGAGCCATCCGGTAACTGCATAGGTTGCGGATCCCGGCTATTGCCGGGATCAGCAAACCTAGTAAAGAGTTAAATTGATTGCTAAATGACTGTTTGAGGTCTGTAGGGGGGCTTAGACCCCCCTACAGACCGGCCGCCCACTTCGGTGGCCTCCTACTACAATATCCCCGATGGCACGGGCTCATCCGAGCCCGTGCAAGTCCCCACACCCCCAGCCCTCCGAATTACTATACCGGGGTGCCTGCACCCCTCTGGTATAGTTATTCCTGTATGTGTGGTAAATGATATATTAAAGTATTGGAGTTCATATTTACGGGTCTTCTCCTGCAGTGTTTTGCTAAATCCATGGGCGGGGCTGTTTGCGGCAGCCTCCGCCCCCTCATTTCTCATGGCCGCCCCCTCTTTGCCTCATCCATTGATGTGAGGCCGGACGCGTCATGAAAGGGGCGGGGCGAACCGCGTCACACCGTGCGCCCCGCCCCTTTCATGACGCGTCCGGCCTCACATCAATGGATGAGGCAAAGAGGGGGCGGCCATGAGAAATGAGGGGGCGGAGGCTGCCGCAAACAGCCCCGCCCATGGATTTAGCAAAACACTGCAGGAGAAGACCCGTAAATATGAACTCCAATACTTTAATATATCATTTACCACACATACAGGAATAACTATACCAGAGGGGTGCAGGCACCCCGGTATAGTAATTCGGAGGGCTGGGGGTGTGGGGACTTGCACGGGCTCGGATGAGCCCGTGCCATCGGGGATATTGTAGTAGGAGGCCACCGAAGTGGGCGGCCGGTCTGTAGGGGGGTCTAAGCCCCCCTACAGACCTCAAAGAGTCATTTAGCAATCAATTTAACTCTTTACTAGGTTTGCTGATCCCGGCAATAGCCGGGATCCGCAACCTATGCAGTTACCGGATGGCTCAGGATTACACATCCTGAGCCATCCGGTGACCGCAGTGCGGTATTCACCACACATTTTTGAAAAAAAATGTGTGTGCCCGGCATTGCGTTCACCGCATCCGGATCCGGATGCGGTGAATGCAATTTATGTTTTCAATGTGACCCTACCCAGAGGCACAGGGGGAGACAAGACACGAGAGACACCGCACAGACACTTAATAGTCACATCCATGGTACATACCAGTCTGCGGCGAAGCACTTCAGCTACTATAATGAGCCCCAGCCGATGTCTGTTTCGCTTGCTAAGGCGTCTTTGACTCAAGGCCATTGCAGCTGACAGATTAGCCATGCTCCAGTGTATGTTCTCTTCTCAGTAATGAAGAGAGGAAATGAAATCAATGATCCTTTTTTTTCTCCTTTTTTTTTTTTTTCTTTACCAAACTTTGTTTCACCGTCATGTTTGTGTACAATGTAGAAAAAAACGCAGCAAAAAACGCAGTGTGTGAATGGAGGCGCGTTTTTTACCTGCGTAAAAAAATGCAGGTATAAACTGCAGGAAAATATGCGTGCATAAAAAAAAGCAGCAAAATACGCAATGTGTGAACGTAGCCTTACTTTGTTTCATTTTAGTAATCCCGAGACCACATTTCATGCCAGGTTGACAGGTGCGTATCGCTCGATTTCCCTAGGGTTCCAGGAACCAGCTAATGTCAAAGATGTGGTTGGCAGCGATCCCTGCTTTCGGAGTTTGTGGTAAGAATTGGTTATACAGGCTGGTCCACGTTGGAAGTACACATTTTCTTTTGGAGTAGCAAGGCGAGAAACCACTACTTGACATATATCTAGTGCTGGATATGTAAGGTTTGTTCAGCACATACTTGTCTTGTAAACATAGGTAGAGCACACTGATTCTGAGCCACCTCTCGTATCATCAAGTGCACTCACTATTCTGCTGATGCAGTCACTGTGTACATACATTACATTACTGATCCTGAGTTACCTCCTGTATTATACTCCAGAGCTGCACTCACTATTCTGCTGGTGCAGTCACTGTGTACATACATTACATTACTGATCCTGAGTTACCTCCTGTATTATACTCCAGAGCTGCACTCACTATTCTGCTGGTGCAGTCACTGTGTACATACATTACATTACTGATCCTGAGTTACCTCCTGTATTATACTCCAGAGCTGCACTCACTATTCTGCTGGTGCAGTCACTGTGTACATACATTACATTACAGATCATGAGTTACCTCCTGTATTATACCCCAGAGCTGCACTCACTATTCTGCTGGTGCAGTCACTGAGTACATACATTACATTACTGATCTTCAGTTACCTCCTGTATTATACTCCAAAGCTGCACTCACTATTCTGCTGGTGCAGTCACTGTGTACATACATTACATTACTGATCCTGAGTTACCTCCTGTATTATACTCCAGAGCTGCACTCACTATTCTGCTGGTGCAGTCACTGTGTACATACATTACATTACTGATCCTGAGTTACCTCCTGTATTATCCTCCAGAGCTGCACTCACTATTCTGCTGGTGCAGTCACTGTGTACATACATTACATTACTGATCCTGAGTTACCTCCTGTATTATACTGCAGAGCTGCACTCACTATTTTGCTGGTGCAGTCACTGTGTACATACATTACATTACTGATCCAGAGTTACCTCCTGTATTATACTCCAGAGCTGCACTCACTATTCTGCTGGTGCAGTCACTGTGTACATACATTACATTACTGATCCTGAGTTACCTCCTGTATTATACTCCAGAGCTGCACTCACTATTCTGCTGGTGCAGTCACTGTGTGCATACATTACATTACTGATCCTGAGTTACCTCCTGTATTATACTCCAGAGCTGCACTCACTATTCTGCCGGTGCAGTCACTGTGTACATACATTACATTACTGATCCTGAGTTACCTCCTGTATTATACTCCAGAGCTGCACTCACTATTCTGCTGGTGCAGTCACTGTGTACATACATTACATTACTAATCATGAGTTACCTCCTGTATTATACTCCAGAGCTGCACTCACTATTCTGGTGGTGCAGTCACTGTGTACATACATTACATTACTGATCCTGAGTTACCTCTTGTATTATACTCCAGAGCTGCACTCACTATTCTTCTGGTGCAGTCACTGTGTACATACATTACATTACTGATCCTGAGTTACCTCCTGTATTATACTCCAGAGCTGTACTCGCTATTCTTCTGGTGCAGTCACTGTGTACATACATTACATTACTGATCCTGAGTTACCTCCTGTATTATACTCCAGAGCTGCACTCACTATTCTGGTGGTGCAGTCACTGTGTACATACATTACATTACTGATCCTGAGTTACCTCTTGTATTATACTCCAGAGCTGCACTCACTATTCTTCTGGTGCAGTCACTGTGTACATACATTACATTACTGATCCTGAGTTACCTCCTGTATTATACTCCAGAGCTGTACTCGCTATTCTTCTGGTGCAGTCACTGTGTACATACATTACATTACTAATCATGAGTTACCTCCTGTACGGCCCCGATTGGACAGACCATCAGCAGATTTGGCTTTCAGTACCATCTTTATGCTGATGACACACAACTATACACTTCAACCCCTGACCTTACCCCTGCGGTAGTAAAGAACACCAATGCCTGTCTAGCTGCAGTATCCAATATCATGTCCACTCTCTATTTGAAACTAAACCTTTCCAAAACTGAACTTCTTCTGCTCCCCCCATCCACTAACCTCCCTAAATCGGACATCTCTCTCTCAGTATGCGGCACTACGATAACGCCTAGGCAGCAGGCTCGCTGTCTGGGAGTTATGTTTGACACCGATCTCTCCTTCTCCTCCCACACGCAATCTCTCGTCCGCTCCTGTCGCTTACACCTGAAGAATATCTCTAGAGTCCGCCCCTTTCTCACCCTGGAAACAACAAAAACCCTCACCGTGGCCCTAATCCATTCCCGCCTTGACTATTGCAACTCTCTATTAAGCGGCCTCCCCTCACCAGACTTTCTCCTCTCCAGTCCATCCTTAATGCAGCAGCCAGGATCACCCATCTGGCCAATCGTTACTCAGATGCCTCTGCTCTGTGCCAGTCATTGCACTGGCTGCCCGTATATTACAGGATCAAATTCAAATTGCTTGTTCTCACCCACAAAGCTCTTCACAGTGCAGCCCCCCCCTACCTCTCCTTCCTCATCTCTGTCTATCACCCCACCCGCTCTCTACGTTCCTCAAATGACCTTCGACTAACATCTGCACTAATCCGATCCTCCCACTCCCGACTCCAAGACTTTTCCAGAGCTGCACCAAACCTCTGGAATGCTTTACCCAAAGAAATCAGGACTATCCACAACTTGCATGGCTTCAGACGATCCCTAAAAACGCATCTTTTTAAGGCGGCCTATCATATTCCCTAATAAGTCCATTGTACTGTAGATAGCGAATGGGCTACCCCTCTGGACATTACTCTTCTACAAACTCCACCAAACCATAAAGGTCTACACAGACTGTATAATGACCATCCATGTAAGCTTAGCCCTATACCCCATCTCCTCAAGATGCCTGGACCACCATTGCAATAAGCCCCGGCACCTTGCGCAACCCCTTTCCCGTTGTAGATTGTAAGCTCTTTTGAGCAGGGTCACCTTCATTTCTTGCTTTATTTATTGTATTTTTTTCACATTGATTCTATGCCTATTGTTTTGTATCCAATTATTGTACTTTATTTGTTCTCTATTGTAATTACTTACTGTATTTTCTGTACTCTAACCCTACATTGTAAAGCGCTGCGGAATATGTTGGCGCTATATAAATAAAGTATTATTATTATTATTATTATTATTATACTTTTGGGTTTCGTAGTGTACTAACATACACTGTGAAACCCAAATTAAACTAATCCAAATGTGTTAAAAATGATAAAAATTTGATATTTACCTCTCCGCCGGGTGTTCCGGGAACCGGGAGCCGACACAACCGCAGGTATTGACCTTCCAGGACCTATCAAGATCAGTGATTGGCTGCTCGCGGTCATGTGATATGTGAAGTGCTATGACGCGCATATCACATGACCGCGAGCAGGAAATCACCGAGCTTGTCCCAAGCTTGTGAGTCTGCAGTCACTCTATGTGTCTCTATGTGACTGCAGACTTCTGAATTCTCACAGAGCGCACACT
The DNA here is from genome assembly GCA_033576535.1 of Allobates femoralis. NCBI lineage: Eukaryota > Metazoa > Chordata > Amphibia > Anura > Aromobatidae > Allobates > Allobates femoralis. The sequence goes on along the minus strand of JARQOC010000004.1, from coordinate 23,912,512 downwards.
GCCTGCTGTCAGGGTTGTCTGGTGTCGGCAGTAAGAGTGGTAAGAGTGGAAGGTCACATAACAATAGGTATGCAATTTACATACATGCAGTCATGTGCTGACTAGACATGCGAGGCTTCGATCAATTAAATGAATTGAGCAAGGCCAGACGCATCTAGTCAGAATATGGCCAGAAGTATATAAATTGCATACTTGTGTTCACATGACTGTCCAATCTTATCATTCATATGGGAGAAACCTGAAAGTGTGCAGTGCACGCGCCATGAGAATTCGGAGGCCTGCAGTCACCTAGACTTTCATCTCAAACCTGGACAAGCCCTTTAATTATTATTATTATTATTATTTATTTATATAGCGCCATTGGTTCCATGGCGCTTTACATATGAAGTGGGTGTAACAAGAACATGTACAGTACATATGAACAGTCAAGGCTTGACGATAGACGATGGGAGAGGGCCCTGTCCACGAGGGCTCACAGTCTAAGTATAACATTAAACACCTTAGCCCACTCCTAACAACGTGTAATATACTCCAGCAGTCACTATACCTGCAAGTGTAAAAAATCCCATATGTATGATTGGTCACATGACGTCTACTCAGACGACGAGGAAGGGGGGGGCGCCAAACTGAACTCTTGCCCCGGGTGCTAGAAAACATAGATACACCTCTGCCAAACCTATCACTAACTTTCCGTGCACCTTCCAAGTACATCTCTAACCATCCCTGTCTGAGCTAAAACTGTCCTATAATGGTTGTAAATAGTGAGTTTTTCACTAACATGTCTGTATGCTAATTAGTCTTCTTGAATACAGTATGTAGTCACACTGGGCGTTCTCCAGGGCTCCATTCTCCCCCTGCTGTTATCACGCTCCGGTGGGCGAGATCATTCATTCTGAAGTGGACTACTGATTTCAATTCATGGTTCCTCCTTCCGGCCGAGTGTCATTTCCAGTCATGTGCAGCGTAGGAGTATATTGGCGTACAGGCCGGCTCCGGATCAGTGCGCACTCTGAAGCCGGCCTGTACACCCGATAATCCCCTATAATGCACCAGACCAGAAATGACATGTGGCCGACGTGTCATACCTGGAGGGAGGAGCCATGAATTTGAAATCAGGAGCATGTTTCAGAATGAATGATCATACCCACCAGGGCGTGATGCCAGCAGCGCGGGTGGAGAACGGAGCCCTGGAGTACACCCAGTGTGACTTGAGTTCTCACCCTGCATCTTTAGCTACTATTTTTTGCCATTACAAATGCAGGAATTCCCTGCAATAGACAGTATTGATACTAACATTACTGTGATTGGCTGGACATATTGTGTCTTCAGGTCTTATATAAGACGAAGGGGTGCAATGCTCGGCAAACTCATGTCTGGAAGCAGTAAAAGGAGAGTTGATGTTGAAGGGAAAGGTTAGATTATAACAACATACAACAAATAAGCTTGTGAGCCACTGCAGGGCTCCCCATATCTCACAAGTCCTATCCACTAAATTCATATCTAAAGTGAGCAAAGGACCCTAATTGAAAATTACTTACCACAGCAGATTCAGATCTGGAGACCATTACGCTCAGTGCTGTGTGCAGCTTTGCCCAGGTTATAAATGAAGGCATCATGAATGCAGTTATGGCATTCAACACTACTACCTGCTGGAACAACTGCACCCATATGGCCCAGCCACAGTTGTTCCGCAGGTAGTAGTGTTGAATGCCATAACAGCCCCCCTTCTGAGATAGGGATTAATGTAAGAGGCTGGGCATGCACTATGCAAACCTGTGTGAACAGCGCCCTATATGAGTCCCATTCTGTTTGCAGGACAACCAGTGGTCACTCCCTCTGTGATAAAGGAGGTTGCTAGTGACTGGGGCTGGTGTCTTGCATTCATAATGCCTTCATTTATAACCTGGGCAAAGCTGCACACAGCACTGAGTGTAATGGTCTCCAGACCTGAATCTGCTAGGGTAAGAGAAGTTAGATTATAACGCATATAGCCATGGTTGTACACTTACACCCTTTAGTGCCTTTCATGTTGCACTAAAGGGTGTTTTTAGCCTTTTTTAATGTAATAAATTAATAAATAAAAAGAGTTGGTGTTGGTTCCCCTCTATTTGTCATAACCAGCAAAGGTAAAGCAGAGAGCTGCAGGTATTACCAGGCTGGGAAGGCCTATAGTATTTCCAGCCTAAAAAAAGCAACCTGCAGTGGCCCCAGAAATGGAGTATACATTAGTTACACCAATTCTGGTTCTTCGAGGTAATATTTTTGGGGGTTAATGTCAGCTGTGAATTGTCAGCTGGCATCAAGCCCAGGGGTTAATAATGGAGAAGGGTATATCAGATACTCCCATTACTAAGTAAGTGTAAACTATTTTTTTTTGTGTGGCTGTTTTATCTTTATTTGAATAAAGACTCCTCCACACTTTCCATTGTTCATCAATTTGTTAAAAAAAACATGAAGATTCAATGTAATCCAGGGTGTAGTGGCCCCATGACACCCCCTGAATCCATATTCCAACTTATGGAGCCTCATTCAGACAACAAGGATCAATAGGTCACTCCCAATCAGCCTTAGACCAGTAAGTGCTCGTGAGCGGTGACAACAGTATCACTGCATGAGAGAAATTACCGATCTGGTATGGATCAGGAGTGATGTAGGAAGCCTCATTCTCTGAACAAGGCTCCATATGTTGGAATATGGATACAGGGGACGATTATTGACCAGTACACTATGAAATACATTGGATCTTAATAACTTTTTTCTTTTAAAGGGAACCTGTCTGGTCATTTATGCCCCCAAACCTATCACTACCTGTCCCTGCAGCCTCCTACTACATCCCTAACCATCCCTGTTTGAGCTAAATGTGAAGTATAAATGTGAAATACGCATATTTAACACAAAAACACTATTTATATCTTACATTTTACCCCATTCTGAGGGTATTCCTAGACATGTGGGCGCTCTCTCCGGGTCCATTCTTCCCCTCGCTCCGTGTTTTCATGCCCCAGTGGGGGTGATAATTGAATCAGAAGCGCGCGGTCCCGAGCTTTAAATCCATGGGCTGCTCCTTCCTGGTCTGACGCGCCACTGCTCATCATTTCTGGCCTGGTGCATTGTGGGGGATTATCGGGTGTACGGGCCAGCTTCGTAATACGCACTGCACATGTTCTTTAGCCAGCCGCTATAACCAATACACCCCACACTGCGCAGGACCGGAAATGACGCGCATAACATGGATTTGAAACTTGTGACTGTGATTCTGAATTAATTATCATGCCCACCGGGGCGTGATATCACAAAGCGAAGAGAGACATGGACCCGGAGAGACCACCCCCACCACCCACAAGTCTACACAATGGGGGAAAATCTAAGTTGTAAACAATGTTTTACAACCATTATAATTCACATGTAGCTCAGACAGGGATGATTAGGAATGTAGTGGAAAGCTGCAGGGACAGGTAGTGATAGGTTTGGGAGCATAAATGACCTGACAGGTTCCCTTTAAGAAATTGGTGATCAAGGGATAGTGTGGGCGAGTTTTTTTCTCAAGAAACTATTTTTTCTTGTGTGTATGGTTTTTTTTTTTAACTTTACACTTACTGGGTTAGTAATGGGGCTGTCTAATAGACCCCCTATTTATTAAACCCCTGAGCTTGATGCCAGCTGACAATTTACAACTAACATCAACCCCAATAACCTTTTACCCCTAATCTGATATGATGCATCAAGTGCGATGTGTTTATTTTGGGCTGCTATTTTTAAGCTGGGAAGGGCATAAAAAACATGGGACTTCCCAGCCTGATAATACCAGGCCATAACTGTCTGCTTTACCTTGGCTGCTTATCAAAAATAGGTATTTAAAAAATGGCATAGGGTCCACTCTATTTTTAAGAACCAGCCAAAGTAAAGCCTTATTAAGGGGGTCCGCCGGAAAAATCCTGATATTCCCATAGACTTCCATTAAATTTGTTATGCAAATCGACCCCATCTTAGCATCGGACCCACTCAATTCAAATAACGAGCACCCAAGCATTTATTGCTCACTCATCACTAGTTATCAACAGTTCAGTAAACATATGCATTTAACAGCTGTAAAACTGGGGTCCTGGCTTCAAATCCCACCAAAGACAACTTACGCCAATTTTCAGTTGGTAATCACTGGCACCACCTTGTGGTCAAATCACTACATTACATCCATTCGGATTATTCCTCAACTACAATGAAGAATATATATATATATATATATATATATACATATATATATATATATATCTATATATCTATACTGAGTGTTAAAATATGTGCATGTTGTTGAAGAATGATCCAAATTGTATGTGTGGACTCATACTTGGTATTGCATAATTGGGGGCTCATACTGTGTATAAGGAGATTATTTGGAGCTTATACTGTATAGGGAGGCTCATACTATGTACAAGGAAGCTATGTGAGGACTCATACTATATATTCTGAGGCCATGTGGGGGCTCATACTGTGTATAGGAAAACAATATGGGGCTCATACTGTATATAGGGGCTCATACTATGTATAAAGAGGGAATGTGATGGCTATTACTGTATATAAGAGGACTGTGGGAGATAATATTGTATATAGGGGACTATGTGGAAGCTCATACTGTAAACAAGGGGTTATTTTGAGGGCTTATACTGTATACTGGGAGCTATCTGGGGGCTCATAATGCACTTAGGGACTTATGTGGGGATCATACTGTATATAGGGAGACTATTTGGGGGCTCATATTTTATATAAAGGGACTGTGTGGGGAATCATACTGTGTATAAGGAAGCTATGTGGGAGCTCATACTATGTGTAAAGAGGCTATGTGGGAATTCATACTTCATATAAAGTGGCTGTGTGAGGGCTCTTACTGTATGTAGGGTGACTGTGTGGGTCTCATACTATATATAGGAAGGCTGTGTGAAGCTGATGCTGTATATAGGCGGACTGTGTCGGTTCATACTGTATATAACTACCTGTGGGGTCTCATACTGTGTATTGGGGGCTGATTCTGCATATAGACCTGTTGAGGCTCATACTATATATAGGGGGATTACAGCATACCTTATTCTGCTCAATATTAAGTGCGACAATTATTATCAATATAAAATAATACTATAATTAATATGTTAATTTTTATATTGAGCAACATTAATTTCAGCCTATTGTTTCTGCCCTCCAATACCCTCATGGTCTCAAACATGGCCCCTCCAGAAAATAAATAGCCCTCCCTTAGTCTAAGGTGCCGCCATTGGATGTTTATTTCTTACTCTTTTGAATCCCCTCACATTCCCAAAAGATTTTGGACATCAGTGAAAAAAATTATACTCGCATATGCAATAAAATTAGCAATTAGCACATTAAGCCACACTGTCAGAAATGAGTAAATTGTATTGACGGAAATCTACGCAAAATTTTTTCAACCACTTAAAAAAGTTGTGTGTGGCACCCAAGGCGCTGTGGCTTAGTTGGTTAAAGCGCCTGTCTAGTAAACAGGAGATCCTGAGTTCGACTCTCAGCAGTGCCTTGACTTTTTTGTTATTTGCTCTAAGATATGCTCCATTTGCATTAACCCCTTCCTACACTGAACCTTAAAGATGCACTCTCAGCAAACTTTTTCCTCTATATTGCAATGATAATATTATATAGCACTATATTATTACAATTGCTCAATTTGCTTTTTTCCCCAATAAATTCTTCTCTTTTTTCTGCTCTTTGTAGAAACAGGGAGGCTCTTGTCCCTGCATGAATCATCCCCTTGACTCAGTTGTTTGCTTTCCCTGCACCCCCACCCATGGACTTTTACAGTGATTACTCCTGCAGGGACAGTAGACTTTCTGTTCCTGCATAGAGCTAAGAAGGACTCAGCTAGTCAGTATTTAGTTATATGATGCCATACACCTAATAGAAAACAGAAGGAATAACTGGGTAGAAAGGCAAAATTAGCAAATATAAGTAAACAGTGCCAAATAATATGATGATTGCAATACATGAAGAAACTTTGAAGGGAGTGCTTCTTTCAGTAAAATTATTAGTAAACAGTTTCATCTTTTGCGGTCAAGAAATAGACTGAGTGATAAACCTTACTGGTTGAGCTTGTGACAAGATTTCTAAGTAAGAAAAAAACACTAAAGGAATTTAGATAGGTTACAACTGAAAAAAAATTATATGATCTGTGCTTACAAAAGTTTTCTGTTAATTCATACGCACGATAACATTTTGATAGGTAACATTAAGACATTTTTATGATGTAAGTGATGCTTGGAACTGTTTGTATAAATTGGATTACAATAAATGTAAGGCTGGCTTCACACTACGGCAGAGTCCGGTCCGGGGCTGTTCGGTGTAAACCAGACAGCCCCGGACTGGATTTTGGCCCCATAGCATCCTATGAGGCCGGAAGGAGCCAGATGGCAGAGAGGTTTCCATCTCTCCGGCAGAATCTGGGAGAAATCGGATTTTTCTCACCGTACACAAAAACGTTGCTTGCAACATTTTTGTGTCCGGGGAGAAAAAATCTCCCCAAATTGCCATATCCCGGATCCTCCCGGATACGGTGCAATCCGGCGCTCCCTAACATGGGAGACTATGGGGCTGGATTGCACTGGTCCGGGAGGCTAAGGGAACCGGACACCTGCGGCTGCACACTGCTGTAGTTTCAGGACCGTGGCTAGCTCCCTGTGAGTCACGGTCCTGATTAATCAGCGGCAGCTGCGTCCGGCAGCACACCGGAACGGAGGGCATATTTGCCCTCCGATTCTGTGTGCTGATCTCGTCCGGGGCTGTCAGGTTCATCCCTGACAGCCCCGGATTGGATCTTACCGTGGTGTGAAGTCACCCTGAGGCTGTGGTCACACATAGAAATCCGTTTTTGGAAGTGATTTTCATCACCAATCCGTTTTTTTCTGGGTGCTTTTTGAGCCTCCTGCACTCCTGAACGTTTTTGGAATTTTCATTAAAAAAAACGCATGCGCGAACGCATGCGCAAACGCAAGTGCGCATTTGCATGCGTTCGCGCATGCGTTTCCCATAGGGCCCCATGTTAAAAAAACGCATGAAAACGCATGCGTTTTTTAAATGATGCCAAAAACGTTGCATGCAACGTTTTTGACTCAAAAACGGACAGGGCAATGTTTGGAGCTCCAGAGAAAAACGGACAGGGTGTTTATTACATCCAATCCGTTTTCTGTCAGTTTTTGGACTTAGAAAAAAAAAATGAGAAAACTGAAGCCAAAAACGGACTGAGGGCTTATGTGGAACCCCAGCCTAAGGCTGTGGTCACACATAGAAATCCGTTTTTGGAAGTGATTTTCATCACCAATCCGTTTTTTTCTGGGTGCTTTTTGAGCCTCCTGCACTCCTGAACGTTTTTGGAATTTTTATTAAAAAAAACGCATGCGCGAACGCATGCGCAAACGCAAGTGCGCGTTTGCATGCGTTCGCGCATGCGTTTCCCATAGGGCCCCATGTTAAAAAAAAACGCATGAAAACGCATGCGTTTTTTAACTGATGCCAAAAACGTTGCATGCAACGTTTTTGACTCAAAAACGGACAGGGCAATGTTTGGAGCTCCATAGAAAAACGGACAGGGTGTTTATTACACCCAATCCATTTTTCTGTCAGTTTTTGGACTTAGAAAAAAAAAATGAGAAAACTGAAGCCAAAAACGGACTGAGGGCTTATGTGGAACCCCAGCCTAAGTCAGACAACTTGCAGGCAACCTGCTGAATCACTGATTTGTCTCTCTTGCTCGCAAGTTATTTAAAACATTCCACTTGAATTCAGATGTCTTTGAATTTTCACTTGGTAAAAGACTGAAAATTCTTAACAACAACTCATTAATCAGTATTCCAGATTCCAATGCAGCAATGTCAGAAGAGTATGTAAAAAATACAGTAACCAGACAACGATCCAACAGATCATTTTGTCTTGTACCGATTGATGTTTGCTTCTTCCCGGGGTCCATCAGAAATTCCCCCCCACCCCTCCCCACACAAAATTGAAACCTCCAATATTAGCCTAAGTGGCAACACTCCAATCTTTCTACTACTTGTTCCACTATCTCGTCATGTTTGCTGTTCTAACGTGGGGATCTTCATAGACTTTATCTTCATTATTTGTCATTTCTCTTTGCCTTATCTTTAACTAAAGGCCCAGTTACACGGTACGAGATTGTCAACGATATCGCTCAGACGTCACGGGTTTGGAGTCATTCAAACTACATAGTTGGGATGTTGTTGCATGTTACACCAAGATACGACTACGATAAATCGTTGGATCATTGATCGCAGATTTGAGAACATGTTCTCAAAACAGACGATCCTCGATCAGTCAACCTGCTGCATCGTTGTGTGTGACACCGCGATAGCGATGTCATTAACGACTTCCCCTAGTCGCAACAGTGAACAAGTATGATTCGCTGGGTTGTGCGAACGATCGCTGCTCGCTACATCGTTGGTGCATCGTCCACAATATCTAGACATGTGACATCTCACCAAAGATGTCTAAAAGATGTCCTAACGACCGCGCTCCCTTGAGATCGTTGGTGATACCGTCTCGACATTGAAGCGTGTAACGCTACCTTAATTCATTGAGGATATTAGGACACAAACAGATTTGCTGATCGAGATCTTGACTCATGTCTATCTACTATTGCTGATTGCATTTAGGATGTAACCTAAATAGACTGATTTTTTATGCACTTTTGCTTCTAAAACATCTGGAATAATATTCCTATATTATATACCCTCGTCCATTTCTTCACCTCCGGGCGGGATTTGGGGGTGTTGGTGACCGTCGGCGCGGTCCGGGGGGGCGGGGGTGGGGTTGTAGGTACGTGCTGCTGGCCGTCGGCGCGGTCCCCTGGGGGTGCGGGGCGGTGCTAGCGGCCGTCAGAGAGGTGTTTGCGGCGGCTCTCTGAGCCACGCTAAGGGCGCTCCTGGGAGCCGGAGGGGCAGAGGAGAGGAGGGCGGGATCAGGCAAAGGAAGCAGGAAGCTTTCTGCTTCCCTTGCCTGACCCTCCTCTCCTCTGACAACGGCTTACGGGGGTCGGCTGGGGGCCCCCCTGCAGGCTTGAAGATGCCCCCTAGCCGGTCGGGGCCCTGGCGCAGCTGAACCAGCTGCACCACGGTAGTTCTGCCCTTGCCCCATACAAAAGCTGCTGCAAGCCAAGCAGCCATAGGAAATAATGGTAATATCGGTCCAGAGAGAGAGAGAGAGGGAGAGCGACTCTGAACAATCCTAAACATAAATTGGACTGGGAGGAGCAGTGCATTTGCTCTAAGCATGCTCAGTACCAAAAACTGGATCCAGTAAACAATCCTTTTTTTTCCCGGATCCCACTCCATAGACCCCCATGTTAAGTGCTCCGGACCAGGCTGAATTCATTTCTGTCCATTTTTGCCCGGTGCACCAAAAAACTGTGCAGTCTCCAATTCTGGCGACGGGAAAAAACAGGACACAAATTAATCCCGGACTGAATTCACACAAACGGATAGCCATATATGACCAATCTGGCACCTTAGGGATACATGGGAGGAAAAAACAGATCCCGGTCTATTCATTTCAAAACAGATAGACTCAGATCCCCAAAAACGTGGTGTGAAGCCAGCCTAAGAAGATCAAACCAATCAAGCCAGACAATCATCAAGCTCTGACTTGTCTACACATCATACAAAGAGAGAAATAACTGGAGAATCATGGTGGAAAGAATAAAAGGAACAAGGCAAAGAGGAAGACGAACATCACGATGGCTTGATAATATCAATATAACGATGAAGAAGACCCTTTTAGAACTATCTAGGCTTGGAGAAGACCCTGATGGACCTATCTAAGCTTGGAGAAGGTGCTGATGAACTTATGAAAGCATGAAGAAGACTCTGGTGAACGTATCTAGGCTTGGGGAAAACTCTGGTGAACCTATCTAGGCTTGGAGAAGACTCTGGTGAACGTATCTAGGCTTGGGGAAGACTCTGGTGAACCTATCTAGGCTTCAGGAAGACTCTGGTGAACCTATCTAGGCTTGGAGAAGACCCCGGTCGACCTATGTAGGCTTGGAGAAGACTCTGGTGAACCTATCTAGGCTTGGAGAAGACCCCGGTCAACCTATCTAGGCTTGGAGAAGACCCTGGAGGACCTATCTAGGCTCACAAAATATCGATCTTCCTACAGAGCGTTCATCCATTAAGTTGTCATGGCTCTAGATTGAGCTGAAGGCCATTAGATAACAATAATAATAACACAAATAATGCAAAAAATAATCAGTCTAATTAGGTTACCTCCTAAATACAATCAGATATAGAGAACAGGAGAGAGACAATAGACAATATCTTTAATGAAACGGCCAACAATAGTTCAAATGAAGAATAATGAGCATAAAATGAATAATAGTGAAGATCTAAATCTTATGGGGATCCAATAGACACTGGGAAGGAAATAACATGAATTATTATACGACTTCCTGGACACAATGCTCCTTTGAATGGTTGCGTGAGTACTGTTTCTTTTTACATGCCCTTCTGATAGTGTGGCATTGGGATCTGGACTGTTGGGTAGGGGGTCGTCTTCAGGGTTAATTAGTGTATGAATTGCCAAGCTCCTCTCTGGATCAGGGGGAGAACATTCTTTCAAGAAACGCTAAAGGCTAAAAAAGTATTTTGCCAAGATCCAAGTCTGCAAGACTTCTATGTTCGGATTTCTTTGCACCTCACAATATTCCTGAAGACATAACGAAGTAGGTGAGATTTCACTGGAACGTTACGTTTAGTAATATTAACCCCTAGGTCATTTTTTTCATTACCATCCAACAGGAGAGGCAAAAAGTAAAAAGGCAACAGGTAGCGTGGCCGAGCGGTCTAAGGCGCTGGATTAAGGCTCCAGTCTCTTCGGGGGCGTGGGTTCGAATCCCACCGCTGCCAATAACTTTTTGATAACAATACTTCCCAGTTTCCTTCAACCTACTTCAGAGTTTATTTTTAATACGTAGTTGAATATTATTACACTATAATTTACTCGATTCTTCTATTTCACACAAAAGTGGTCAGATATCTACAACCTGGATTTACATTGAGTGAAGTACTTGTCATGTTTATGCATCAGACTTCCAGTAGGGGTCACTATAACTACACAGAATTCACAGGCAGGCTATGTATGTGGACATAGAGATTTTTAAAGAGATTTTTGTGGAGCGAGTCCACTCCAAAAGCAAGTGAGAGAAAAAGATTGCTTAAAAAAATGCAAACTTTATTTCCATTGTAAGGCTACGTTCACATTCTAAAGAGTTTTTGGAACAGAAAGCGGCTATATGCACGCAAAGGGTTTATGTTGGAATTTTTTAGAGGAAACTGCAGAAATTCTAAGTGGAGGTTTGTATGTTACAGGAGGATATAGAGAGTCTCGGCTCAGTTTCTGCTCCAAGAATCTTCAAAAAGACTACGTGGCACACAGACACCTGGCGTTTTTCAGGTAGATTCACCTGGAACCCCCCTGAAATAGCATTACCAACAACTGAACACAATAAACAGCAATATAAAAATGACAATGCTGTGCACACGTTTAGTCTTTTATTACTTCTTTTCACTAATCGTGAAATAATGAAGGGGTTAGACGAAGTAGTATGCTCAATCTTCAAGCGACTCCTTGTAAGAGTTGCCCACCACTAGAATGTGAAAGGAAAAGAAAAGACATTGGTAACGGTGCGGCAAAAATGATAACAAAGCCAACACCAATAGAGATGAGGGAACTTTCCCCGAACGTGTTCATCAATCTCAAATCCGGTCTGAACGTTGACGATTTGGTTCTCGATCGGAAACCCGAGAAATTTACTAAAAATATCAGTGAATGCGGCTTTGTTTGAGGGGAACACTTCTAAGTTCTAAAATGGCCCTAAAACTTTCCTTGAAGGTTTGAGGTCAAAGTACTCTCGGAAGGCCTGGTGGCTGAGAACATCCCTGTGCATTCATATAAAGGCCTTTTTTTCCCCTAAAACTAGTGGTTACCAAATATCAGTGCATCCACATAAAGTCTTTTTTTTTAACATAGAAAAAGTTACAAAATGACCAAAAAAAATGTATGAGTTTATCAAAACAACTATTCACCGAAAAAACACGTATTTATAAAAACATCTTCTTACCGTGGGCGTCAAACACAGACATAGCTTGTAGAGCTGCGGACATGTGAGGGCTGAGTCAGCTGAGGACACAGTAGCAGAGCGTTGCTCGGAAATAACTATGGGCCTCACCACGCTAAGAAAACCAGTCCACAGCTGCCTGGTTTTAACTTGGCTGGCATCCAAAAATAGGGCAAAGCCCACACAATTTTTTATTGTCATTTATTTAAATAGCTAAAAAAAATAATGGGCTCCCTTGCATTTTAGATTCCTAGCCAAGGTAAAATAAGGTAGCTGGGTTTGGCAGCCTGCAGCTAGCTGATTTATCTTTGCTGAGAATCAAAAATACAGGGGACATCCACGCAAATTTTTTAAATTATTTATTTTCACATTTCTGTGATGGCAGGTTTGTTGCAAATAGCAACCAATCACAGTCGCTGGCACAATTTGTGGGGGTACAGGTGCTGTCACACAGAGTTAGCATTTGTGATTGGCTGTTGTAGCCAGTGCAGTAAATAAAGATAGAGTTAATAAGCGGAACCCGAAAGAAGTGTGTTTGCTGCTGCCAGAGACTCAGTAAGTATAAGGCTGCATTCACACGTGGCGTAATTGCCACTTTTTTTGCAGACACATCTTTTCCTGCATTTTTTGGCATGCTATTTTGCGCCGGTAAAACAAACGCGGTGCATTCACACACTGCTTTTTTACAGCCATATTTTTCCCCCAGGAGGTGCAGGAGGAAGTGATGTCACATGGGGGAAGGAAGAATCCTGTGTTACTCTGCCCGTGTGACATGTCGGGGCTGAAGTTGTGCTTTCCCAGTGTATCTACATACACTATCTACATACACTAGGAAAGCAAAATAAAAGAGAAAAAATGTATTAAAAATAAAAAAAAAATAACAGCTCATTTCTCCCCCAGCTGTCCGGGACCCGAGGGGAAGACTTCCAATTGCTGCCAGGATCTTAACAATGTGATTGGCCGGTAGCAATCAGGTGATACGTCACACGACACATCAGCTGATCGCTACTGGCCAGTTTTTAAGGTCCTGGCAGTGATCCCACGTCTTCCGTTCGGGTCGCAGACAGCTGGCGGAGAGGTGAGCAGTTATTTTTTGATTATTAATACATTTTTTCTCTTTTATTTTGCTTTCGCAGTGTATGTAGATATACTGGGAAAGCACAACTTCAGCCCTGACATGTCTCATGAGCAGAGGAACACAGGATTCTTCCTCCCCCCGTGTGATATCACTTCCTGCTATTCCCCCTGCGCCCGCGATTATAGGAGCTGGATTAGGCATTGTCTAAACGACAATGCATATTCCAGCGCTGATAATGGGGCCTATGGGAGAAAGTACGTGCATATTTGCGCAAACAATTGACATGTTCATTCGTTTTACATGCGCGCTTTCTCCCCCAAAAGCACGGCCGAAAAAATCACCGCGTCTGAATGGCAAAAATGAATTTCCATTCACTTTAACGCGAAATGCAGACGTGCTTTTGGTGGAAAAGGGCACTTAAAAAGACGCGGGAAATACACACAGTGTGAACGCAGCCTAACGCTGCTGTTTAATCATCATTTTGGAAACCGTCTGGAAACCGTCGCCTCCCTGCTTCTCATCAAAGGCTGTGGAAGGGAGACGGGTGCTGAACCCGACAGCACCCCCCCCACCTCTCTCTAAGGGCTGCAGGAGGGCGGCAGTGCTGGAACCCGACAGCACCCCCCCTTCTTTGATTGCGGGGATGCTCAGGCGGCAGGGAGGCTTGGTGCACCCCTCACTACGGGGAGCTTCCACAGGTCCAAGTTCTGATGGTCATCCATCCAATTGGACCCCCTCACCAGATCAAAATGCTGCTGTCAGAGATTGAACGCAGCATTTAAACTGAAGCAAATGGAGATAGCTCCAACCGGTGCTGTCAGAGGAAGGTTACGGCTGTAGAACACAGCTATCACCCACCTCCTCGTATGGTCTCCTGAACCTTTCCCATATTCACACACATGTTATATACTATACATGTATGATGCATGTTGAGAAGTAATTAAAATGTATTATCCCATATAATGAACGCTATTAAGAAAGGCAAAAAATATATAGCAGAATAGCGTATTTTTATCATTTTGCCCCCTAACTTGTCACATTGGTTATGTCTGGTATTTTAGTTTAGTCATGTAACTCTTTGAATTAAGTTCCCTTTCGATATTTCCTTGGTTAGAAAAATTTTAAAACATTCAACAAAATACCTCTACGCTGTGAACAGGATTTGAACCTGTGCGGGGAAACCCCATTGGATTTCGAGTCCAACGCCTTAACCACTCGGCCATCACAGCTTTGTGTGCTTTGTGTACACACAAGTCAATGACTAAGAAAACAATTACACAACCTGTAGAAGAGTCTTCTGTTAGCCATAGATGTGTTTTGCAGTTTTCTTTACAATGCCTGTGAATATTTCGCTATTGGTTTATATCACGACCACACGGTGACCCAAAAAATTTTATTACGCCTCTTTAAAATTTGGCAACATGGCAATTTTTTTTGACATTTTTGTTGGGTTTGGCCATAGCAAATCGGAGATTTCAAATTTTGGCAAATGAGAAATTTTTGCAGATTTCAAGGCGAATTCGATTTCCTTCGAACCAATTCTCTCATTTAATGATATTTCTTAATAGGGCAAATGTGTTGCCCTCAAAAAACGTGGTACCCTTAATACTGGGCATTCTATCACTTTCTTTACACCTAGGAGTCGATTGATCGAGATTCGAGGAGCGCTTGCCCTTTAAGCTCACCCCTCTTAGTAAATTTTTCATCTCTGCCGAGTGGGCCGTGCTTCAGTGCACCGCACCGGTACTGCAGTCTGAGTCTACAGTCACATTTTTGGCATGCAAAACTTGATTAAATTTACGGAGCCGATTCAAGCTGAAGTGAAAACCCCAAAAGTGACGAGATTATGTACGAATTTCCATTGTGCAAAAAAATTGCAATTTTTCAAAGCTTTTACACCAGTTTTCTGGCTTAAAAGCATTGATGAGTCTGCAGTATAGTTGCCAACAAGCCTGTATTTTACAGGACCACTGGACTGAAAAGGGGTGTGGTTTATATTAAACTAGCCCCAAAAGTAGGGGCATTCCCAAATTAGGGGCGGGGCCTAATTTTCTCCTGGGAGTATGTCAAATGCACAATACAGCAATGACTGCTATACTGTATAGTTATTGGGGTAACCAGAGTCTGCTTGGCCCCCTTGCAAAATTTGTACCTTGGGCACCCTCTTCCACATGTTGGGCAGATGTATATGTCCTTGTAGAGCTCTACATGCTATAAAGACTCATATATGGCACCCCCCTTCATTGTGTAGTTAATTCCTTCTTCCTGTCCTAATGTCCCCCATCCTGGTCTGTATGTCTCTCATGTTGGGCCCCTTCCTGATGAGTATGTCCACTGTCCTGGTATAATGTCCCCATCCGGAGCTCCTTCATAGTAAATATTTCCCATATCCTTGGCCCCTCCCTAGCAAATATGTCCCAAATCCTGGTATATATGTCCAAATCATGATCTCCTTCCTGGTAAATATGTCACCCATTCTATATGTATGTGTTCCATCCCGGTAAATATGTCTCCCATCTTATTATATATGTCCCCCATCATGATATATATCTCCCCCATCCTGAAATATATTTCTCCCATCCTGGTATATATGTCCCTCATCCTGGGCCCCTTCCTGGTTAATATGTACTCTATTTCTGTACATATATGTTCCATCCTGGTAAATATGTCTTGCATCCTGGTATATATGTATCCCATCCTGCTATATATGTCCCCATCCTGGGCCCCTTACTGGTATGTATGTCCCCCATCCTGCTATATGTGTTCCCCTCTAGGGCCCTTTCCTGGTAAATATTTTCCCTGTTCTGCATCTAACAGATAAAAAAAATACTCTACTCACATTCCCTGGCTCCCACGTTGCAGAGCATCCTCCTCAGTAGCTGGCAGCTGACATCAGTGTGCCTGCTATGGCAATGTCTGACATCACTGCCATGTGTCCCCTATCATAGGCATGCTGATGTCAGCTGCCAGCCTCTGTTTGGCTTGTGGCATCTATTGCACTGCAGTCACCTGGCAGGTCTCTGCACAGCAATGTATTTCAGTTGAATGTGCATGCTTAGATGTACATCCAGCTGAAGTAGGCCCCTGTGTGTGGTGGCTCCATTGTTGCCTCCAGGGACAGATTGGGGTTAAAATTCAACCCTTACATTTGAAAGCACACAGGTCCATGATGCCATCACTCCAGATGGGGTTCTCTATTACTTCAAGACCTACAAGTGCATCTCAATGAATTAGAATATCAAAGAGTTAATTTATCTCAGTAATTCAATACATAAAGGAAACATATATTATATAGAGTCATTGCACACAGAGGGATCTATTTCATGTGTTTATGTTAATGTTGATGATTATGGCTTACAGCCAATGAAAACCCAAAAGCCATCATCTCCGAAAATCAGAAAAACTAACACAAAACACTGACAAAGGCTTACTGAGAGTTTAAAATGGTCCCTTAGTCTGGTTCAGTAGACTACACAATCATGGGGAAGACTGCTGACTGTAAAGATGTCCAGAAGGCAGTCATTGACACACTCCACAAGGAGGGTAAGCCACAAAAGGTTATTGCTAAAGAAGCTGCTGTTCACACAGTGCTGTATCTAAGAATATTAATGGGAAGTTAAGTGGAAGGAAAAAGTGTGGTAGAAAAAAGTGCAAAATCAACCGGGAAACTGTAGCATTGAAAAGATTGTTAAGAAAAGGCTATTCCAAAATATGAGGAGATTCACATGGAGTGGACACTGCTGGAGTCAGAGCTTCAAGAGCGGCCAAAGTCGATCAGGACAGGGCCAAACGTCACATCAATGTGTCACTATGACCAGTAGACAATGCAAGTGTCTTCTGGCCAAAAAAAACAACTGACTATTGTCAGTGGAATCACAGTCAAACAATCTGAGGAAGAGCGGAGAGGCCAAATCAAAGACTGGAGGAAGAATGGAGAGGCACATCCATGACTAGGAAAGTGGAGAGGCACAATCAAGAGCTGGAGAAGAGTGAGAGGACACCATGCAAGAGTCTGGAGGAAGAGTGGGAGTCACAATCAAGAGTCTGAGAAGAGTGGAGAAGCACAATGCAAGAGTCTGGAGGAAGAGTGGAGAGTCCACAATCCAAGAGTCTGGAGGATGAGTGGAGAGGCCACAATCCAAGAGTCTGGAGGAAGAGTGGAGAGGCCACAATCTAAGTGTCTGGAGGAAGAGTGGAGAGGTCAAATCCAAGAGTCTGGAGGAAGACTGGAGAGTCCACAATCCAAGAGTCTGGAGGAAGAGTGGAAAGACACAATCCAAGAGTCTAGAGGAAGAGTGGAGAGCCACAATCCAAGAGTCTGGAGGAAGAGTGGAGAGGACCAATCCAAGAGTCTGGAGGAAGAGTGGAGAGGCCACAATCCAAGAGTCTGGAGGAAGAGTGGAGAGGCCACAATCCAAGAGTCTGGAGGAAGAGATGGAGAGGCCACAGTCCAAGAGTCTGGAGGAAGAAGTGGAGAGGCCACAATCCAAGAGTCTGGAGGAAGAGTGGAGAGGCCATCAATCCAAGAGTCTGGAGGAAGAGTGGAGAGGCCATAATCCAAGAGTCTGGAGGAAGAGTGGAGAGGCCAAATCCAAGAGTCTGGAGGAAGAGTGGAGAGGCCACAATCCAAGAGTCTGGAGGAAGACAGGAGAGGCCACAATCCAAGAGTCTGGAGGAAGGGGCAAATAATGGGAAGAGGCCACAATCCAAGAGTCTGGAGGAAGAGTGGAGAGGCCATAATCCAAGAGTCTGGAGGAAGAGTGGAGAGGCCATAATCCAGAGTCTGGAGGAAGAGTGGAGAGGCCATAATCCAAGAGTCTGGAGGAAGAGTGGAGAGGCCAAATCCAAGAGTCTGGAGGAAGAGTGGAGAGGCCACAATCCAAGAGTCTGGAGGAAGAATGGAGAGGCCACAATCCAAGAGTCTGGAGGAAGAATGGAGAGGCCACAATCCAAGAGTCTGGAGGAAGAGTGGAGAGGCAAATCCAAGAGTCTGGAGGAAGAGTGGAGAGGCCACATATCCAAGAGTCTGGAGGAAGAGTGGAGAGGCACAATCCAAGAGTCTGGAGGAAGAGTGGAGAGGCCACAATCCAAGAGTCTGAGGAAGAGTAAAGCGTGGAGAGGGCCAAATCCAAGAGTCTGGAGGAAGAATGGAGAGCCAAAATCCAAGAGTCTGGAGAAGAGTGGAGAGGCCAAATCCAAGAGTCTGGAGGAAGAATGGAGAGGCCACAATCCAAGAGTCTGGAGGAAGAATGGAGAGGCCACAATCCAAGAGTCTGGAGGAAGAATGGAGAGGCCACAATCCAAGAGTCTGGAGGAAGAATGGAGAGGCCAAAATCCAAGAGTCTGGAGGAAGAATGGAGAGGGCACAATCCAAGATCTGAGGGATGGTAATGTACACAATCAAGAGGTCTGGGGGGGAGGCACATCAGATCTGAGTGAAGGTGGATGAGGCTTAATCAAGACCTAAGTGAGGTGACGGCCCAACCGGACATTTTAAGACTTCATGCTCAATCCAATGTGATGACAAGCATTGCTGGTGTAGGTCTGCTGTGTTTTATAAAGACCAAAGTGAGTGCTGCCGTCTACCAGGACATTTTACAGCACTTCATGCTTCCCTCTGATGACAAGCTTTTGGAGATAGAAATGTCATTTCCAGCAGGACTTGGCACCTGACCACTCTGCCAGAAGTACCAATATCTGGTTTACTAACCACAGTATCACTGTGCTTGATTGGCAGCAAACTCGCCTGACCTAAACCCCATAGAGAATGTATGAGAGACACGAGACACAACAATGCAGACAAACTGAAGGCTTCTATCAAAGCAACCTGGGCTTCCATAACGCCTCAGGCTGATCGACTCCATCCCACACCGCATTGTGCAGTAATTCAGGCCAAAGGAGCCCTGAACAAGTATTGAGGGCATTTACTGTACATACTTTTCAGTAGGCCAACATTTAGGAGTTAAAAATCATTATTTCAGTTGGTTTTGTATAATATTTTGATTTTCTGAAATAATGGATGTTTGGGTTTTCATTGGCGGTAAGCCATAATCATCAACATTAACAGAAATAAAACTCTCGAAATAGATCCCTCTCTGTATAATATATAATATGTGTTTCATTCTATGTATTGCATTACTGAAATAAATTATATTTTTGATGATATTCTAATTCTTTGAGTGCAGCCGTATAAATTAACAATCCATCCTTTGCTGCGTAACCAAACACAAGCACTTCTCCCCCTGGCCAGCAGGAGTCACTGTTGTATGTAGTATAACAGATTCCGTCTGCAGGCCTTAGCTCTGATGCTGAAAATTGGATCAAACAATTAAAATGACGGAAACAGAATAAACTTTGTGATACAAGGGTTGGTTAACCCCTAAATGCCTTAGGATTAAACTTGTAATAACAAAAAAAGAGATTCTTTTTGAGGCTTGTTTTTACCTGGACACATTTAAACTTAATTCTATGGACCAGTACAATAACTATGATACTAAATAAAGGATTCGAGAATTCTGGACTTTTTTTTAATACTCTTCTCCTTAATCATTCCAGTGATCACAACTTTTTTTAAATGATAAACTACATTTTGAAGAAAAAAATTGGTTCTATTATTGTAAATCAGCTTTACCTAACCATCGTTCATCTTCCTTTTTATATGATTGATTGCAAAGTAAGAATGAATTTTAAAATTTAAAACAAAAATTGTACTGTAAAGCGCTGCGGAATATGTTGGCGCTATACAAATAAAGTTTTATTATTATTATAGTTTTATTATAAAAGATCTGCAAATCTCAATTTCACAACTTTGCCGTATTTTCACCAAAATTTTGATTGCCACTGAATAAATTTGCCTCGATATTAATACTGAAAAGCTTGTTATTGCTGGTGGGAGACAGGACAGAGAGGACCTCGCTGACCATAAGAGCTTACACTCTACAGAACAGAGAGGAACCCGCTGACGATAAGAACTTACACTCTACAGGAGAGAGAGAGGACCCCACTGACCATAAGAGCTTACACTCTGCAGGAGAGAAAGGACCTGCTGACCATAAGAGCTTACACTCTACAGAACAGAGAGGAACCCGCTGACCATAAGAGCTTACACTCTACAGGAGAGAGAGGACCCTACTGACCATAAGAGCTTATACTCTACAGGAGAGAGAGAACCCCACTGACCATAAGAGCTTACACTCTACAGGAGAGAGAGAGGACCCCACTGACCATAAGAGCTTACACTCTACAGGAGAGAGAGAGGACCCCACTGACCATAAGAGTTTACACTTTACAGAACAGAGAGGAACCCGCTGACAATAAGAGCTTACACTCTACAGGAAAGAGAGGACCACACTGACCATAAGAGCTTACACTCTGCAGGAGAGAAAGGACCCGCTGACCATAAGAGCTTACACTCTACAGGAGAGAGATGACCCCACTGACCATAAGAGCTTACACTCTACAGGAGAGAGAGGACCTCACTGACCATAAGAGCTTACACTCTACAGGAGAGAGAGAGGACCCACTGACCATAAGAGCTTACACTGTACAGAACAGAGAGGAACCCGCTGACCATAAGAGCTTACACTCTACAGGAGAGAGAGGACTCCACTGACCATAAGAGCTTACACTTTACAGAAGAGAGAGAGGACCTCTCATAGACTGTGAGCCCTCGTGGACAGGGTCCCTGCCCTCCTGTACCTATACGTCCTGATCGCCTAGATTTAGTGTACTTGTTCTTGTCTCCCTCATCCTCATGTAAAGCGCCATGGAACCTAATGGCGCTATATAAATAAATAATAATAATAATAATAATAATGACCTCACTGACCATAAGAGCTTACACTCTACAGGAGAGAGAGAGGACCCCACTGACCATAAGAGCTTACACTGTACAGAACAGAGAGGAACCCGCTGACCATAAGAGCTTACACTCTACAGGAGGGAGTGGACCCCACTGATCATAAGAGCTTACACTCTACTGGAGAGGGAGGACCTTGCTGACCATAAGAGCTTTCACTCTACAGGAGAGAGATAGGACCCCACTGACCATAAGAGCTTACACTCTACAGGAGAGAGAGAGGACCCCACTGACCATAAGAGTTTACACTCTACAGGTGACAGAGAGGACACCGCTGACCATAAGAGCTTACACTCTACAGGAAAGAGAGAGGACCCCGCTGACCATAAGAGCTTACACACTACAGAAAAGTGAGACTGTGCTGTATACTGAGCTAACCTTATAAAAGCGCCATGGAACCAATGACGTTATATAAATAAATAATAATAATTATTATAATTGTTTGCTCACCCGCTGAAGTCAGCAGTGCAGACCACACCCCCTCTTTTACATAGATACATGCCGCATATTCACTGAAGATGGATCTGAGTGCTAATAAACATATGTCTTCTTCACACACAGTCTAGTGGGGACACCTTGTGGAAGGTTTATGAATGATTTTCAACCAGAATTTTCTAATGAAGTATATTTGAAAGTTTATTAAAATCACTTGCTTTACATTATTAGTAAAACAAAATTTAAATGGCGGTTACGCTTTAAATATAGTGGGTGTAGATTAATCTATACATCTGGGTTAGATAAGAATATTTGATACATGATGGATATTATAACTCAAGACATTTGTGTTGGAATCAATTTTGTAGGCCCTCAAGACCTTATCATCGGGATCTTCTGACTTCTTCTTTTCACATATCTGAGAAAAGCTATGCTCCGATGCTGAGGAATTCCTGAATTTTTTGCCATGACTTTCTCATGTTTTTATGGCGTATTATTGACAAGTCTGCAGTACTGCACATTCCCTGCAAAGTGTATGGGAAATTAGAAGTGTTGTGCCCATGCTGTGGATGTTCCCGCGGCAAAATTGATGTGCATTAGTTAACGGAAAAATCTGCAGCATGCCAATTCCTTCAGTCTATTTTGCCACAATTTTCACCCTTAAGGGTAAGTTCACACATACGTCGGCTTAGTGTCGGCGGCTGCTGGGCGGACCCGACAGGAAGCTCGGCAGCCGTCCACCGGCTTCCTGTCGGGTATGTGCGGCGGGAGACGGGCGGGTGTGCGGCGGTGCACAGCGGGTTAGTGGCGTCGGTTCTGCAGCGGCTGGAAGCAGCACATGATTCTGCTTGCAGCCGCTGCAGAACCGGCCGGTTTATAGAACATGCACATTCTTTGCTAACCCGCTGGGAACCCAGCGGGTTAGCAACAGATGAGCATGT
Organism: Allobates femoralis; assembly: GCA_033576535.1. Lineage (NCBI taxonomy): Eukaryota > Metazoa > Chordata > Amphibia > Anura > Aromobatidae > Allobates > Allobates femoralis. The sequence goes on along the minus strand of JARQOC010000004.1, from coordinate 23,890,061 downwards.
GGAAACCGCCGGTGTGTGCACACCGGGGGTCGGTTTCCATAGGTTTATATGTTAACCCAAAAGCCGCTTTTGGATTAACATAAATTTGCATAAACCTCATGGAAACCGACCTGCGGTTTCCGCTGCTAAACCGAGGTTAAAACTGTATGTGTGAACTTACCCTTAGGCTGCCTTCAGATTTGCAGATGCCGCCGCAGCGTTTTGCGGAGGCATCTGCAAGCATCTGCATGCAGACCGCGGCCCCTATGTTTATAATGGAGCGCACGGCGGTCTGCAGATGCTTGCAGACCGCCGTGCGCACCCATTCACTCCTATATGTGATCATGTCGCGTCCCTGGTGCGGACGAGAGTGTGTGATCTGTACGCAGGCATCCGCCTGCGCACAGATCACATATAGGAGTGAATGGGTGCGCACGGTGGTCTGCAAGCATCTGCAGACCGCCGTGCGCTCCATTATAAACATAGGGGCTGCGGTCTGCATGCAGATGCTTGCAGATGCCTCCGCAAAACGCTGCGGAGGCATCTGCAAATCTGAAGGCAGCCTTAGACCCCAATTTTAGCTCCTAAATACGCAACAAATATGCAGCACTGTTCACACAATGAGTATATGCTGTGTATTTAGGCAGTCTCCTACCTGCCTACCTTTTCAGCTGTCTCTATTTATACTCTTGGCTTCCATGATGCATTGCTGGTGATGGTGATAGCGTGTTTGGAGTTGATGTAGCTTCCTGGCTCAGCAGTGTATCGTGGACTTCCTATGTAGTTTGCTATCTGGCTCTCCTTTCAGGTAAGTCTTTCTATCTCTCCCCTTTGTTTGTTTCCCTGGTGTTCTTTTAGTTGTTAGCTGGGATGACCAGTGTCCACATTGTCTAATCATTAAGTAGTCTTCATTGAGGGAAAGAAAGGGACAAGGTATCCTGATCGACGCAATTGTGGAGACTGTATAGGGTTGTTTGGGGAGCCAGGTGTCAACGCTAGTGTTTCTAGGGGTCACCATCTCCCTTTCGCCCTTAACGTCGGGGACTCCTTTCCCCCTCGTCATCCTGTGCGACACCTTCTTAGGCACCAAGGCCCAAGTGCAACAGCTACAGTCTATAGTTTTAGTCCCTCGGTACAACATTATGGAAATAGTTCATTTACAACCATGGTCTCCACGACCTGCACATTTGGTCAGAATGCCAGGCACTTTGCATATCAACATTATTTACAGCTGATGGATAGTTATGATGATTAAGCCATTTAGATGCTTCAGAAGAAGTTGGACAGAATGGTCTGTGGAGACAATGAGATGAAGGTGGACTCTAGAAGACGACTGTGTGAAGAGTAAGTCCTTGCTCGAAAGAGACAACTGTTGATTTCGAGTGATGAACTTCACAGTGGTTTCAAGACATTGCTGAAAGCCGGATCGGTAATCTATGGATTGATGGCCTTCACCGGACCTCTCAGGAGACATCATCTGTGACTGAAGAAATTCAACTGTATACTCCAGGATCTCTGCTTTCTCCATCTTTGGATTCTTTAACTTCTCCTACAGTAAAAAGAAACCGTGGATTATTTATCATAAATTCATATTCTCAATATGTCAACTTTTTAAGCAACTTACTGAAAAATGTTGTAAGCTAGATAAACATTATTCACGTGCCACCTGTTGGAGGAGCTACCACTAATAGTCAATGTTTGACCCCTTAACAAGCCTTGCACTAGTGAGAATAAACAAGCCCCATACCCATTTGTAGACAGCTGTTTCTGGTGGAATGGAATATCCTTCACAATGGCGGACCTTGATCCATGAGGACCCTGGTGCAGCTGGTGGTGAGGAGCGGGGGGAAGTGCTAGCGCTTGCCGGCGTGGAGCGGGGGTTTGCTACCAGATGACGTCAAGGAGCGGTGGGGGGGGTTGTGGTTGCTATACATGCTGCGGCTCCTACCTACGCCGGGAGCCTGGCCAGAGGAGAGGAGGGGCGGGATCAGCCGAGGGAAGCAGGGTTAACCCCCTCTCCTTTGACACAGGGTCCCCCTGCAGGCTTGAGGGGCCCCCTAGCCGGTCGGGGCCCTGGTGCAGCTGAACCAGCTGCACCACGGTAGGTCCGCCCCTGATCCTTCAGCTTTGACAGCGGGCATTATCTCTTAAGTAGGCCAGTGAAACAGGAAGACCAATATCCCATCAGGATGGACATCTCATTTGGCCAACTATATCTTGTCCTGTACTAGTAAGGAACAAGCACCCCTCTACAGCTATGCACATGAATGTTTGGCCTTACTATTAACCTAGTTATAATGGTTATTAAAGAGTCAAATATTGACTTATTGGGTAAGTGCCTACAAATTTTAATATGTTTCTTTTTATCTACGGAGCATTGTCAATTGGACCCTATAGATGATTAGTACCTGTAACGAAAGACGGTATCTCTCAGAGTTCTTCATTTTAATTGATTCTTGCACATAACTTAATGAGTATGTGTATGGGGGCGTTGTGGTCTATCTGAGCCCACGAGACAGTAATCTAAGGTGTGTGGCCGGCTTTACATAAGCTTCTCCCTACTGGTTGACTTGTGCCATAACATCTTTGCGATTGAGTTCTTTCTCCTTCCTTACCTCATGTTCCATTACTTCAGATAACAGAAGTCTCAGTTTCTCCAGACAGCTGTTAATTCTGTCTCGTCTTCGTCGCTCTACAATTGGTTTCAAGAGCTGGCAAGGATGAAAACATGATATTACTGTAAACCTATCCTCCATCCGGCCCGGACCACAATTAATGCTAGTATGATGATGAGATATTACATTGGCATAGCTAGTCATTGTGTGATGGAGGGTTCTCATAAGGGGTATAACAATCGCAGCTGCAGAGGTTACAAGCGGGCTGAGGATGGAGGGGCCCACCGGTGCTATTTCAGCTGGATAAGCGTCGCTGGACACTCATTCAGCTGAAGAGTATTTCTGCACTGGGACCTGTCAGGTCCCTGCACAGGTATACAAGCTACCAACCAATCAGAGGCCTGCAGCTGATGTCAATGGCATTTGACTGGGGGTGCATGGCAATGACATCATTTGCTGCATGTCTCTTGCATGCAGAAGTCAGTTGCCAGCTTCAGAAGATGCCACCCCATGCCAGAGGGAGCTGAAGGAAGGTGAGTGGAAGCGTTTATCTTTTTATGCTTTAAAATAGCAGTAGCAGAATGGGAGGCATAACCCAGGATGGGGATATATATACCAGGATGGGGGACATATATACCGGGAGGGGGATATATATACCAGGATGGGGGTCACATGTACCAGGATTGGACTCATGTACCAGGATGGGGTACATATATACCAGGATGTGGACATATCTAACAGAATGGGGACATGTGTACCAGGATGAGGACATAAAAATACCAGGATGGGGGACATATAGAAAAGAATGGGTGACATGCAAACAAGGATAGGGACATATATGCCAGAATGGGTACACAGATAACATGATGGGATCATATATACCAGGATGGGGGACATATATACGAGAATGGGGGACATACTTAAAAAAAGGATGGGCCCAGGATGAGGACACATATATCAAGATGGAGAACATACCAGGAAAGGTCAAGGATGGGGGACATATATACAAGGATTATGCAGATATGTACTATTATGGGAACATATATACCAAGATGGGACAAGGATGAGGGACATGTATTGCAAGAAAGGCCCATCATGAGGGACATATATACCAAGATGGGTAGCATATATACCAGATGGGGAGAGGTATCCCAGGAAGAGGCCCAAGATAGGGTCATATATACCAGGATGGGGGACATTACTACATAATGGGGGAGTGGGTATAACTCGTATGTCCTCATAGGGTTTAGAACACTACAAGGGCCCAAACATCTAACCAAATTGTAAGCGGGAGGTACAGTATGTGCAAATTTCACATATAGTTACGCAACTCGCTTTGCAGCTTACAGCTTTACATTGTTTTCAAGATCTCTGCTTGCCATAAGTGAAGTAGATTTACATTGAGAGGCTGAAGACTTGACAAAACTTAAAACCTCAGCTATAACCAGATATAGGTAGGTGTGATAGTTTACCTTTCTTCGATCCTCTGTGGGTGACTTTTTATCGCCTCTCATGGTCCAGACATATGAGGTATCCTTGTCTATCAGAAATGTAGAATCTCCCTATCGGGCTGCACTGGCTGTTTATATGGACGGGCCCCACCTGAGCATTGTGTGCCCTTGACCATCAGATGGCCAATCGGTGGTCACCCTCCCCGGGCAGTCACAGCAGGCCCGGCCATTAATCCTGTGTACTCAGTCTCCTCTCCACAGATCACTGACTTCACACCAGAAATGTACAGATTAATTAGATTTCGATTCTAAAGGGCCATTTACACAGATTAGAAAAAAGCTTGTAATTATTGGCAGTGTAATGACGATCAGGGCTGGTGGAGAGAAACATTGCAGACTGGATCTATGATATCATTATCAATTTATCTACTTTCTATAATTTCTTTAAATCTATTTATCATCTATTTATCTATCTGTCTATCTATCTACAAGTGCAGCTCAGTGATTTACAATATCATCAAAAAGTTAATTAACTTCAGTAATTCAAAACATAAAGTGAAACCCATATATTATATAGAGTCATTACACACAGAGGGATCTATTTCATGTGTTTATTTCTGTTAATGTTGATGATTAGGGCTTACAATCAAAACCCAAAGGTTATTATCTCAGAAAATTAACCCCTTAGTGACCGCGGTTAATAGAGCCGCAGGAAGGGAAACCCGCTGTGACGCAGCATATGCGTCCAAGGTCGGGAACAAATTTATTTCCATGACGCATATGCTGCGTCACGGGTCGGGAAGGGGTTAAAGTAGGAAAGATGAAGGGTTAAACACTGTGCTGCATATTCCATGAGACATCAAAAGGGGAATATAATATTGATAACATCTGCAAGGAGTTTGTATGTTCTCCCCGGTTTGCGTGGGTTTCCTCCGGACACTCCGTTTCTCCCACATTGTAAAGCACACTGATAGGATGTTTAGATTGTGAGCTCCAAGAGAGACGCATTACTGATGTATGTAAAGTGCTATGGAATTAATAGCGCTATATAAATGAATAAATTAATTATTATTATTATTTATTAGTTAATGTGTTTCAGGGCTTCCTGGCCTCTTCCTCAGGACAAGTCATTATCATGTTGCCATGTTTCATGGAACCCTGAAACGCTTTGGGTAATAAATCAATATTCTATCTACCCTTTGATGTCTGGTAGGATACGGCAGCGCGGTGTTCAACCCTTCATCCTCCCTGCTTTAATTTCTGAGATAATGACCTTTGGCTTTTTCATTAATCATCAACATTAACAGAATTAAACACATAGATCCCACTGTGTGTAATGACTCTATATAAGATGTGTTCCACTTTATGTATTGAATTATTGAAATAAATGATGATCTTCTAATTCATTGAGATGCATCTGTATGTATAGTGTATAACATTTTACTTAATGCATCTAAATTTAACAGGAAATCTATGTATCCGAGAGCAATCGAGAAATAAATCTCTTCTTTTTAGCTCTTTATATCTTCAGGAATACTCATACTTTGAACTTCAGTCAAGTCTTGGTTCTGTCAGCTGCAACATATTACAGTGGAGAAGTTAAGAGCTGTGAATCCTCCGCTCTCTATTAGCAGACACAGCACAAGCTTCACTTTGCTTGTAGAGTTATAAGAGTGAATTCCGATGTACGTGAGACACGTCTGCAGTAAGATATCCTATGAATTCTATGGTTCTCATCTTTTGTACTTATATTTATGCGCTATTTTGTATAGTCTGCTTTCTAAAATGAAAAAAAAAATTGTCCTGCATTGGCCGGGAATCGAACCCGGGCCTCCCGCGTGGCAGGCGAGAATTCTACCACTGAACCACCAATGCTTGGATGTTTTGATGAATTTAACGTAAGGAGTTGAAAGTACAAAAAAAAGTAACACATTGACTAATGAATCAATATTATATTCACCCTTTGATGTCTCATGGACTACGGCAGTGTGTTTTTTAACCCTTCATCCTCCTTACTTTAGTTTTCTGAGATAATGAGCTTTGGGTTTTCATTGGCTGTAAGCCATAATCATCAACATTAACAGAAATAAACACTTATAATAATAATAATTTATTCATTTATATAGCGCTATTAATTCCATAGCACTTTACATACATCAGTAATGCTGTCTCTTGGAGCTCACAATCTAATCTAAACATCCTATCAGTATGTCTTTACAATGTGGGAGAAAACCAGAGTGCCCAGAGGACACCCACGCAAACACGGGGAGAACATACAAACTCCTTGCAGATGTTGTCCTTAGTGTGAATTGAACCCAGGACTTCAAGACCCCAGTGCTGCAAAGGCTTCAGTGCTAACCACATGAAATATATCCCTCTGTGTGTAATGACTCTATACAATATATGTGTTTCTCTTTGTGTATTGAATTACTGAAATAAATAACTTTTTAATGATCTTCTAATTTATTGAGATACATCTGTATTTATCTAGTCATCTATCTCCTATCTATCTATCTAGCTTGACTGCTTGCGAAAGGCTTCCAGCCAAAACGTTGAGATCCCTGGGTGAATAAAATCCACAATTCTATAAAGGAAGTGTTTCCATCTGTTTTTGTCCAGTATCTACCTAGTTATCTACTTACATAATCGCCTTGTGGCTTCCGCTTCCGTCTGGTTCTAACGCTATCCCACAATCCACTGCGTCGACCAGAAGTGCGCGTAACTCCATATTGGAAGACCCAAGTTATGGATCTCTTAATATGGCAATCGCCACACTCCAGGCCAACACCCCCAGAATCATCAGCCTTCCCCCGGCACCATCAGCCTTTCCCCCACATCCATTGACCATAGCCCTTCCTCCCTCCCTGCACCATCACCCTCTCCCCACACCATCAGCCTACTCCTGCACCATCACCCTCTCCCCACACCATCAGCCTACTCCTGCACCATCACCCTCTCCCCACACCATCAGCCTACTACATCCCTGCACACCATCAACCTCCACTCCCCCACACCATAATCCCTACCATCACCTACCTCTCCCACACCATCACCCCCCACTTCCCCACACCTCACTTCTCCCTGCACCCACTACCCCCACCATACCCCGACCGCCTCTCCCCACACCAACAGCCTCCCCCAGCACCATCAGCCTACCCCCACACCATTAACCTCCCCCCGCACCCTCTGCCTGTCCCCACACCATCAGCCTCCCCCAGCACCATCAGCCTCCCCCAAACCATCAGCCTCCTCCTGCACAATCAACCTCCCCCCATAACATCGGCCTTCCCCCGCATCATCAGCCTCCCCCCACACCATCAGCCTACCCCTGCACCATCTGCCTCTCCCTTCACTGCACCATCAGCCACCCCCAGCACCATCAGTCTCCCCTGCACCATCAACTCCCCCATACCATCAGCCTTCCCCCGCATCATCAACCTCCCCCCACACCATCAGCCTCCCCCCACACCATCAGCCTCCCCCCACACCATCAGCCTACCCCCACACCATCTGCCTCTCCCCTCACCGCACCATCAGCCACCCCCAGCACCATCAGTCTCCCCCCACACCATCAGCCTCCCCCTGCACCATCAATCTCCCCCCCATACCATCAGGCTTCCCCCGCATCATCAGCTTCCCCCCAAACCATCAACCTCCCCCAGCATCATCAGCTCCCCCCACAGCCTCAGCCTACCCACCGCACCATCAGCCACTCCCCGCACCATCAGCCTCCCCCTGCACACTTAGCCTCTCCCCACACCATCAGCTCCACGCGCACGACCATCAGCCTTCCCCCCGCACCCTCAGCTTCTCTCCACATGCTCAGCCTCCCCACGCACCCTCAGCTTCTCCCCGCACCATCACCCCTTGGGTCCTTCCCTGGAGGGATATCTGGCTAGTCCTGTGTTTGAGACTCCTAACCGAGGCTCCACAGACTCTATTTGCATATTCATAATTCCCAGGAGGCAATGCGTCTAGGAATTCACTGTGTTGAGCGCTTTAGCCAGCTGCCCACAGTGCTTTCTTGCACTAGTCTCCCTGAGATCAGTGAATGCTTTGTGATGTCTCCCCATATGGACTCTCCATCCCCCTGCATGTGTCTCTCTCCCCATATAGAATCTCCATCCCCCTGTGTGTCTGTCTGCACATATGCACTCTCTATCCCCCTGCATGTCTCTCTCCCCATATGCACTCTCCATCCCCCTGCATGTTTCTCTCTCCCCATATGGACTCTCCATCCCCCTGCATGTATCTCTCAGTCCCCCTGCATGTCTCTCTCCCCATATGCATTCTCCATCCCCCTGCATGTGTCTCTCTCCCCATATGGACTCTCCATCCCCCTGCATGTATCTCTCCCGATATGCACTCTCCATACCCCTGCTTGTCTCTCTCTCCATATGCATTCTCCATCCTCCAGCATGTCTCTCTCCACATATGCACTTTCCATCTCCCTGTGTGTCTCCCAGTGGCGTATCTTCAGGCCCAGGGGCCCTGATGCGAAAGCTCCAACGGGGCCCCCCATTACTGCAAATCTTTAATAATATTAGTCTTTTTCTATAGGCCAAAGGGACTTTTGGGGCCCCTCTAGGCTGTAGGGCCCGGGTGCGATCGCAACCCCTGCACCTATTGTAGTTACGCCCCTGGTGTCTCCCTCCCCATATGCACTCTCCAGCCCCCATCGGGCACTCGTTCTTTCTCTCTCTCCTCATCGGGCGCTCATTCTCTCGCTCCCCATAGGACACTCGTTTTTTCTCTCTCTCACCATCGTGCACTCATTCTTTTTCTCTCTCCACATCGGGTGCTCGTTCTTTTTCTCTCCCCATCGGGCGCTCATTTTTTTTCTCTCTCTCCCACCATTGGGCGCTGGTTCTTTTTCTCTCTCTCCCCATGGGGCACTCATTTTTTTCTCTCTCTCTCCATCGGGGGCTCATTCTATTTCTCTCTCCACATCAGGTGCTCGTTCTTTTTCTCTCTCTCTCTCCCCATCAGGCGCTCTTTCTTTCTTTCTCTCTCTCTCTCCCCGTCAGGCGCTTGTTCTTTCTTTCTCTCCCCATCAGGCGCTCGTTCTTTTTCTCTCTCCACATCAGGTGCTCATTCTTTCTCTCTTTCTCACCCCATCAGGCGCTCTTTCTTTCTTTCTCTCTCTCTCTCCCCGTCGGGCGCTTGTTCTTTCTTTCTCTCTCCATCATTTTTTTCTCTCTCTCCCCATCAGGCGCTCGTTCTTTTTCTCTCTCCACATCAGGTGCTCATTCTTTCTCTCTTTCTCACCCCATCGTGCGCTCGTTCTTTCTCTCTCTCTCCTCATCAGGTGCTCATTCTCTCTCTCCCCCATCGGGCACTCATTTTTTCTTCCTCTCTCTCCTCATCGATCACTTGTTCTTAACCCTCTCTCTCTCCCCATCGGGCGCTTGTCCTTTCTCAATCTCCCCATCCTACGCTTGGTCCCTCTCTCTTCCCATCAGGCGCTCATTCTCTCTCTCCCCATAGGGTGCTCGTTCTCTCTCTCCCCATAGGGTGTTCGTTCTCTCTCTTCCTATAGGGTGCTCGTTCTCTCTCTCTCCCATCGGGCACTCATTCTTTCTTTCTCCCCATTGGGAGCTCTTATCTTTTTCTCTCTCTCCTCATCGGACGCTCGTTCTTTCTCTCTCTTTCCATCGAGCGCTCGTTCTTTCTCTCTCTCTCTCTATCGGGCGCTCATTCTTTTTCTCTCTCCCCATCAGGCACTCGTTCTTTCTCTCTCTACCCATCGGGCGCTCGTTCTTTTTCACTCTCTCCCCATTGGGCACTCTTTCTTTTTCTATTTCTTTCCTATCGGGCACTCGTTCTTTCTCTCCCCATCGGGCACTCGTTCTCTCTCCCCATTGGACACTCATTCTTTCTCTCCCCATCGGGCGTGCGGTCTTTCTCTCTCTCTCTCCCTATTGGGCGCTTGTTCTTTCTCTCTCTCTCCATTGGGTTCTCGTTCTTTCTCTCTCTCCCCATCGGGCGTTCACTCTCTGCTCATCGGACGCTTGTTCTTTCTCTCTCTCTCCTCATCGGGCGCTTGTCCTTTCTCTATCCCCATCGGGTGTTCATTTTTTTCTCTCTCTCCCCCCATCGGGCGCTCATTCTTTTTCTCTCTTTCCCCATTGGGCACTCGTTCTTTCTCTCTCTCTCACTCCACATTGGGCATTCGTTCTTTTTCTCTCTCTCTCCATCAGGCAATCATTATTTTTCTGTCTCTCTCCCCATCGGGTGCTCATTATTTCTCTTTCTCTCTCCCCATTGCAGAGTCTCTGCCACCTGCGTTTCTCACCTCATGGTCTTTGCCCCCTGTGTGTCTCATCCCATGGTCTCTGCCCTCTGTGTCTCACCCCACGGTCTCTACCCTGTGTCTCACCCCATGAACTCTGCCCCCTGTTACGCACCCCATATGCTCTCTGCCCCCTGTGTCTCACCCTATGTGCTCTCTGGCCCCCTGTGGTCTCACTCCATGTGCTTTCTGGTCCCCTGTGGTCTCACTCTATGTGCTCTCTGGCCTCCTGTGGTCTCACCCCCATGTGCTCTCTAGTCCCCTGTGCTCTCACCCCATATGCTCTCTGGCCCCCTGTGTCTCACCCCATGTGCTCTCTGGCCCCCTGTGGTCTCACCCCATGTGCTCTCTGCCCCCTGTGGTCTCACCCCATATGCTCTCTGGCCCCCTGTGTCTCACCCCATGTGCTCTCTGGCCCCCTGTGGTCTCACCCCATGTGCTCTCTGCCCCCTGTGGTCTCACCCCATGTGCTCTCTGGCCCCCTGTGTCTCACCCCATGTGTGACACACCCCAGGGTATGGGGACTCAGGTGTCTGGGCCCTCTGCTGCAGTAGGGATGTCACTGGTGGCCTTCTCAGACCCGTGGCCCTGGTGGTCTGCCTTCAAAAAGGGGAAAATTTGAATATAAAAAAGTATAAAGTTCACGTAACGCCACCTGTGGTTTATGGTTATTGCACCAGCGCTGCGTGGGGCCTCCAGGGATGATGGATGGGCAACTAGGTGTCGAAGCTCCCCACAGGTGGAGCTGGGTCCCTGGGGAGTTTGGTAAAGATGATGAGGGATGGAGCAGGAATTTGTCCGGGCTGTTTGGTGAAAGGACAGCCTCTGTGGATGGCAGGGGCAACGGTTGAGGAATTGACACGCACATCATAGGTTCTTTCTTTACCTTTTACTAATGGTTCGGCAGGTAAAAGTCCAGATACTGTTGGGTGGTCAAGAAGCACTTCTGGATCTCCACAGTGAGTGGGTATAAGGCCTCCTTGTCTCTTTTCCCATGTGTGTGAAGCCCCTGCCCAGTGTGAAACTTGGCTGGCCTCCTCTGCTCTCCTATCACCTGTGCTGTAGTTGAGAAACCCTCGATGGACTGCCGCTATCCTCTCTCTCCGCGGTCCCTGGCTCCCTTGTTGGCGGCTGCACAGATGCCCAGGAGACTGAAGTCTCCACGGTAAGCCGGTATTCTCTGCTGGGCTAGGTGCTCTCCAGCAGACTCGGACTCCGGCGTCCTGTGTGCTTTCTGGGGTGAACCCAAAGATGGCTCCTCATTCGCCACTTTTCTCTCGCAGCAACTTGAGCTCCCCCTACTGTGCTGGGGTGGAAGGTGTTGTTTGTGTCTGTGTACCCACTGTGGAAGCCCATCCGTGCTGTAGGGGAGTCTGTGGTTACCTGTGTGAGCAGGGCGCCACATGTGCTCTCTGGCCCCCTATTGTCTCACCCCATGTGCTCGCTGGCCCACTGTGGTCTCACCCCATGTCAGCCGCTGGCTCCCGTCCTTGCTATGCGCCTGCACGAGAACAGAAGCTTAGACACCGTCGCAGGTGAAGAGGGGGCTGCACACAAAAGGAGGCGGAACAGAGCAGAAGGAGGCGGCACAGAGTGGCCGGAGGCGGGGAGAACCTCCGTGCAACGCTGAGCAGGAATGCCTTTTGGACTCACTATATGTATGATTTATAAAGTCTATTTCTCAGCGCACAGGAGGGCTACAAACATGGGGGACCCCTTCCCTGAATGCAGCAAGCATGATGCATTCAGTGGTGCATTTAGTCTGCCCTGCACCAGGGGGGTGACAGGTCTTCTTTAAATCTTTAGTAATACTAATTTTTTTTAACTTAAACCAAGTCTTGGTTCTGTCAGCTGCAACATATTACAGTGCAGAAGTTACGAGCTGTGAATCCTCCGCTCTCTATTACCAGACACAGCACAAGCTTCACTTTGCTTGTAGAGTTATAAGAGTGAATTCTGATGCAAGTGAGACACGTCTGCAGTAAAATATCCTATGAATTCCATGGTTCTAATCTTTTGTGCTTATACTTATGTGCTATTTTCTGCTTTAAAAAATTAAAAATGAGTCCAATGCTTGGATGTATAAAGTTGATTCCTTTAAGTACTCGAAAGTACAAAAAAAGTACTTTAATATTCTGAGATAATGACCTTTTTCGGTTTTCATTGGCTGTAAGCTATAATCATCAACATTAGCATAAATAAACACATGAAATAATAATGACTCTACATAATATATGGGTTTCATTATGTAGGACACACACAGCTCTTCTACATGCCCATAGATATAGATGGCTCTGCTACATGCACACAACACATAGTACACAAACACAACTCTCTGCTACATGGACACTTCATACCCAGCTCTGCTACATGTACAATACATGCACATACAAACATACACATAGCTCTGTTACATGCACATACAAACCAAGCTCTGCTCACATGTACAATACATGTACATACAGATACACACAGCTCTCCTACATGCACATACAAACCCACACAGCTGTCGCATGCACAATACATGCACATACAAATACACAGCTCTGCTACATGAACACTACATGCACACTACACACCCATCTCTCCTATATGTACAATATACAGTATGTACATACAAACACACACACAGCTCTGCTACATGCACATACAAACACACACACAGCTCTGCTACATGCACATACAGATACACATATAAACATGTGGCGCCCCTGCCTTCTGGTTGCCACAGAGGTGTACTGCACCCACTCCACGGGTGTGGTGTCCCTGTCTGCAGTAACCAGGTTGTTAAGTCCAGTCACCCACAAACACACCCGGTCCCAGGAACAGCGGGTGAGCCCAGGCAGTGGGACAGCTCAGGCATTCAGTGGGATGGCGGGGAGAGAAAGGTGGTGGGTGGGAAGTTAGGCAGAGCAGTCAGCAAGTAGGAAAGGGGACAAAAAGGGAAAGACCACAGGAAGTGGGAGTTGACTGCAGTGGGAGAACAGCGAGAGAAGTCAAAGAGGAAGGACCCGGAGGACGTGAGCAGCGATGAGGCTCGTCCCAGGTCCCGAGGGAACAGACTGCAGAGACAGAGGAAGCTCTACACCCAACACATCCGCTGAGAAGGCAGCTGTACGAGGGTCAGGGAATGGGGCCGGCCGCCCAAGGAGGCAAGTGGCTGCTGGGTCAGGGACACCGTGTGCGGAGGCGGGCAGGCAGCGCTGAGGAAGGACGGCCCGAGTGGGAAGGAACACAAAAGGGGTGTACTGGACAAGCCATGCTGGTTGCTAAGGATTACCTAAACTGCAAATGTACTTAAACTGTAACCTGTGGTGCGAGCAGAGAAAAGTGAAGTAAACTGGGTATGGAACTCAGAACAGTGTGAGACTGGTCATTTCCAGCCTGAGGAGCGGTAGACTGAAGTGCCACGAAGGCCGCAAGAGCCTGCCTGTGAGATGCTGTAAGGAGTATGAGAGCACACTGCCTAGTTATATTATTTGGCAAGTGCTGCACCACAGAAGGAGGGGACTTTACATAAGAAAGAAGAAGAAGAAAGAGCCTCTGTATAAACGTGTGCACAGCCAGTTTGATTGTGAAAAAATATATATCTTACATTTATTAGTGAATATAAGAAAGCAAAAACCTTGGTTTTACATTTGAAAACAAGAGTCCACTGCCACACATAACATAAACAATTCAATCAAGACCCAATTGGGTAATCTATGAGGGTATATATGAGACAGTATTTACAGTATTACAGAAACTGCTGGTATCGATAACCACAGGTACCTTTTGAAATGAACAGCAAATGACAATCTACCAAGTAAATTGCCTGTGAGATGCTTTCCCTGCAGCCAGATCAGCCCCGCTGGCCCACCATCACTCTAATGACCCCTACACCGGATGCCCTGGGGATCCTCTCCACCCATGGGGTGCGACACCATCATAGCTGCCATCCCATCATCCCCAGAGGTCTCGGTCTGCAGCGGCGCTCACTAATAGCCCCATACCACAGGTGGCGTCCCAACAACAATACTCCAAAATCCGCCCTATCTCCTAATCCTTTTCCCCTTTTTATTGACCGCTCCGAGGCCTCGGACCGGGTCATGCCACCGTGACATCCCCAAAGACGCCCGATCTCCCCCCAGATGTCATCGCCAGAAGAGACAAGAGGGAGAGGGCCCGGCTCTGAGCAACCCCACGGCCCCCATGGGACGTGCCACATGCATACAAATACACACACACATTCAGATATAGATACCCACACATGCAGACACACACATACAGATGCATACATACATATACAGACACACACACATACAGACTCACACTCATATTACCACATTCAGATGATCTTGATCGGTGCAGAGCAGGAACAGGAGCCACTGGGAGCTGCACGGAGGCTGAAGAAGTTAAGCAGAAGCAGTTTCTTCAAGGACCTTGATTTCAGTCATGTGATCAGTCACATGACTACAACTGGAAGGTCCTTCAGCCTCTGTTCAGCTCCCAGTAAGTTTTCTCTCCTGCTGTGAACCGATGACATAGATCAGAGAGGGAGAGGAGAGGGAGAGAGGGCAGGGTAGACACAGGAACATTCAGGTCTTTGGAGATGGACTTGTAGCCTTGAGATTGCTCATGCTTCCTCACAATTTGGTTTCTCAAGTCCTCAGACAGTTCTTTGGTCTTCTTTCTTTTCTCCATGCTCAATGTGGTACACACAAGGACACAGGACAGAGGTTGAGTCAACTTTAATCCATGTCAACTGGCTGCAAGTGTGATTTAGTTATTGCCAACACCTGTTAGGTGCCACAGGTAAGTTACAGGTGCTGTTAATTACACACATTAGAGAAGCATCACATGATTTTTCTAACAGTGCCAATACTTTTGTCCACCCCCTTTTTTATGTTTGGTGTGGAATTAGATCCAATTTGGCTTTAGGACAATTCTTTTTGTGTCTTTTCATTGAAGACAAATTAAATGAAGATAATAATACTAAAGAATTTGTGATTGCAATCATTTTCAGGAAGAAACTGAGTATTATCTGAGAAAATTGCAGGGTGTCAATACTTTTGGCCACAACTGTATCTAGGGTGGGGTATAGAGGTCCAGGATACATCAGGCTCTTCTTAGGATAAAGGGGCTGCTCCAGCTTTATGCCTAAAATAATTGAGGTCAGTTTTTAGTAAAATTTGACCTTGTTTTTATTGTAGAAATAAACATCTGCCCAGAGATTGTGGTGTTCGAGTAGGAACTTTGGTGAGACTCGTGTACCGAGTACAATGGAAGTCAATAGGAAACATGAGCATTTTTCTGGAAGATCTTCCCAAAAGATGCTCCAGTTTCCCTTTGGCTTCCATTATACTCAGTTCTGAACTCCCTATTACCCAACCTGCTTGTTTCAAGTACCCCACCCGAGCATGGTAGTTCATCATTAGTCCAAACTTTTAACTGCTCTTTCATGTGGATGAAGCATAGTTCAGTTACCGGTGAAGAGCCAGCACCGGGACACCCTAAGGCAGGGGTGGGGAACTCCAGTCCTCGAGGGCCGTAAACAGTGCAGGTTTTCACGATTTCCTTATATTGCACAGGGATTAGAATCATCACCAGTGCAAGTGATTATGTTATCACCTGTGCAATACTAGGAAATCCTGAAAACATGCACTGTTTGCGGCCCTCGAGGACTGGAGTTCCCACCCCTGCCCTAAGGGAAGGAGACAAGATGGCGGAGGTAGTGAGATGGGGCAAGGTTCTGCTGGAAACTTGTGTCCAGACATCATGAGGATGTGACAGGTTCCACCTGCCTAACATTAAACAAATTAAGTCTCCCATCATGGCAGTGGGGGTCACACCCAGCCGTGGCCTCTTGAAGGAGGATAATGGTTGGAGGAACATAAAGGTGATGGCTTGTTTCCAAGATGCTCAGATCTCAATCCAATCAATAATCTGTGGGACTCTCTGAATAAACAAATCATGAAGGAGGCACCTCAGGTGACAAAAAAAGTAAATGTAAAAATAATAGAGGATTTTTTTTGCCTACTTCACCCAAAAAAGTGTTCAAAATCTACACACTGCTGTGCACTCGCTGATTGTCACAGGTGGAGTCATAGCAGGGACATCACCTGACCTTGTGGCGCAACGGTAGCGCGTCTGACTCCAGATCAGAAGGTTGCGTGTTCAAATCACGTCGGGGTCAAAAGCTTTTTCTTGTGTCTAATATCAATGGAAACCAATATATAGAGCAAATACCGGAGGATGGGAGCAAAGACTGAAATATTGGCACACTTGATAAATAAGTATGAGTTATGTGGCCAATGTTCTTTAGATCTGTATGTATCATAAAGAATCACTTTAGATGCTCAGACGTTTTGCATTATGTACCTTCATGTATGTCCTCAGATTAATTTGCATTGTGCGCACGCTCCGAGCCTTCTCACGTCATGCAGGGTGCGCACCACAAGCCACCTCCCTGTTACTGCCGGCAATGTCCGTCTGTCACTCTGTGCGCCCCTGTCCTGGAGCGTGCGCACATTGGTAATGCATCTGAGGGCATACAGCCACATTCAGTGCACATTTCCGGGCTGCGGCTGGTAACTTTGCGAGCACCAGATTACAGGGGAGATTGCTGTGAGGTCAAGACAGTCAGGGCAATGGTGGGGGACGTGACTACTTTAAAATAAATTCCAGGACTGAACTGCATGGACGTGACTGACGTCAGCTGAAGCTCCACTCTGATGGCTGAATGTGAAGGTGCATCATATGTGGGGCTCCTGCGACCAGGTGGCCACAAAGGGAAGTGCAGCCAGGTAAGTCAAGACAGTTGACAAAACACCCACACAGAAGCACACACCGACCCTACGCCTAGGACTCCAGTTTGGGCAAGGTGTGGCAGGTGTTAAGAGGAGTGGGTGGAGCGTAGTTGAGCACTGACAAAGTGGGTGGAGAGATCAACACAATAAAAACCCGGGAACACACAGTTAGAGTCAGAACAGTGGGAAAGAAAAGTGAGTCGAGAAAGACGGAGAGAGTCTTCCCAGGAGGTTTTGGGTTCCCTGAAGGTACAGAATCCTGAGAGGCACAGACCCTTGGAGAGAAAGCCCACTCCATAGCCTGGAGGTGACGGGAAGAAGAAAGAGACTGAAAGACACCCCACAGCTGAGAAGGTGGGAGGACAAGAGCCCGGCAGCCGCACACATTTTAGCTGACCAGATGAACCCTGAGCTGAAACAGTGAAGAAGCAGTTTCTTCAAGGACCTTGACTTCAGTCATATGATCAGTCGCATGACTACAACTGGAAGGTCCTTCAGCCTCTGTTCAGCTCCCAGTAAGTTTTCTCTCCTGCTGTGTGCTGATGACATAGATCAGTGCAAAGCAGGAGAGGGAGAGAGGGCAGCTGTGTGTGAGCTCCTCACTGCTTCCAATCACAGACAGCGAGTGGGCCCTCTCACGTCTTCAGGGCCCTAGCACATGTCCGGGTATGACGGGTGCTGGCGCCGGCCCTTTATCTATCTATCTATCTATCTACAAAACAGAAAAAAACTGCACAGCACTCACAGACATAATGTGAACTGGCGCCAACAGGGACACTGGGTCAAACAACTAGAAAAAAATTCTCTGCAGCACTCAGCTACTACCAATGTGCAAACATGCTAAAGCGGTATATATTTGAGGAAAAAATGTAAAAACTTACGTTTTTTTCAAAAAACTCAAAAATCTTGTTTGTTTATTTTCTTGGGGTTCTTGGTACATACATTGGCCAATGTCTGTTTGCTCATCAACTGCGACAAAGTGACCCCAGGTCTGATGAGTACTATGTTGACATCCCTGTCCTCCTTTTCCTCCCTATCCCACTCTCAAGTGTGTGGACACCATCAAAAACGTAAGTTTTTAAATTTTTTTCCTCAAATATATACCGATGTAGCATGTTTGCACATTGGTAGTAGCTGAGTGCTGCAGAGAATTTTTCTCTAGTTATCTATGTATCTATCTATCTATCTATCTATCTATCTATCTATCTATCTATCTATCTTTCGGACTCACTATATGTATGATTTATAAAGTCTATTTCTCAGCGCACAGGAGGGCTACAAACATGGGGACCCCTTCCCTGAATGCAGCAAGCATGATGCATTCAGTGGTGCATTTAGTCTGCCCTGCACCAGGGGGGTGACAGGTCTTCTTTAAATCTTTAGTAATACTAATTTTTTTTAACTTAAACCAAGTCTTGGTTCTGTCAGCTGCAACATATTACAGTGCAGAAGTTACGAGCTATGAATCCTCCGTTCTCTATTACCAGACACAGCACAACCTTCACTTTGCTTGTAGAGTTATAAGAGTGAATTCTGATGAAAGTGAGACACATCTGCAGTAAAATATCCTATGAATTCTATGGTTCTAATCTTTTGTGCTTATATTTATGCGCTATTTTCTGCTTTAAAAAATTAAAAATGAGTCCTGCATTGGCCGGGAATCGAACCCGGGCCTCCCGCGTGGCAGGCGAGAATTCTACCACTGAACCACCAATGCTTGGATGTATAATGATGATTCCTTTAAGTACTCGAAAGTACAAAAAAAGTACTTTAATTTTCTGAGATAATGACCTTTTTCGGTTTTCATTGGCTGTAAGCTATAATCATCAACATTAGCATAAATAAACACATGAAATAATAATGACTCTACATAATATATGGGTTTCATTATGTAGGACACACACAGCTCTTCTACATGCCCATAGATATAGATGGCTCTGCTACATGCACACAACACATAGTACACAAACACAACTCTCCTACATGACATACAGACACACACACAGCACTGTTACATGCCCAATACATGCACAGACAAACACAGCTCTGCTAGATGAATACTACACAAACAGATACACACACAGCTCTGCTACATGGACACTTCATACCCAGCTCTGCTACATGTACAATACATGCACATACAAACATACACATAGCTCTGTTACATGCACATACCAACCAAGCTCTGCTTACATGTACAATACATGTACATACAGATACACACAGCTCTCCTACATGCACATACAAACCCACACAGCTCTGTCGCATGCACAATACATGCACATACAAATACACAGCTCTGCTACATGAACACTACATGCACACTACACACCCATCTCTGCTATATGTACAATATACAGTATGTACATACAAACACACACACAGCTCTGCTACATGCACATACAAACACACACACAGTTCTGCTACATGCACATACAAACACACACAGCTCTGCTACATGCACATACAGATACACATATAAACATGTGGCGCCCCTGCGGTCTGGTTGCCACAGAGGTGTACTGCACCCACTACACGGGTGTGGTATTCCTGTCTGCAGTAACCAGGTTGTTAAGTCCAGTCACCCACAAACACACCCGGTCCCAGGAACAGCGGGTGAGCCCAGGCAGTGGGACAGCTCAGGCATTCAGTGGGATGGCGGGGAGAGAAAGGTGGTGGGTGGGAAGTTAGGCAGATCAGTCAGGAAGTAGGAAAGGGGACAAAAAGGGAAAGACCACAGGAAGTGGGAGTTGACTGCAGTGGGAGAACAGCGAGAGAAGTCAAAGAGGAAGGACCCGGAGGACGTGAGCAGTGATGAGTCTCGTCCCAGGTCCCGAGGGAACAGACTGCAGAGACAGAGGAAGCTCTACACCCAACACATCCACTGAGAAGGCAGCTGTACGAGGGTCAGGGAATGGGGCTGGCCGCCCAAGGAGGCCCGTGGCTGCTGGATCAGGGGCACTGTGTGCGGAGGCGGGCAGGCCGCGCTGAGGAAGGATGGCCCGAGAAGGAAGGAACACAAAAGGGGTGTACTGGACAAGCCATGCTGGTTGCTAAGGATTACCTAAACTGTAAATGTACTTAAACTGTAACCTGTGGTGCGAGCAGAGAAAAGTGAAGTAAACTGGGTATGGAACTCAGAACAGTGTGAGACTGGTCATTTCCAGCCTGAGGAGCGGTAGACTGAAGCGCCACGAAGGCCGCAAAGGCCTGCCTGTGAGATGCTGTAAGGAGTATGAGAGCACACTGCCTGGTTATATTATTTGGCAAGTGCTGCACCACAGAAGGAGGGGACTTTACATATGAAAGAAGAAGAAAGAGCCTCTGTATAAACCTGTGCACAGCCAGTTTGCAGGTGAAAAAATATATATCTTACATTTATTAGTGAATATAAGAAAGCAAAAACCTTGGTTTTACATTTAAAAACAAGAGTCCACTGCCACACATAACATAAACAATTCAATCAAGACCCAATTGGGTAATCTATAAGGGTATATATGAGACAGTATTTACAGTATTACAGAAACTGCTGGTATCGATAACCCCAGGTACCTTTGAAATGAACAGCAAATGACAATCTACCAAGCAAATTGCCTGTGAGATGCTTTCCCTGCAGCCAGATCAGCCCCGCTGGCCCACCATCACTCTAATGACCCCTACACCGGATGCCCTGGGGATCCTCTCCACCCATGGGGAGCGACACCATCATAGCTGCCATCCCATCATCCCCAGAGGTCCCGGTCTGCAGCGGCGCTCACTAATAGCCCCATACCACAGGTGGCGTCCCGACAACAATACTCCAAAATCGGCCTTATCTCCTAATCCTTTTCCCCTTTTTATTGACCGCTCCGAGGCCTCGGACCGGGTCATGCCACCGTGACATCCCCAAAGACGCCCGATCTCCCCCCAGATGTCATCGCCAGAAGAGACAAGAGGGAGAGGGCCCGGCTCTGAGCAACCCCACGGCCCCCCATGGGACGTGCCACATGCATACATATACACACACACATTCAGATATAGATACCCACACATGCAGACACACACATACAGATGCATACATACATATACAGACACTCACACATACAGACTCACACTCATATTACCACATTCAGATGATCTTGATCGGTGCAGAGCAGGAACAGGAGCCACTGGGAGCTGCACGGAGGCTGAAGAAGTTAAGCAGAAGCAGTTTCTTCAAGGACCTTGATTTCAGTCATGTGATCAGTCACATGACTACAACTGGAAGGTCCTTCAGACTCTGTTCAGCTCCCAGTAAGTTTTCTCTCCTGCTGTGAACCGATGACATAAATCAGTGCAAAGCAGGAGAGGGAGAGGGAGAGAGGGCAGGGTAGACACAGGAACATTCAGGTCTTTGGAGATGGACTTGTAGCCTTGAGATTGCTCATGCTTCCTCACAATTTGGTTTCTCAAGTCCTGAGACAGTTCTTTGGTCTTCTTTCTTTTCTCCATGCTCAATGTGGTACACACAAGGACACAGGACAGAGGTTGAGTCAACTTTAATCCATGTCAACTGGCTGCAAGTGTGATTTAGTTATTGCCAACACCTGTTAGGTGCCGCAGGTAAGTTACAGGTGCTGTTAATTACACAAATTAGAGAAGCATCACATGATTTTTCTAACAGTACCAATACTTTTGTCCACCCCCTTTTTTATGTTTGGTGGTGGAATTATATCCAATTTGGCTTTAGGACAATTCTTTTTGTGTTTTTTCATTGAAGACAAATTAAATGAAGATAATAATACCAAAGAATGTGTGATTGCAATCATTTTGAGGAAGAAACTGAGTATTATCTGACAGAATTGCAGGGGTGTCAATACTTTTGACCACAACTGTATCTAGGGTGGGGTATAGAGGTCCAGGATACATCAGGCTCTTCTTAGGATAAAGGGGCTGCTCCAGCTTTATGCCTAAAATAATTGAGGTCAGTTTTTAGTAAAATTTGACCTTGTTTTTATTGTAGAAATAAACGTCCGCCCAGAGATTGTGGTGTTCGAGTAGGAACCTTGGTGCGACTCGTGTACCGAGTACAATGGAAGTCAATAGGAAACATAAGCATTTTTCTGGAAGATCTTCCCAAAAGATGCTCCAGTTTCCCTTTGGCTTCCATTATACTCAGTTCTGAACTCCCTATTACTCAACCTGCTTGTTTCAAGTACCCCACCCGAGCACGGTAGTTCATCATTAGTCCAAACTTTTAACTGCTCTTTCATGTGGATGAAGCATAGGTCAGTTACCGGTGAAGAGCCAGCACCGGGACACCCTAACGGTAGGAGACAAGATGGCGGAGGCAGTGAGATGGGGCAAGGTTCTTCTGGAAACTTGTGTCCAGACATCATGAGGATGTGACAGGTTCCTCCTGCCTAACATTAAATAAATTAAGTCTCCCATCATGGCAGTGGGGGTCACACCCAGCCGTGGCCTCTTGAAGGAGGATAATGGTTGGAGGAACATAAAGGTGATGGCTTGTTTCCAAGATGCTCAGATCTCAATCCAATCAATAATCTGTGGGACTCTCTGAATAAACAAATCATGAAGGAGGCACCTCAGGTGACAAAAAAAGTAAATGTAAAAATAATAGAGGATTTTTTTTGCCTACTTCACCCAAAAAAGTGTTCAAAATCTACACACTGCTGTGCACTCCGCTGATTGTCACAGGTGGAGTCATAGCAAGGACATCACCTGACCTCGTGGCGCAACGGTAGCGCGTCTGACTCCAGATCAGAAGGTTGCGTGTTCAAATCACGTCGGGGTCAAAAGCTTTTTCTTGTGTCTAATATCAATGGAAACCAATATATAGAGCAAATACCGGAGGACGGGAGCAAAGACTGAAATATTGGCACACTTGATAAATAAGTATGAGATATGTGGCCAATGTTCTTTAGATCTGTATGTATCGTAAAGAATCACTTTAGATGCTCAGACGTTTTGCATTATGTACCTTCATGTATGTCCTCAGATTAATTTGCATTGTGCGCATGCTCCGAGCCTTCTCACGTCATGCAGGGTGCGCACCACAAGCCAACTCCCTGTTACTGCCGGCAATGTCCGTCTGTCACTCTGTGCGCCCCTGTCCTGGAGCGTGCGCACATTGGTAATGCATCTGAGGGCATACAGCCACATTCAGTGCACATTTCCGGGCTGCGGCTGGTAACTGTGCGAGCGCCAGATTACAGGGAGATTGCTGTGATGTCAAGACAGTCAGGGCAATGGTGGGGGACGTGACTACTTTAAAAAAATTCCAGTACTGAACTGCATGGACGTGACTGACGGCAGCTGAAGCTCCACCCTGATGACTGAATGTGAAGGTACATCATATGTGGGGCCCCTGCGACCAGGTGGCCACAAAGGGAAGTGCAGCCAGGTAAGTCAAGACAGTTGACAAAACACCCACACAGAAGCACACACCGACCCTACGCCTAGGACTCCAGTTTGGGCAAGGTGTGGCGGGTGTTAAGAGGAGTGGGTGGAGCGTAGTTGAGCACTGACAAAGTGGGTGGAGAGACCAACACAATAAAAACCCGGGAACACACAGTTAGAGTCAGAACAGTGGGAAAGAAAAGTGAGTCGAGAAAGACGGAGAGAGTCTTCCCAGGAGGTTTTGGGTTCCCTGAAGGTGCAGAATCCTGAGAGGCACAGACCCTTGGAGAGAAAGCCCACTCCATAGCCTGGAGGTGACGGGAAGAAGAAAGAGACTGAAAGACACCCCACAGCTGAGAAGGTGGGAGGACAGGAGCCCGGCAGCCGCACACATCTTAGCTGACCAGATGAACCCTGAGCTGAAACAGTGAAGAAGCAGTTTCTTCAAGGACCTTGACTTCAGTCATGTGATCAGTCGCATGACTACAACTGGAAGATCCTTCAGCCTCTGTTCAGCTCCCAGTAAGTTTTCTCTCCTGCTGTGTGCTGATGACATAGATCAGTGCAAAGCAGGAGAGGGAGAGAGGGCAGCTGTGTGTGAGCTCCTCACTGCTTCCAATCACAGACAGCGAGTGGGCCCTCTCACGTCTTCAGGGCCCTAGCACATGTCCGGGTATGATGGGTGCTGGCGCCGGCCCTTTATCTATCTATCTATCTATCTACAAAACAGAAAAAAACTGCACAGCACTCACAGACATAATGTGAACTGGCGCCAGCAGGGACACTGGGTCAAACAACTAGAAAAAAATTCTCTGCAGCACTCAGCTACTACCAATGTGCAAACATGCTAAAGCGGTATATATTTGAGGAAAAAATGTAAAAACTTACGTTTTTTTCAAAAAACTCAAAAATCTTGTTTGTTTATTTTCTTGGGGTTCTTGGTACATACATTGGCCAATGTCTGTTTGCTCATCAACTGCGACAAAGTGACCCCAGGTCTGATGAGTACTATGTTGACATCCCTGTCCTCCTTTTCCTCCCTATCCCACTCTCAAGTGTGTGGACACCATCAAAAACGTAAGTTTTTAAATTTTTTCCTCAAATATATACCGATGTAGCATGTTTGCACATTGGTAGTAGCTGAGTGCTGCAGAGAATTTTTCTCTAGTTATCTATGTATCTATCTATCTATCTATCTATCTATCTATCTATCTATCTATCTATCTATCTATCTATCTTTCGGACTCACTATATGTATGATTTATAAAGTCTATTTCTCAGCGCACAGGAGGGCTACAAACATGGGGGACCCCTTCCCTGAATGCAGCAAGCATGATGCATTCAGTGGCGCATTTAGTCTGCCCTGCACCAGGGGGTGACAGGTCTTCTTTAAATCTTTAGTAATACTAATTTTTTTTAACTTAAACCAAGTCTTGGTTCTGTCAGCTGCAACATATTACAGTGCAGAAGTTACGAGCTATGAATCCTCCGTTCTCTATTACCAGACACAGCACAACCTTAACTTTGCTTGTAGAGTTATAAGAGTGAATTCTGATGAAAGTGAGACACATCTGCAGTAAAATATCCTATGAATTCTATGGTTCTAATCTTTTGTGCTTATATTTATGCGCTATTTTCTGCTTTAAAAAATTAAAAATGAGTCCTGCATTGGCCGGGAATCGAACCCGGGCCTCCCGCGTGGCAGGCGAGAATTCTACCACTGAACCACCAATGCTTGGATGTATAATGATGATTCCTTTAAGTACTCGAAAGTACAAAAAAAGTACTTTAATTTTCTGAGATAATGACCTTTTTCGGTTTTCATTGGCTGTAAGCTATAATCATCAACATTAGCATAAATAAACACATGAAATAATAATGACTCTACATAATATATGGGTTTCATTATGTAGGACACACACAGCTCTTCTACATGCCCATAGATATAGATGGCTCTGCTACATGCACACAACACATAGTACACAAACACAACTCTCCTACATGACATACAGACACACACACAGCACTGTTACATGCCCAATACATGCACAGACAAACACAGCTCTGCTAGATGAATACTACACAAACAGATACACACACAGCTCTGCTACATGGACACTTCATACCCAGCTCTGCTACATGTACAATACATGCACATACAAACATACACATAGCTCTGTTACATGCACATACCAACCAAGCTCTGCTTACATGTACAATACATGTACATACAGATACACACAGCTCTCCTACATGCACATACAAACCCACACAGCTCTGTCGCATGCACAATACATGCACATACAAATACACAGCTCTGCTACATGAACACTACATGCACACTACACACCCATCTCTGCTATATGTACAATATACAGTATGTACATACAAACACACACACAGCTCTGCTACATGCACATACAAACACACACACAGTTCTGCTACATGCACATACAAACACACACAGCTCTGCTACATGCACATACAGATACACATATAAACATGTGGCGCCCCTGCGGTCTGGTTGCCACAGAGGTGTACTGCACCCACTACACGGGTGTGGTATTCCTGTCTGCAGTAACCAGGTTGTTAAGTCCAGTCACCCACAAACACACCCGGTCCCAGGAACAGCGGGTGAGCCCAGGCAGTGGGACAGCTCAGGCATTCAGTGGGATGGCGGGGAGAGAAAGGTGGTGGGTGGGAAGTTAGGCAGATCAGTCAGGAAGTAGGAAAGGGGACAAAAAGGGAAAGACCACAGGAAGTGGGAGTTGACTGCAGTGGGAGAACAGCGAGAGAAGTCAAAGAGGAAGGACCCGGAGGACGTGAGCAGTGATGAGTCTCGTCCCAGGTCCCGAGGGAACAGACTGCAGAGACAGAGGAAGCTCTACACCCAACACATCCACTGAGAAGGCAGCTGTACGAGGGTCAGGGAATGGGGCCGGCCGCCCAAGGAGGCCCG
Organism: Allobates femoralis; assembly: GCA_033576535.1. Taxonomy (NCBI): domain Eukaryota; kingdom Metazoa; phylum Chordata; class Amphibia; order Anura; family Aromobatidae; genus Allobates; species Allobates femoralis. The sequence continues at coordinate 23,863,599 of JARQOC010000004.1, read as the reverse complement.
TGGCTGCTGGATCAGGGGCACTGTGTGCGGAGGCGGGCAGGCCGCGCTGAGGAAGGATGGCCCGAGAAGGAAGGAACACAAAAGGGGTGTACTGGACAAGCCATGCTGGTTGCTAAGGATTACCTAAACTGTAAATGTACTTAAACTGTAACCTGTGGTGCGAGCAGAGAAAAGTGAAGTAAACTGGGTATGGAACTCAGAACAGTGTGAGACTGGTCATTTCCAGCCTGAGGAGCGGTAGACTGAAGCGCCACGAAGGCCGCAAAGGCCTGCCTGTGAGATGCTGTAAGGAGTATGAGAGCACACTGCCTGGTTATATTATTTGGCAAGTGCTGCACCACAGAAGGAGGGGACTTTACATATGAAAGAAGAAGAAAGATCCTCTGTATAAACCTGTGCACAGCCAGTTTGCAGGTGAAAAAATATATATCTTACATTTATTAGTGAATATAAGAAAGCAAAAACCTTGGTTTTACATTTAAAAACAAGAGTCCACTGCCACACATAACATAAACAATTCAATCAAGACCCAATTGGGTAATCTATAAGGGTATATATGAGACAGTATTTACAGTATTACAGAAACTGCTGGTATCGATAACCCCAGGTACCTTTGAAATGAACAGCAAATGACAATCTACCAAGCAAATTGCCTGTGAGATGCTTTCCCTGCAGCCAGATCAGCCCCGCTGGCCCACCATCACTCTAATGACCCCTACACCGGATGCCCTGGGGATCCTCTCCACCCATGGGGAGCGACACCATCATAGCTGCCATCCCATCATCCCCAGAGGTCCCGGTCTGCAGCGGCGCTCACTAATAGCCCCATACCACAGGTGGCGTCCCGACAACAATACTCCAAAATCGGCCTTATCTCCTAATCCTTTTCCCCTTTTTATTGACCGCTCCGAGGCCTCGGACCGGGTCATGCCACCGTGACATCCCCAAAGACGCCCGATCTCCCCCCAGATGTCATCGCCAGAAGAGACAAGAGGGAGAGGGCCCGGCTCTGAGCAACCCCACGGCCCCCCATGGGACGTGCCACACGCATACAAATACACACACACATTCAGATATAGATACCCACACATACAGACACACACATACAGATGCACACATACATATACAGACACACACACATACAGACTCACACTCATATTACCACATTCAGATAATCTTGATCGGTGGGAGAGCAGGAACAGGAGCCACTGGGAGCTGCACGGAGGCTGAAGAAGTTAAGCAGAATCAGTTTCTTCAAGGACCTTGATTTCAGTCATGTGATCAGTCACATGACTACAACTGGAAGGACCTTCAGCCTCTGTTCAGCTCCCAGTAACTTTTCTCTCCTGCTGTGAACCGATGACACAGATCAGTGCAAAGCAGGAGAGGGAGAGAGGGCAGGGTAGACAAAGGAACATTCAGGTCTTTGGAGATGGACTTGTAGCCTTGAGATTGCTCATGCTTCCTCACAATTTGGTTTCTCAAGTCCTCAGACAGTTCTTTGGTCTTCTTTCTTTTCTCCATGCTCAATGTGGTACACACAAGGACACAGGACAGAGGTTGAGTCAACTTTAATCCATGTCAACTGGCTGCAAGTGTGATTTAGTTATTGCCAACACCTGTTAGGTGCCACAGGTAAGTTACAGGTGCTGTTAATTACACAAATTAGAGAAGCATCACATGATTTTTCTAACAGTGCCAATACTTTTGTCCACCCCGTTTTTTATGTTTGGTGTGGAATTAGATCCAATTTGGCTTTAGGACAATTCTTTTTGTGTCTTTTCATTGAAGACAAATTAAACGAAGATAATAATACCAAAGAATTATCTGACAGAATTGCAGGGGTGTCAATACTTTTGGCCACAACTGTATCTAGGGTGGGGTATAGAGGTCCAGGATATATCAGGCTCTTCTTAGGATAAAGGGGCTGCTCCAGGGTGGGGTATAAAAGTCCAGGAGATATCAGGCTCCTTTTAGTCATCTATCTATCTATCTATCTATCTATCTATCTATCTATCTATCTATCTATCTATCATCTTCAGTATCTCTCTACGCCTAAAATAATTGAGGTCAGTTTTTAGTAAAATTTGACCTTGTTTTTATTGTAGAAATAAACGTCTGCCCAGAGATTGAGGTATTCCAGTAGGAACCTTGGTGCGACTCGTGTACCGAGTACAATGGAAGTCAATAGGAAACATAAGCATTTTTCTGGAAGATCTTCCCAAAAGATTCTCCAGTTTCCCTTTGGCTTCCATTATACTCAGTTCTGAACTCCCGATTACCCAACCTGCTTGTTTCAAGTACCCCACCCGAGCATGGTAGTTCATCATTAGTCCAAACTTTTAACTGCTCTTTGATGTGGATGAAGCATAGGTCAGTTACCGGGGAAGAGCCAGCACCGGGACACCCTAAGGGAAGGAGACAAGATGGCAGAGGCAGTGAGATGGGGCAACGTTCTACTGGAAACTTGTGTCCAGACATCATGAGGATGTGACAAGTTCCACCTGCCTAACATTATACAAATTAAGTCTCCCCATCATGGCAGTGGGGGTCACACCCAGCTGTGGCCTCTTGAAGGACGATAATGGTTGGAGGAACATAAAGGTGATGGCTTGTTTCCAAGATGCTCAGATCTCAATCCAATCAATAATATTTGGGACTCTCTGAATAAACAAATCATGACGGAGGCACCTCAGGTGACAAAAAAAGTAAATAAAAAAAAAATGGAGGATTTTCTTGCCTACTTCACCCAAAAAAGTGTTCAAAATCTACACACTGCTGTGGACTCACTGAGCTTGTCACAGGTGGAGCCATAGCAGAGACACCACCTGACCTCGTGGCGCAACGGTAGCGCGTCTGACTCCAGATCAGAAGGTTGCGTGTCCAAATCACGTCGGGGTCAGAAGCTTTTTCTTGTATCTGCTATCTGTGGAAATCAATATATAGAGCAAATACCGGAGGACGGGAGCATGAGGATGGCACACTTAATAAATAAGTATGAGATATGTGGCCATTGTTCTTTACAGGGACACTGCCATGTCTTTTTTTGTTTTTAAACCACCCCCATTATTTTTAGATCATACAGTAACCTGTATGTATGTATCATAAAGAATCACTTTAGATGCTCAGGTGTTTGCATTATGTACCTTCACGCTCAGTCATTGGGTGGAGCTTCTGCTCCATCAGTCATGTCGATCCAGTTCAGTGATGGTATTTTTTAGAAGTAGTCATGCCTCCTGCATTGCCGTCACTGTCTTGACATCATGTCAATGTCTCCTGTAATCCCGCTCTTGCTCAGTTCCTAGCTGTGTCTCAGACATGCGCACTGAATGTGGGTGTATGTCCTTAATTTGACTGAACTGGATCGACGTGACTGATGGAGCAGAAGCTCCACCCAATGACTGAGCGTGAAGGTACATAATGCAAAACGTCTGAGCATCTAAAGTGATTCTTTATGATACATACATACAGGTTAGTGTATGATCTAAAAATAATGGTAGTGGTTTAAAAATAAAAAAAGACATGGCAGTGTCCCTTTAAAGAACAATGGCCACATATCTCATACTTATCAAGTGTGCCAATATTTCAGTCTCTGCTCCCGTCCTCCGGTATTTGCTCTATATATTGATTTCCACAGATATCAGATACAAGAAAAAGCTTCTGACCCCGACGTGATTTGAACACGCAACCTTCTGATCTGGAGTCAGACGCGCTACCGTTGCGCCACGAGGTCAGTTAGTGCTTCTCCTATGACTCCACCTGTGACGAGCTCAGTGAGTGCACAGCAGTGTGTACATTTTGAACACTTTTTTGGGTGAAGTAGGCAAAGAAATCCTCCATTATTTTTTTATTTACTTTTTTGTCACCTGAGGTGCATCCTTCATGATTTGTTTGTTCAGAGAGTCCTACAGATTATTGATTGGATTGAGATCTGAGCCCATCCACCACTATTACTCCTACCCTGGGGACCCTCAGCCTTACCCGAGGAGGGCTTACCATCCACGCTGCCCCAAGTCACCGTCCCAGCAGGAATACGGCAGCGGTGGTTCTATTAACCACATACCCCGGTCGGTGTCATGACAAAATCCCCTGTAAATACCCCCTTTTTGGACTGATGCCAGGCCACGGGACCGGGTCATGACTACCGTGATACCCCAGAGAGACAGCAACGGCCCGGTTCCCGAGTACCCGATAGTCTGGGGGCGCATAACATACACCTGAGCATCTAAAGGGCTTTTTTATGATATACTAGTGCATCTCAATGAATTAGAATATTATAAAAAATCTATGTAATATTGCCATGTTTCAGAGCGTTGACTAATAAGTCAATTTTATATTCACCCTTTGATGTCTCGTGCAATACGGAAGTGCAATTTTTAACCCTTCATCCTCCCTACTTTAATTTTCTGAGATAATGACCTTTGGATTTTCATTGGCTGTAAACCATAATCATTGCAAAGCAAGAGAGGGGGGAGGGGAGCTGTGTGTGAGCTCCTCACTGCTTCCAATCACAGACAGCAAGTGGGCCCTCTCACTTCTTCAGGGCCCTGACATATGCCTGGGTATGCCAGGTGCTGGTGCCGACCCTGTATCTATCTATCTATCTATCTATCTATCTATCTATCTATCTATCTATCTATCTATCTATCTATCTATCATCTTCAGTATCTTTCTACGCGTAAAAAAAATTGAGGTCAGTTTTTAGCAAAATTTGACTTGTTTTTATTGTTTTTATTGTAGAAATAAATGTCCGCCCAGAGATTGTGGTGTTCGAGTAGGAACCTTGGTGCGACTCGTGTACCGAGTACACTGGAAGTCAATAGGAAACATAAGCATTTTTCTGGAAGATCTTCCCAAAAGATGCTCCAGTTTCTCTCTGGCTTCCATTATACGCAGTTCTGAACTCCGAGCATCTCCTGCTCAAGTACCCCACCCATCTATCACGTGGGAACCGTCAGTTACCGGGGAAGAGCCAGCACCGAGACACCCTAAGGGAAGGAGACAAGATGGCGGAGGCAGTGAGATGGGGCAACGTTCTGCTGGAAACCTGTGTCCAGACATTATGAGGATGTGACAGGTTCCACCTACCTAACATTATACAAATTAAGTCTACCCATCATGGCAGTGGGGGTCACACCCAGCCGTGGCCTCTTGAAGGACGATAATGGTTGAAGGAACATATAGGTGATGGCTCAGATCTCAATCTAATCAATAATCTGTGGGACTCTCTGAACGAGCAAATCATGACGGATGCACCTCAGGTGACAAAAAAAGTAAATAAAAAAAATTATGGAGGATTATTTTGCTTACTTCACCCAAAAAAGTGTTCAAAATTTACATACTGCTGTGCACTCACTGAGTTAGTCACAGGTGGAGTCATAGCAGAGACATCACCTGACCTCGTGGCGCAACGGTAGCGCGTCTGACTCCAGATCAGAAGGTTGCGTGTTCAAATCACGTCGGGGTCAAAAGCTTTTTCTTGTATCTGATATCTGTGGAAATCAATATATAGAACAAACACCGGAGGACGGGAGCAGAGACTGAAATATTGGCACACTTGATAAATAAGTATGAGATATGTGGCCATTGTTCTTTAAAGGGACACTGCCATGTCTTTTTTTGTTTTTTAACCGCCCCCATTATTTTTTAGATGATACACTGTGCAACACTAACCTGTATGTATGTATCATAAAGAATCACTTTAGATCAAACCTGGGCAAAGGGCGGCCCGCGGACCAGATCCGGCCCACCCACTGTCTATGACCGGCCCGTGGAGGTCCACTCCGGTGCAAAGGTGCAAGGATGGAAGAGCTCTGAAAGAGCTCACCGCGTCTGCTGGGACTCCTCCAGTTCCTGTTTTCCTGATTAATCATTAGGAAAGCAGGAACCGGGGGAGTCCCAACAGACGCAGTGAGCTCTTTCTTCCTCGCACTGGGAGCGGACCCCGAGCGCAGAAACCACCACACACTGCAGCGCACCGCCCACATACCAGACCCGGGGCGCTGAGTGGTCAATTGATGCCGGGAGGGGGGCCTGGTCTCTGTGTGCTGCGTAGATGCCGTTGGTGGCGTCTGCTTGCAGTAATATAGATCACACCACGACTCCAACTCTGTGCTAAAACAGGCATAGCGTGGAGGCATGGCGTGATCTATAGTGCTGCGAGCAGACCAATGACCGTGGTGCTGCCGGCGTAAGGCAAGCAAACAATTATTAGGCCCTATTAGGGGTCTGAAGAGGGGGTCTTTCTTTAAGAGAGGTCAGCGCCGAATCCCCTAACTGTGAGCAGTACAGGAATGGTACACAGATACCACGTGCTTCCTCCCCTGTCCCCTGCAGCAGCTACTAGTGCTCTGATCGACACTTGGGCAGAGAATCGTGACTCCCATTGGAAGCCAAGGTTAGCCCTTAAATATGTCATCTAAGGTTAAAAAAAGAAAGATTTTGATGCAGAATGCAGAGTTTTTAACAAGGAATGGGCTTCTAAATATTTATTTACTGAAGCCAAAGGTAAAGCTGTGTGCTCTAGTTTGTAGAGAGTAGATAGCTGTGTTTAAAGATTACAATTTGAGTCGCCATTACGAGACTAAACGTGCAGAGACATACAAGAACTTGACAGAGGCAGAGCGGGCACGGCCATCAGAAGATTTGCTATCAAAACAAAGCTCTACACATCCAGGGATGCAGCCGTCAGGACAGGCTGTGTAATATCCCGCAAAATTGCAAGAAACAGTAAGCCATTCTCCGATGGGGAGTTTGTCAAAGAATGTTTGGTGGACTGTGCAGCGATAATTTGTTCTGATAAAAAAGAAGCGTTTTCAAATGTGCCCCTCTCAAGACGAACTGTAACAAGACGGGTAGAAGACATTGCAAGGAATTTGGAGTTTCAGCTTAAAAACAAAGATGATGAATTCATTTTTTTTTCCCTGGCTCTGGACGAGAGCTGTGATATCCGTGATAGCGCCCAGTTACTTATCTTTGTACGCGGAATAACAAAAAACTTTGAAATGACTGAAGAGCTGGTAGCTTTCCGATCAATGAAAGGTACCACGACAGGGAGTGATTTGTTCACCGAAGTAAATGCATCCATGGACAAACTGGGCCTAAAATGGAACAAATTAGTGTTATAATCGATGGCTGTCCAAATATGGCCATGTTCACACATCTCCTCTGCTAGTATTTAGCGGGTGTCCGCTAAATACTTAGCTTTTTTCAGTGAACCGAAGATGCGTGAGCACCACCGCTTCCTGGTGACGCAGCCCCTGGTTACCCAATGGCGATCGTGGTAACCAGGTCACACAAAAGGCTGCCTAGTGTCTGCTTAAGCCGAGCGGATAGGGAAACACTGATCAACATCAGGGGCTGCGTCACCAGGAAGCGGCGGTGCTCCCAAATCTCCGCTTCACTGAAAAAAAGCTAAGTATTTAGCGGACACTCGCTAAATACTAGCAGAGGAGATATGTGAACATGGCCTATGACAGGGAAAAATGTTGGACTTTTGAAGCGGATGCAAGATAAAGTGAATGAAATAAACCCAGAACATAAATTGATATTTTTGCATTGCATTATTCATCAAGAAGTGCTGTGCAAGTTGGTGCTAAAAATCAGCCATGTTGTTGATGTTGTAACTAAGCAAGAAAGTGAACATCGGCTAGGGTCACATCTACGTTTTTATTTTTAAAACCTGATCCGGTTTTGAGCTTTCAAAAAGCTCAAAACTGGATCAAGAAACGCTCCTCATAGGAGCCAATGCTCTATTAAAGTAGAGAATTAAGCTCATAGTTACGTGTTGTGCCAGGCAGTTTCAGTTTGAAGCCATAGGCGGGGCTGTGTACTGCTGCCTCTGCCCACTAATTAATTATGCCCGCCCCCTTTGGCCTTGCTTCTGTGTTGAGAGGGGGTCTGCGTCATGAAAGGGGCAGGTCTAACTTCGCGTCATACTGATAGCCCCGCCCCTTTCATGATGCGGCCTCCCTCTCAACACAGAAGCAAGGCCAGAGGGGGCGGGCATAATTAATTAGCGGGCGGAGGCAGCAGTACACAGCCCCGCCTATGGCTTCAAACTGAAACTGCCTGGCACAACATGTAACTATGAGCTCAATTATCTACTTTAACCCTAGAACGCATACCTGAGGCTTCGCAGGCCTGCCAGGTTACTTGTTTTCTATTTTCTGTAAAAGTACTTTAGTTTGAATTTTGAAAATCTAGGTAATCCTCAGGTATATAGTTGTTAGTAATTTCCAGTTATTCATATATTTTTATGTTACAGACATTTCGGTACAACAACCTTTTTTGGGACTACCCCATATTCACGCACCTGGGGCCTTTTAAGCCCGTACTAGGTTTACATGTGATACTCAGTCTTTTTGTCTGTATTGTTGCTGGGGAGAACTTTTATGACTCTGCTATTGCTGGGAAGAGTGTGGATTCTGCATGACAACATGGTCATGTGATCTTGGAAGGGAGGCTCCCTCACAAAGTCATGTGTCTCTGACCTCATCGCAGGTCTTTTTGTCCTAATTGCTGGAGAGAATTTGGAGGAAGAAGTCAGCTTTCTTTTGTCTGGAAATAGAAACTTTCTGAGCTCCAAAACCAGAGGCTTCTACTGCACTACAAGAAAGTGATCTGTTGGAGGTAAGAGGAGGGGGCTGCACTGTACCTGCTTTATATCGCTTGGTGTGCTGGGACCCTAAAAAAGAGTCTACTCGCTAGGACTCGTTACTCGGCGAGTAGTAAGGGACTCGCAGGACTCGGTACTCTGCGAGTTTCCCAGTGATTACTCGCACGAGTCCAATGCAAATCAATATCAATCCTAGTTTTGTCAGAAACGCTGACAAAACTAGGATTGCCATTGTTTGCATTAGACTTGGCTACTGTGCCAGTGATAGCAGGGAAACTCGCAAAGTAACTGCTGTTTCTTTGCTAGCCGAGTCCAGCTGTCTTCTCTGTGCAGCTCCAGGGTCCTAGAGCCCGCCTGCTCACAGACATGATGTAGCAGTGCTGAGATTGTTCTCAGTCTGCTCATTCCCTGTGCATAGACATCTATATTTATGCACAGGGGATGTAGCAGAGAGGACATCGCGTTTTGGACTACGTCGGACGGAAGAGGATTTTTTTAATTAAGGATGGAGTCCCTAATGGCTTTTTTTTTATTTCAAATAAAAAATTTTCTCTGTGTTTATTTAACCCTTTATTGGAGATTCTTAGTGGCTGGGTCAAACGTGGCCTGACATTAAGAATCTCGGGCTAAATACCAGCTTGTATAACAAAGCTGGTATTAACCCCTTTATTACCCAGCGTGCCACCGCCACCAGGGCCGCTGGAAGAGCGGGGTTCAGCGCCAGAGGATGGCGCTTCAAGGAACGCGCCATCTTCTGGGGCGGCTGCGGGCTGCAATTTGCAGCGGGGGGTGCCCAGAAAGCTTGGGCATCCCTGCGCTGCGGATTCCAGCCCCCAGCTGCTTAGCTGTACCTGGCTAGACATAGAAATTGCGCGGAGCCCCACGCATTTTTTTTTATTATTTAATGAATTTCAGAGTCAGAGGCTCAGAGTCAGAGGCTCAGAGTCAGAGTCTCGGAGTCGGAGTCTCCTCAGAGTCGGAGTCTCAGAGTCGGAGTCGCCTCGGAGTCGGAGTCGTCTCGGAGTCGGAGTCGTCTCGGAGTCGGAGTCATCTCGGAGTCGGAGTCGTCTCGGAGTCGGAGTCGTCTCGGAGTCGAGTCGGAGTCGGAGTCGTCTCGGAGTCGGAGTCGGAGTCGTCTCGGAGTCGGAGTCGTCTCGGAGTCGAGTCGGAGTCGGAGTCGTCTCGGAGTCGTCTCGGAGTCGGAGTCGTCTCGGAGTCGTCTCGGAGTCAGAGTCGTCTCGGAGTAGGAGTTGTCTCGGAGTCGGAGTCGTCTCGGAGTCGGAGTCATCTCGGAGTCGAGTCGGAGTCGTCTCGGAGTCGGAGTCGTCTCAGAGTCGGAGTCTCAGAGTCGGAGTCGCCTCAGAGTCGGAGTCGCCTCGGAGTCGGAGTCGTCTCGGAGTCGGAGTCGTCTCGGAGTCGGAGTCGTCTCGGAGTCGGAGTCGTCTCGGAGTCGAAGTCGTCTCGGAGTCGAAGTCGTCTCGGAGTCGAGTCGGAGTCGGAGTCGTCTCGGAGTCGGAGTCGTCTCGGAGTCGAGTCGTCTCGGAGTCGGAGTCGTCTCGGAGTCGGAGTCGGAGTCGTCTCGGAGTCGGAGTCGTCTCGGAGTCGAGTCGGAGTCGGAGTCATCTCGGAGTCGGAGTCGGAGTCGTCTCGGAGTCGGAGTCGTCTCGGAGTCGAGTCGGAGTCGTCTCGGAGTCGGAGTCGTCTCGGAGTCGGCTCGGAGTCGGAGTCGGCTCGGAGTCGGAGTCGGCTCGGAGTCGGAGTCGGCTCGGAGTCGTCTCGGAGTCGGAGTCATCTCGGAGTCGGAGTCGTCTCGGAGTCGTCTCGGAGTCGGAGTCGTCTCGGAGTCGGAGTCGTCTCGGAGTCGGAGTCGTCTCGGAGTCGGAGTCAAAAAAATGCGTGGGGCTCCGCGCAATTTCTATGTCTAGCCAGGTACAGCTAAGCAGCTGGGGGCTGGAATCCGCAGCGCAGGGATGCCCAAGCTTTCTGGGCACCCCCCGCTGCAAATTGCAGCCCGCAGCCGCCCCAGAAGATGGCGCGTTCATTGAAGCGCCATCCTCTGGCGCTGAACCCCGCTCTTCCAGCGGCCCTGGTGGCGGTGGCACGCTGGGTAATAGAGGTTAGGGCCAGCTTTGTATTATCAGCTGGCCCTAAGCCCGAAATTTATGGCGGTCACGCCAATATTAGACATGACCGCCATGAATTTCTATTAAATTGTTTTAAAAAAAACACAACACAGAAATTTTTTTATTAGAAATAAAAAAAAAGCCATTAGGGACTCCATCTTTAATTAAAAAAATCCTCTTCCGACCGACGCAGTCCAAAACGCGATGTCCTCTCTGCTCATCCCTGTGTATAGATATAGATGTCTATGCCCAGGGAATGAGCAGACTGAGAACAATCTCAGCACTACTACATCAGGCAGCAGGCGGGCTCTAGGACCCTGGAGCTGCACAGAGCAGACAGGACTCTTATCTGTGTGAGTTTGCCAGCGATTACTTACAAAGTAAACGAGTCCAATGCAAATAAATGACAAAACTAGGATTGCTTCAGGCTGAAGCTTCCGAGACACATCTGCGATTTGTAAATCTCACACTACTCGCTATTACTCGCTTCCCCATTCATTAACATTGGACTCGCTAGACTCGCAACGAGTAGCGAGTCCTGGGCTCGGAATCGCTAGAGTCAAGCGATTCCGAGTAATTTAGGATTCGCCCATCACTAATTGTAATCTTTTTTTTTTTTTCTTTTTAGTTTACTGACATCTAAAATTACAATGGCACAGTCTACTTCCAGGGGATTGACTGACCATGAAATCGAGGCAATCATTTTTGATAGTGATGATGAAAGTGAAATTTCTTTGTCTGATGAAGTGTACATGCCACCAGCTAATGTATCAACTTCATCGTCCAGCGATTCTTCAGATGATGAAGAAGTAGTGGATCCAGCAGAATGTTCAAATAGAACATCTAAAACGAATATTTTTTGGAACAGTACTGCTGCGGCTCCTGCACGCACCCCATCACATAACATTATTAGAGTTGCTCAAGGAGCTGTCGGAATTCCCCAATTCTGCATAATGGATCTGATCTCCTGGTAACTCCAGCTAAGGCTGCTGGAATGGCAGGATTCCGCCAGCCTTAGCTGGGGTCACCAGGAGGTCAGATCCATTACGGATCCCCTCCTGGCGGACTCCAGCGCTACTGGAATGCATCCTTGCTTTGCAATTGTAAAATAAATTTTGAAAAGTATTTTTATTTGAGTTATTCCGTGTTATTTGCACACAGGCCTAAAAGGCCCCAGGTGCGTGAATATGGGGTAGTCCCAAAAAAAGGTTGTTATACCGAAATGCCTATAACATAAAAATATATGAACAACTGGAAATTACTAACAACTATATACCTGAGGAATACCTAGAGTTTCAAAAATCTAACTAAAGTAATTTTACAGAAAATAGAAAACAGGTAACCTGGCAGGCCTGCGAGGCCCCAGGTATGCGTCCGCCAGCCTTAGCTGGGGTCACCAGGAGGTCAGATCCATTACGGAATCCCGTCCTGGCGGACCCCAGCGCTAGTGGGAATGCATCCTTACTTTGCAATAAACTTTGAAAAATATTTTTTTTGAGTTATTCCATGATAATTGTAAACAGGCCTAAAAGGCCCCAGGTGCGTGAATGTGTAGATTTCTATGGGTATGCGTTCTAGGGTTAATACTTAGTTTTTGACACAAAAAGGGAGAGCTAGAAAAGAGGGGTGCAGGGACCCCTATATATAGATATGGGGGGGTGAGTTTGGGGGTCATGCATGGAGCTATGAGGAGCCCATCGCATTTGGACATTGCAGGATAAGCCCACCTGAGTGGGCGTACGGTCTCTAGGGGGACTAAGCCCCCCTAGAGACATCAAGCAATCATTTATTTATTGAATTTATCGATTTACAATACATAGAACAGTTTGCTCATCCCTGCAGCAGCAGCAGGGATGAGCAAACTATCCAGTAGCCGGATTGCTCAGGATTACACATCCTGAGCAATCCGGTTACTGGAGTGCGGTATTCTGCACACATTTTTCCAAAAAAATGTGTGTAAAGGCAATTGCGTTCACCGCATCCGGATCTGGATGCAGTGAACGCAATTGCCTGCCCAAATGTGACCCTAGCCATAGTGAAATAGGCTACCACACAGCTGTGAGATGGCTCAGCCTTGGAAAGGTGCTTAAAAGAGTATGGGACCTGAGAGCTGAGAGTCATGATTTTTTGGACATGAAGGGCAAAGACATCCCTGAGTTCTCAGATAGGCACTGGATGCCAGATCTGGCCTTTGCCATTGATGTGACTACACTAATGAATGAGCTAAATACCAAGCTCCAAGGCAAAGGCCTCTTTGCACATGAAATGTTCAGCTTGGTGACAGCATTCATGAAAAAGTTGAAGTTTCTTTTTAGCCAAATGAAGGGCAAAATTCTCACTCACATGCCAACACTGAAAGAAGTCACACCATCAGCCGATCACCTTGACAAGTATTCATCAATGTTTGCAGCTTTACATGATGAATTTTCCAGCAGATTTGAAGACTTCAAAGCAGTTGAGAGTGAAATGCACATGATTTCTTCTCCTTTTACATGCTGTGTGGATAATGCACTCAGTGATATCCAGTTAGAACTCATTGATCTGCAGTCTGACAATCTACTAGCAGAGCTTTTAAAATCAGTCAGGCCCCATTCACACACTGCTTTTTGTTTGCTGCGTATTTTTACGCACAAGCTCAAAAAAAGCCGGGAGAGAGGAACAATCAAAAGCGGGAGTGGCACACTCAGAGGAAAGGTCTGAAGGTGGGTTTACACGTTGCGATATCGGCGTCCAATTTCAATGAAAAGTCACGTGGTTCGATCGTTGGAGCCGATATCGTTCCTGCGTTGTATGGTGTGAACGTCCAATACGATGCAGGAACGATGTCAATGCGATATCGGGGATTGAATGAGCGTGCTATTCAATGCTCCGATATTGAATGGAGATTGGAGCCGGATCGTGCTGTGTGACAGCCCAACTCCGATGTGAAGTTCAACGTCACCGATTCACTCCCATGTTAAATGGTTGTTCCTGGGTTGGGGGGCGAAGACATCGCACCGGACGTTGTATCCCGATATCGCGATGTGTAAACCGGCGATGCGATGCAGGGAAAAGCGCGCTCAAAAAGCGCGCTCCCGCGTCGTTGGATACGATATCGGCCCGATATCGCGACGTGTAAACCCACCATAATAGAAACAAGTGCTCCACTTATATGTTTAATCACCCACTCCTGGTTTGTGATGAGCTTGTGCTTAAAAATACGCAGCAAGAAAAGCAGTGTGTGAATGGGGCCTGAGGTTGCGTTCACACGCTGCGTATTTGGCGCGTTTTTTTACGAGCGTATTTGCTCCAAAAATGCATGTGCGTCTGCATTTCCCTGCAAAGTGAATGGACATTCACTTTGTGCCATTCAGACGTCGCAGCGTTTTTGGAGCAAAAAACGCTGCATAAAAAGAATGAACATGTCAATTCTTTCCAGTTTTTTACGCGCGTTTCTTCCATAGGTCCCATTATAAGCACTGGAAGAAACGCGTGTAAAAAAGCGCAATTGAAGTTGTTCTGTTGCGGCTTTTTTTACGCACGTTTTTCCCCTTAAAAAAACGCACGTAAAAAAACGCGAATAATACGCAGCGTGTGAACGCAGCCTAACTGCTGGAGTTTTATTCTTCTCTCAAAGAAGAAAACTTTCCAAATATAAAAGAGGCATGCTCGCAGGATGTTAGTTCTCTTTGGATCTACCTACGTATGTGAACGAACATTCTCACTGATGAACGTCAACAAATCCAGATACAGATCCTCTCTCAGTGATGATCACTTGTGTGCTGTTCTTCGCATATTCACCTCAGATATTGAACCTAACATCAATGAACTTGTTCAGGCAAAATAAATTGCCCACCCTTGCTTTAGATGCTCAGACGTTTTGCATTATGTACCTTCACGTTCAGTCATCGGGGTGGAGCTTCAGCTCCATCAGTCACGTCGATCCAGTTCAGTCATTGTATTTTTAGAAGTAGTCATGCCTCCTGCATTGCTGTGACTGTCTTGACATCATGTCAATGTCTCCTGTAATCCCGCTCTTGCTCAGTTCCTAGCTGTGTCTCAGACATGCGCATTGAATGTGGGTGTATGTCCTCAGATTAATTAGCATTGTGCGCACGCTCCGAGCCTTCTCACGTCTTGTAGGGTGCGCGCCACAAGCCACCTCCCTGTTACTGCCGGCTGTGTCCGTCTGTCACTGTGCGCCCCTGTCCTGGAGCGTGCGCACATTGGAAATGAATCTGAGAGCGTACAGCCCCATTCAGTGCACATGTCCGGGCTGCGGCTGGTAACTGTGCGAGCGCCAGATTACAGGGGAGATTGCTGTGATGTCAAGACAGTCAAGGCAATGGCAGGGGACGTGACTACTTTATAAAAATACCAGGACTGAACTGGATGGACGTGACTGACGGCAGCTGAAGCTCCACCCTGATGACTAAACGTGAAGGTGCATCATACATACACCTGAGCATCTAAAGGGCTTTTTTATGATATACAAGTGCATCTCAATGAATGAGAATATTATCAAAAATCAATGTCATATTGCCATGTTTCAGGACGTTGACTAATAAGTCAATATTATATTCACCTTATGACATCTCATGGAATAGAGGAGTGCAGCTTTTAACCCTTCATCCTCCCTACTTTAATTTTCTGAGATAATGACCTTTGGGGTTTCATTAATCATCAACATTAACAGAAATAAACACATGAAATAGATCCCTCTGTGTGTAATGACTCTATATGATATATGCGTTTCACTTTATGTATTGAATTTCTGTAATAAATTAACTTTTTGATGATCTTCTAATTCATTAAGATGCAAATGTACATGTAGTGCCCCAGATTAGGGATTACATTAGTGTCTCACAGTGTTAACAGCTATTTATTATGTGTTTGCTGTATTAGTAGGAGTTGTACTATACACAAGGTATGCAGCATACACAAGTACACTAGGGGTTATACTCCTTATTTAGTCTGCTGTTGGGCAGAATTGCTTGGTGGATGGAGTCTGGAAACCAGTGTCGTAACTTGAAGCTCATGGGCCCGAATGCAAAAGCTCCACCGGGGCCCCTAATTATTGCAAATCTTTGATGGAATCAGTTTTGTCCTATAAGCCAAAAGGTCTTTTGGGGCCCCCTAGGCTCCAGGGCCCGGGTGCGATTGCAACCCCTGCACCTGTTGTAGTTACACCCCTGCTGGAGACATAACTGATAGGGCGAAGGATAACTGACATTACCTAAGAAGTGACTCCGAGTTTGGTGAGACCTCAGAGAGTACAGACTGACAACCAAGACAGATAGGCAAACCCAAACCCTGGTACTGCGGTCTGCATGGCGTGGACTAACCCGAAATCACGGGAAGGGTCTTCACCCTTTAAGCAAATGGAATACCCTGACCTGCACAGTGAACATAGCCCACCTGATTGTAAAGCCGTGCACCAGGAGGAGTACAGACCTGCATGGGGGGTCTCCAACACAGAAGATGGGCACGTAGGAGCACATATCAACAATGATCGTTAGATGGACTTGTACAGTGGGATCTGCTGGAGAATGTCACTCCAGTGGGATAGAAGAAGACAATCTTATTGTGTCAGTTTGCTGTCAACAGCACGGGTAAACGCCAATCGCCATCATATAGAGAGAATAGTCAACTGCCATGTTAACCCCCGCATGTCTATTAGCACTGTCCCCGGGGCCACAATCACTGGCACGGCCACCAAAACTACTGACACCTAAAAGGATCCGACCCTCAGCCCATCACCGTGACCCCAGAGACTACAACAAGAGGACACTTGATCCCTTGTTGTAGTCTCTGGGGTCAGAGTCATGGTGCACTATATGGCAATAATCTGCCGGTGCACCATCACCGGTTAAAAAATGTTAATGAATGTTATTCAAGAAACCTTCTAAAGATTGTTCTATATGGATTCCTATAGTAACAGGGACATATTCAATATGTAGAAGGATGGTGGTTTATGGTTAGATCAGGGCTGATGACCTTTTTGCATCTCCTCAGCTTACAATGTAGTGTGTAGTAAGATGTGTGATTACGTGACCCTCGGCCATAGTCCGTGGACCTCGGGTTTGATCTGTGTCGTTCTTTGTGTCTTCTTAGTGTTGGTCCCTATCTACTCATGATGAAGGCATTTCCTCTTTGGGGGATTTTTCGCTGTAATCTACAGTTTCTATGGAAGCCTAAACCAATTTTATGGACTTTTTAAGGCCGATGAGATGAGTTTGAAGAAGCTCGATGGGGAATTAAAGCGGCGTGAATATCTAAGCAGCTGCCGAGTTGGAGAAAGAGATAGGATTTAAAAGTCTTTAAAGCCAAAAATGAGATAATCACAATGGACCCCACAGATAAAATGGATTAGGAGGATAAGCCGTGTTTAATTCCCCCATAGATAGGTCAAAGGACACAACAATGGATTTACAAGTGCCCCACCTTCACTTCTGCCGCTCCGGACACATGCAAATATTTTACTAGCGGCTAAATCCAATTATTTCCGGATCCAAAACAGAAAAGCAAATCGATGAGTATAAAATCTATCTATCTATCTATCTATCTATCTATCTATCTATCTATCTATCTATGTATTTCTCATTTATAATCTATCTATCTATCTATCTATCTATCTATCTATCTATCTATCTATTTCTCATTTATAATCTATCTATCTATCTATCTATCTATCTATCTATCTATTTCTCATTTATAATCTATCTATCTATCTATCTATCTATGTATCTATGTATTTCTCATTTATAATCTATCTATCTATCTATCTATCTATCTATCTATCTATCTATTTCTCATTTATAATCTATCTATCTATCTATCTATCTATCTATCTATTTATTTCTCATTTATAATCTATCTATCTATCTATCTATCTATCTCTATCTATCTATCTATCTATTTCTATCTATCTCTCTATCTCTCTATCTATCTATCTATCTATCTATCTATCTATCTATTTCTCATTTATAATCTATCTATCTATCTATCTATCTATTTCTCATTTATAATCTATCTATCTATCTATTTATTTCTCATTTATAATCTATCTATCTATCTATCTATCTATCTATCTCTATCTATCTATTTCTATCTATCTATCTATCTATCTATCTATCTATCTATTTCTCATTTATAATCTATCTATCTATCTATCTATCTATCTATCTATCTATTTATTTCTCATTTATAATCTATCTATCTATCTATCTATCTATCTATCTATCTATCTATTTCTCATTTATAATCTATCTATCTATCTATCTATCTATCTATCTATTTATTTCTCATTTATAATCTATCTATCTATCTATCTATCTATCTATCTCTATCTATCTATTTCTATCTATCTCTCTATCTCTCTATCTATCTATCTATCTATCTATTTTCATTTATAATCTATCTATCTATCTATCTATCTATCTATCTATCTATCTATTTCTCATTTATAATCTATCTATCTATCTATTTATTTCTCATTTATAATCTATCTATCTATCTATCTATCTATCTCTATCTATCTATCTATTTCTATCTATCTCTCTATCTATCTATCTATCTATCTATCTATCTATCTATCTATCTATTTCTCATTTATAATCTATCTATCTATCTATTTATTTCTCATTTATAATCTATCTATCTATCTATCTATCTATCTATCTATCTATCTACTATCTAATTCACTGCAGCACTCAGTTACTACCAAATACTTACATATGCTAACAAGCGGTTTATATATGAGGAAAAAATTTAAAAACTTATGTTTTTTTTTAAAAAACTCAATATTATCTTTTTATTTACTTGGTTCTTGGTACACACATTGGCCAATATCTGTTTGCTAATCAACCACTCCACGGTGACCCCAGATCTGATGAGTCCTATGCTGACATCCATGTCCTCCTTGTCTTCCTTATCCCACTCTGAAGTGGGTGGACACCATGTCAATCTCAGACCACCTGGGGGCGATGAGGGTGCTAAGTGTAGCTGTGGAGCCAGCAACTCCCCATATTAGACATAAAAACATAAAGAAACTGTACAGCACTCAAGATATAGTGACAAGGAGGACAGGGATGTCAGCGTAGGGCTCATTAGATCTAAGGTCACCGTGGAGTGGTTGATGAGCAAACAGATATTGGCCAATATATGTACCAAGAACCTTAGTAAATAAAAAGATGAGAATATTGAGTTTTTTTAAAAAAACTTAAGTTTTTAAATTTTTTCCTCATATATAAACCGCTTATTAGCATGTGTACGTATTTGGTAGTAACTGAGTGCTGCAGTGAATTTTTTCTGGTTGTTTGTTCCAGCATCGCAGCTTGCACCAGTTCACACTATATCTTGAGTGCTGTGCAGTTTTTTTCAGTATCTATTTATCTATCTATCTATCTATCTATCTATCTATCTATCTATCTATCTATCTAGAAAAAATTCTCTGCAGCACTCAGCTACCACCAATGATGTACACATGCTAACAAGCTATATATATTTGAGAAAAAAGTTTAAAAACTTACGTTTTTTAAAAAAAATGTATTTCTGAAGTTCTTAGTACATACATTGGCCAATGTCTGCTTGGTCATCAACAGCAACAAAGTGACTTCAGGTCTGATGAGTCCTACCACTGACATCCCTGCCCTCCTTTTCCTCCCTATACCACTTCTCAGTGGGCGGACACCATCTCGACCCTAGACCACCTGTAGACGATGAGGGTGCAAATTGCAGACATGGAGCCAGAAACTCCATATGATTCAAAACAGAAAAAACTGCACAGCACTCACAGACATAATGTGAACTGGTGCCAAGCAGGGACACTGAGTTAAACAAATAGAAAAAATTCTCTGCAGCACTCAGCTACTACCAGTGATGTACATATACTAACAAGCTATATATATTTGAGAAAGGGATGTCAGCGTAGGACTCATGAGACCTGAAGTCACTTTGTCGCAGTTGATGAGCAAACAGACATTGGCCAATGTATGTACCAAGAACTTCAGAATTAAAAAAATAAGAATTTTTGAGTTTTTTGAAAAAAACGTAAGTTTTTAAACTTTTTTCTCAAATATATATAGCTTGTTAGCATCTGTGCATCATTGGTAGTAGCCGAGTCCTGCAGAGAATTTTTTCTATTTGTTTAACTCAGTGTCCCTGCTTGGCACCAGTTCACATTATGTCTGTGAGTGCTGTGCTGTTTTTTCTGTTTTGTATCTATCTATCTATCTATCTATCTATCTATCTATCTATCTATCTATCTATCTATCTATCTAACCATAGAAAATCTAGGCAGCACTACCAAATATCTCTAGTGAGTGCAAAACCTGTATAGGAAAGCGTCCAGCGATCTTCCCTCAATAAAGATGAAAAAAACAGGCAGCACTCCCAATCCAAAGTGATCAAATGGACTCTTTACTGATCCATAGTGCGAACGTTTCAAAGGTTGACCCTTCTTCTGGACCTGTGAGGGGGCGCTGGTCACCCTGACGCTTTCCGCCGATAGGGGCCCTTCCGTCAAGGTGACCAACACCCCCTCACAGGATACTGTGATAGATTGCAGCAAGGTGTTGCCTGTTCCTTTTTTTGGCTGCAGGGATTAGAGCATACTTTTATAGCCCCATTTTCTTACAGCACCTCGGCTACACTGTGAAGGTGACCCTGATTTTGCACCGCAGAAAGAAACAATTTCTACTTCAATCCTGGCTATCTTTTATGGTGGGTTTACACGTCCCGATATCGGGACGATATCGGTATACAACGGTGCGGGAGCGCGCATTTTTTGACACTTTTCCCGATATTGCATCGGCGGTTTACACGCTGCGATATCGGGAAACAACGTCACTACGATGTGTACGCCCATCAACCCAGTAACGACCATTTAACATGGGAGTTAATGGGTGAGTTGCGAGTACACATCGTAGTTGTGCTGTTACACGCTACGATGCTGCTACAACGGCCATGCGATATCGGGCGGTTGAATAGCACGCTCATTCAACCCCGATATCGTTTTGGCATCGTTCCAGTACCGTACAACGCGTGCCCGATATCGGGTCCAACTCACGAACCACGTGACTTTTTGTCGGAGTTGGATCGGAGTTGGACTCCGATATCGCGGCGTGTAAACCCGCCATTAGGGTGTTTTTATTTTAGAAATGAGATCTCCCTTCACTATGATTTTTGTTCACTCTAGTGTTAATTGGCTTGTATGTATGTGCAGTACTCTTGATGATTACCAACATTCTATCAGCTATTCAGTATTCATAGATTGTTATTTGATGCACTTTTCAATCCTGTGATTACTAGCTTCACGGTATATCATCCTGTTTTTTCAACAAAACTCCTATTTTATTCCTGCACTATGGATTTGCACTTTTATGGATTTGCACTTGTAGAAATTGCATAACTGAACTTTACATTATTTATCAGGCTCTGTTAAGGCTGGTTTACATGTAGCGACATCGTTAACGTGCTGCAACCTGCGATGTCGCTATGTGTGGCATACTGCAACGATCAGCGATCAGTGATCGCTGATCGTTGGTACAATGGCCAGGGCCATTTTTCAATCGTTGGTCTCCCACTGGATGGCCAGCATCGGCGTGGGTGGCAGCGGGAGACCAACAATCATCGACCTCCCAGTGCTGGGAGCTGGTAACCAGGGTAAATATCGGGTAACTAAGCGCAGCGCTTTGCTTAGTTACCCGATGTTTACCCTGATTACAAGCGTTCTCGCTGCTCCTGATCGCTGGTGAGTCTGCCTGTGTGACAGCTCACCAGCGATCAGATAACGATGTCCCAGTGACCCCCATCGTTGGTGGGATCGCTGGGACATCGCTGGGACATGCACTTAAATAACAATCCTCCACCTTGTATGTGTAAACTGTACACACCAAGTCTGCTTCGTTATTTTGGGATCCTTGTCACCAACAGTTTACCTAACTGTATCTCCTCATCATATTACACACATCTATTTAGAGATCCATCTGGGGGGATCTAATGTCAACAATCCATCACTTCTTAGTTTAGCAGGTAGCCTTTGGTGTAATTTTGTGCATTATAAATATCAATTGGTCTCCTTATTATTTTGACTTACATTTTCCTATAATTTCCGGGCTTCTAATGTGCTCTTCCCATATTCAGTGTACAATGGTTCCGTTTGGATGCATTTAATTAATGGTGTATCATTGTTTCCTGTAATGAATAATTGACGTGTAATTGTTTTTATAATCATTTGTATACCAATAAAGTAAGATATTTTATACCATTTAATGGGCCATAAACTCGTTTGTTATAGGTTGTGTTTCAAGACCACAGAGTTTGCCCCCACAAGATGGGCCTAAGATAGGGTTTACTAGTTTTATGTTAGTGGGCAATTAAAAATAGGGTGGAGCTGTACACATTTTTTTTATTGCCGGCCAAGGTACAATACGAAGCCCACGTGAAATTTTTTTCTGACAAATCCATAAAACAATGTAAATAAAAGGGACTGCATCTTTATTAACCCCTGGACCATGGGCGAAAGGTTAATAAACATGCAGTCTCTTTTTTAGGATTGTTTTATTGATTTTTCAGAAAAAATATTACATGGGCTTCGCCGTATTTATGGAACCAGCCGGATCCAGCAGGCAGCGACGGGCTGCCCCCAACCCCCAGGTGCCTATTTGTACCTGGCCAGACACAAGAATATAGGGGAGCCCTTTTTTTTATTATTTCATGAATTTTATGAAATAATAAAAAAAAAATGCGTGGGGCTCCGCGCAATTTCTATGTCTAGCCAGGTACAGCTAAGCAGCTGGGGGCTGGAATCCGCAGCGCAGGGATGCCCAAGCTTTCTGGACACCCCCCGCTGCAAATTGCAGCCCGCAGCCGCCCCAGAAGATGGCGCGTTCATTGAAGCGCCATCCTCTGGCGCTGAACCCCGCTCTTCCAGCGGCCCTGGTGGCGGTGGCACGCTGGGTAATAAAGAGGTTAGGGCCAGCTTTGTATTATCAGCTGGCCCTAAGCCCGAAATTTATGGCGGTCACGCCAATATTAGACATGACCGCCATGAATTTCTATTAAATTGTTTTAAAAAAAACACAACACAGAGAAAATTTTTTATCAGAAATAAAAAAAAAAGCCATTAGGGACTCCATCTTTAATTAAAAAAATCCTCTTCCGTCCGACGTAGTCCAAAACGTGATGTCCTCTCTGCTACATCCCTTTGCATACATATAGATGTCTATGCACAGGGAGTGAGCAGACTGAGAACAATCTCAGCTCTGCTACATCAGGCAGCAGGCGGGCTCTAGGACCCTGGAGCTGCGGCAGCCTGCACACAGAGCAGACAGCCTGACTCCTTACTGTGCGAGTTTCCCAGCGATTACTTGCACAGTAAACGAGTCCAATGCAAGTCAATGGCAATCCTAGTTTTGTCAGAGTCTCTGAAAAAACTAGGATTGCTTCATGCTGAAGCTTCCGAGACACATCTGTGATTTGTAAATCGCACACTACTCGCTATTACTCGCTTCCCCATTCATTAACATTGGAATCGCTAGACTCGCAACGAGTAGCGAGTCCCGGGCTCGGACTCGCTAGAGTCAAGCGATTCCGAGTAATTTAGGACTCGCCCATCACTAACTATGACGCCAGGTTGGTTGCCAAACACTAATATATGTAGTAACCAATCACAGACACCATCCAAATTGTGGAACTGCAGCCAGATTGCAACAACCAATCACAGACGCTCTCACAGAGCATGAGCATCTGTGATTGGCCATTGTCGGTCAGTGAAGTGAATATGCAGAAAGCTTAATTGGGGGCTCCGGAAGTAAGTGAGAGGGAGAGCGGGAGACTGTGAGCAGACCCGGAAACAAGCAACGGTAGACTGGTAAGATTGATCTATGTGTGTCTGTGCATGTCTCTGTGCGTGTAGGATAACGTAGAACAGAAGCATTCATGAATTTGTCCTATTGCTTCTTCTCTCCTAGTTAACACTAGAAGTCCCAGAAATTTCGAGCTCCCCCCTGAAGTCCCGAAAGGGGGTCAAATGACCCGTAGTCCAAACTGAATAGAACTAACTAGAAACTAAATAGCTAGCTCAATGGAAAACAACAACCTCCTGTGGTGTGACACTAATGGCGTTAATTACAGAACAAAAGACGGTGATTAGAGGATGTTAGCTAAAATCCTTCAGTCATTCGACACTTCTCTGGGTTCCAAAGGTAGAAATGCAGAATGACTGGGACTGTTAAGCTACACACACATTCGAACAATTACCGAACAAATCCCAAATTTCCGACTTTTCAGCAAAATGTTCGGGTTCGAGGTTTGTAATGAACATTGTCAAATTTGATCCGGATTTGACATTGGTGAACATGTTCAGCAAAAATTCACTCATCTCTGGTAAACAGAGCAAGTTTCCGGGATTTCCTTGCTCAGGTGCTAATTTCATCACCTGGACTGGACTGTCGAATGCTATGGAAATCCTGAAAACATGACCTGTTCATGGCCTTTGAGGACTGGAGTTTGAGATCCCTGAAATCGAATAGATACATAGATAGATAGAAAGTTCATAGAGAGGGATTAGTTAAGAAACAATAGATACACATCTCATACAGTCTCTGCTCCCGTCCTCCAGTATTTGTTCAATGTATTGATTTCCACAGATATCAGAGACAAGAAAAAGATTGTGACCCCGACGTGATTTGAACACGCAACCTTCTGATCTGGAGTCAGACGCGCTACCGTTGCGCCACGAGGTCATATGATGCTTGTGTCTCCTTACCACAAACTCATTGAATGCACAGTAGTATATGTGTCTTATATATAGTACTTTTCTGGGCAAAATAGGAAAAAAAACTACATTATATTTTTATTTATTTTTTACTGTTTTTTGCCATGTGGAGATGCATCCTTCAATAATCTGATTTGTTTGTCCAGAACGTCTCACAGAATATTGATTGGATTGAGATCTGAGGATTTTGGAAACAAGCCACTATATTTATCTCTTTGATGCGTCAGCGCATGATTTCCAGTAAGGCCTAATGAACTTCTTACACACCACAGACCAGATAGTGGAAGCTACCTGATGGAGAGCTGCATGGAAATAGAGGTGAGGGTGACGTCATTGTGGAGCCCACTGGGACGGGGTACTCGGCACCGGACCGGGTTGCTGCTGGGGGATGTCATGGAGGTCCTGGTCCGGACCGTGTCCCGGGTTCCGCAAGTAAAAGGGAATATATACTTGGGATAGAGTTTGTCGTGATGCCACCCACGGGTTGTGGTCAGGGTGACCACCGCTGCTGCAGAATCTCCGGGAAAGATGTTTGGCAGCTGGAGATGTAACGGCCCCTTGCAGTAGAGCCTGGTTCCCCGGGGCAGCGGTAATTAAAGTCTATGATGGATGTTATAGATGTTGCAGGAAAGGGATGATAGTGGAGACGGGGCTGCTTGTGGGAGTAATTAGGGCTTGAGTACAAGGATCACACACTCACGTTTCTGAAGTTTCCAAAGCCTTACTGTAGATGTCCTTTACAGAATTGTCCACGGAGTCTGTACCGCAGCGGGGTTGCTCCCACCCTGTCCGGGTCCTCAGCTTCCTCCTGCTGCGCTGTGTGTGTAGCCCTGCTGCTGCTTTTAGCTGATCTGCTGGCACTGTCTCTCCTCACAGGTACCGCCTTGGCTAGGCAACTTGAGTCTTCCTTGTGCTTCTGACCCCGTGTTTCTTCGCTCAGGTACAGTGTCAGTCTACAACCTCCACTATCCCAGTATTTACTGTGCTGCGTGTGTCAGTCACAGTTTTGGATCCGGTATCCGATCTGTGCGCTCTTCCGGGGCGAGTGGTGCTGTCATTCAGTCTCCCAGATGTGTTCCTCTGTCTTCTGTACTCCTTCCTTCAGACCCTGGCTAGGCCTGGAATCGATGAGCAGACTGTAGAGAAGCCTGAGCAGCTCCTTTACACTACAGTCTCTCTCAGTTCTCCCAGAAACTGGACTCTTCACAGTACTGCTACGTACTGAACTAACTACTTCCTCCTGACCCAGAGTATATAAGGGAGCTGGTTTAGCTCCTCCTCTTGGCCCAGAGGTGCTAGTGTAGTGTCAGTGTTGTGTGGGGAGGAACCCGTGTGATGTTACTGTGGCACATTAACCCTTGGGGTGCCACATCATGACCTCACAAGACACTGGAAGAAAACTGTACTCAAGAAAAAATTGAACCAAAGAAAGTTAGCTGTGTGGAGAACTGGTGGTGAGAAGAGCAGGGATAAAGGTTTAGGTAACATGATGTTGAGTGAGGCCTCGTGAGCTTCTCAGGCACCAAAGTCCGGATTGGAGGAAACTAACTGCATGTGTCGCACACTAGGGACTGGGGTACTCGAGATGAGGTCTATACTGTCTCTGGGGGGTGTCAAGGTGCCGGGCCCAGTCCTGTCATCCCAGATGCTGCAAGTAAAGGGAGTATTTACAGGGGATTTGTCATGATGCCACCTGGGGTATGTGATCAGTGAGACCACCGTTGCCGTATTCCTGCTGGGGATGGTGACTTGGGGCAGCATGGATGGTAGCCCTCCTTGGGTAGGGCTGGGGGTCCCCAGGGCAGGTGTAGTGGTGATGGAGGGGCCTGGTGAGGGATTGTGCTCTGTGCAAGACATTTACTTCGCTGCTGCAGCTTCTCCAGCCAGTGTGCAGGGATGACAGTCTGTGGCTCCTCAGGTGGGACTCTACTGCGACGCTGGAAGGAAACAGTCTCATGCAGTGGTGAGCTTACCAGGTACTTTACTTAAAGTTCTTTAGCAACAGTTCACAACAGTTTACAAGTTACAGTTCTTTCTTATCTTTCAAGTTGCAGTTCTCACACTTTAGCACCACTCCGGGTAAGTGGGTTTATGCAGCTCAGGCAGCTCTCTGCGTTGCTTCCCTTCAGTCCTTTCAGGCCCTTTTGTCTTTCTCTGTTTCCTCACCCATGGATTTGGTCTGGCCATCACAGGCTCTTGTGTGATGATTCCCTCTCTGTCAGGGTCACTAGCCCTAGTCTAATGGCTGTGTTCCTAGACCGTGGTGATAGGTAGGCTGCAGGTCATGGAGTACTTGCCCCACACCAGAGTGTCCTGTGATTAGGTTCTTAGAGTGCCCCCAGTCACCTCTACAGAGCCGACTCTCTGGCTGTGCGGCCTAGCCTCCAGTGTCCCAGGTATGGCTGTGGGATCACCAGGCTCCCTCGTCCTCACTGTCTATGCTCCAGGGTCAGGTAAGGTGTGTGCGGCTGCCGGGCCCTTGTCCTCCCACCTTTTCTCTGTTAAACTGTGGCTCTTCCCTCGTCTCTGGCTTTGGAGCGAGCTTTCTCTCCTAGGAATGTAGTCTCTAATATTCTGCGTCCTCCAGGGAACCATTCCTCCTGGGAATTCTGCCTCTCACTAACTCACTTCTTCTTCTGCTCCCTGCAACTGATGCTCCTGTTTTTTTATCTACGGTGCCACCCACTGGATCAGTGCTGCTCTACGCTCCACCCACACTACTCTTAACCCCTGCTACCCCTTGCCTAACCTAGAGTCCTAGGCGTAGGATCGTGTGTGTACCTGTGTGGGTGTTTTTCAGTCAACCGTTCTACCTTACCTGGCTGCAGTTCACCCTGTGGCCTCCCTGGTCGCAGGGGCGCCACACATGCAAAATCAGGTGAGGGCAATATAATGAGGCCAGGTGAGAGTGCCAGAAAATCCATGAACACCATGATGATGGAAGACTGGACCACAGGGGCTTAGCTGTGCAGAGAACCGGTTGAGGAACTGTGCAGAGGTTTTGGTGAGGGGTGAGGTGACTAACATTTTTCTAAACTATGCCTTTGCTTTGCTTTTGGGTCAGAAGAGACTCAGTGCATAATAACGGGCACTGAATCCACATGGGACAAATTTGACGATTACAATTCAAATTTCATTCTTCTAGCCCCCCTATCCAGTTCTCCATTTAGCCAGTTACCCCTATCCGTTCCTCCATTCAGTTAGCTCTCTCTACCCGATTCACCATTCTACTAGCTCCGCCTATTTGGACCTCCATTCAGCTTGCTCCCCATATCTGGTCTTCATTGTCTAAGAAGTTCATTATGACTCACGTAACCTCTTGGGGTGACTCACATTATGATGTTACCCTCACCTGGCCCTCCACACAGCGAGCTCTGTCCGGTCTAGTTTTCCATCTTCACATCGTAAAGCAACTTCATCGTTGGCTTCTCGGCCTCAGTTTTCTTGATTTGAAGGAATCCCATGTCTAAATATTTGGATTTATTGAATTCAATTTTGGGGGGTTAAATTTAAAGGGAATTTAAATTTTTTCATGGGTTTTTTCATCTCTACTCGAACATTCCCAGGTGAACGTGGACATCTTCGGTTCTTCTTAGATTCTCTTTATAGGTCACCATTTATTTTACTTCAGTGTTTGGATCCAGGTTTTTGTGAAATCTTCCCCATGTTCTTCTCTTCACTCCACTGGACGCATCGTTTGATCTTTGGGCATTGACCGTTGCCCCAACTCCGGGAACAGATTGTGACTTTCATTGCAGGATTAGGCACAAGTCAGTGAGGCTGAATGTTTGGGCAGGAGGCAAATTCAGTATTAATTGTTGGGGGCGGCCTGGCAGGTGGGCATGTGGCCACAATGAGGAGCCTTCACGGAAGGCCGCAGCGGAAGGGTAGGGGGTCAGCGGCCCATTGAATTATCAGCTGAATGGTCAAGAAGACTTCCCGAAGAGAAGGAGGAGAGGGACGAGCAGTGAGGCAGAGAAGGAGAAGCCTCACTAATCACCCTGTGCTAGGGGCCAGGAGAAAGGGCCCACATCACAGTATCACACAGGACACGCTTAGATACAGCAGCATAGGGTGTATCACAATACATGTCAGACTCAGCAACATTACAACACATGATAGACATGGATACAATGGCTCACACAGGATACGCTTAGATACATGTGCTTAGCTGCACGGTATAACAATAAAGAAGCTTATATACACAGCTTAGCAGGTAGGATTAGATACATAGCTCAGTACATAGTATCACACATTGAAAGATTAGATACATGGCCCAGCAAGAAGTATCACACAAAATAGGATTAAATACTCAGCTCAAAAAGCAGTATCACTCAGGATAGGATTAGATACACAGCTCAGCACACAGTATCACACAAGATAGGATTAGGCTAGGGTCACACTTGCGTTTTTTTCATGCTTTTTTGGAGACTTGCGTTTTTAAAAAAGCATGTGAAAACGCACCCATAGGCCCCTTGTTAAAAAACGCATGCCCTAATAGCAAAAACGCATGTGTTAATAGCAAAAATGCAAGTGTGACAGTTTTTGTGTGCGTTTTTGCTATTATATGATTAGCTGACATCAAAAACGCATGCAAAAACGCATGGTACATTAGTACCATCCAAAAACGCATGCGTTTTCCATAGGGACCCATGTTAAAAAAACGCATCAAAAAATAGTGCATGCACTATTTTTTGGTGCGGATTTAAAAACGCATGCAAAAACGCAGGGTGCCATCACACACCTTAAAAAACGCATGCAGAAATGCAAAAACGCATGAGTTTTTTTAAGTCACTAAAAAAACTCATGCCAAGTGTGACCCCAGCCTTAGATACACATCTGAAAAAACAGTATCACCCTGGAGAGTATTAGATACGTGACTCAGCAGACAGTATCACATCACACAGGATAGGATTATATACACAGCTCAGCACAGTATCACACAGAATAGGATTAGATAAACTGCTCATCAGACAGTATCACACAGAATAGGATTAGATACACAGCTCAGCAGACAGTATCACACAGGATAGGATTATATACACAGCTCAGCACAGTATCACACAGAATAAGATTAGATGAAGCTCAGCAGACAGTATCACACAGAATAGGATTAGATACACAGCTCAGCAGACAGTATCACATCACACAGGATAGGATTATATACACAGCTCAGCACAGTATCACACAGAATAGGATTAGATACACAGCTCAGCAGACAGTATCACACAGGATAGGATTAGATACATTAATTAGCAGACAGTAGCAAACCAGATAGGATTAGATATACAGCTCAGCAAACAGTATCACACGGGATAGGATTAGATGCACAGTCCAACAGACAGTATCACATTGGATGGAATTAGATACACAGCTCAGCAGACAGTATCACATTTTATAAAATTAGATATACACAGCTCAGAAATGACAGAATTAGATAATCGAGGCTCCATGGACTCCATTTGCATATTAAAATTCCCAGGGGCAATGCGCCTAGGAATTCACTGTGTTGAGCGCTTTAGCCGGCTGCCCACAATGCTTTCTTGGACTGGTCTCTCTGAGATCAGTGATTGCTTTCGTGTATGTTGGTCTACCAGGCATTGCTCCCACCTAGCCAGAATCCTACTCCACACTGATGAGGGGCAACACCTCGAAACAGCTGTCTGTGGATGGATACCTGGTCTTGGTAATTTTTGTCATATCCTTAAGCTTGTAACTGAGCAGGATAGTGACTGAAAGGTCCACTTAATATGGTGGTTATGGTGGTCTCCGCAAGGATTCCACCCCAGGGCTAGGTCCTTCCTTGGAGGGATGTCTGGCTAGTCCCGTGTTTGAGACTCTTAAATGAGGCTCCACAGACTCCATTTGCAGAACTAGATACACAGCTCAACAGACAGAATGTGATAGTGTGGTGCCCCTATGGCTAGGCGCCACAGGGCGGTACTGCACCACAAACAGAAGGTGTAGTGCCTCCGTAGCTGTGGATATGGAGGACCCTACAAAGTCTGCACCCCAACACCCATACAATAGGCCACCTTAGTACAGGGGACCATATATTCAGTAGGTCCCAGGGGTGGAGCCTAGATGTGCGAGAGACGAGGACTGACAGTTAGAAGACTAGTCAGTCAGACGGTGTAAGGCAGCAAGGAAGACGGATGCAGGGGACCCTGCGACCATGACAGGAGGGCACCTTTTAGGAGGGGGGGTGACCCAGACAGAGAAGGGGACACTCCAGGGCTGGTTGGAACTGGCTGGAGAGTCAAGGTCACCACCGGTACACCGGAACCAAGGCGGTTAGTTAACGGTTTATCCCTAACCGCAGACTGGCAGGTCGTGGGCCAAAAAGAGGAGCCACATCACTACAAGACTAAAACCACCTCTGTCCCAAAGTGGGCCCAAGACACTAATAAGGGAAGGACTAAATACCAATGGCGGGAGGATGGTCTTCGCATCGCTCCCGTCCGTACCAGAAAGGGGTCAGAAGTACCTTTTAGTGACAGACCTGGGGACCGGCGATCGGGCTCTTTAGTGTGGATGACAGGAGAGCTACAGTAAAACACAGACCAAGAAAGCCATTAGAATAACACCTCTGACAGACTCTAGAAAAGCCTCCAAAATCTGCGGCTACCAACCCCGTTAAACCAGAACCGTGTACCTTTTCCACATGGTGTCAGTAAAGAACTGTTTGAGCTGAATTGGTGTCTGTTCTCCTTTCATCCGTTGTCCGGAGGGCCTCTACAGTATCACAGAGGTGAGGACTATGACCCCCATCATCCACCTCGCTGCCCTGAGGTAAAGCTCCACCTGTAGGGAGCTGTACTACCAAAGCTGCATTTCCATCACCTCAGCGGCCAGCTGCAGCACTGGTAACCCTATTACCAGGTACCACAGGTGGCGTCACGTTACCATTCCCCCATCATCATTGTGGCGCCCCACATGGTCAGGCGTCATAGTGGGGTATTGCACCCATAAAAGAGGTGTAATCTTCCCCAGCTGCAAGTGGACCCTAGGTTGGTGGGTGGAACCCATTCCTACACTCCCACATTAGCATAGTGGTGGGAGGTTACCCAGGAGGGAGATATATTCACCTCTAGGGGGAACAAAGAGCGGCTAGTCTGTGGAGGAGAGGAGTTGGATAGTTGGAAAAGAGTGTGGAGCGAGGCGGAAGGTTGACCCGGACAGCTCTACGCTGATCTGGAGGGAAGATGAGAGAGGATCCTGAGGGGATCCTGAGAGAGGGCGCCTGACGTGCGGAGTCAGGGCCCTAGAGAGAAAGGGGGATCCCCAGCGTGTAGCGACCATACTCCAGGGAATTCCCCAGTCCACCACAGGAATGCCGAACCCGAGGAAACAGCCAGAGTCTACTTTTGCAGTCATCAACCAGCTGCTGTGGTCTGTTTACCGGCCGTGGCACCCTGCCAGATGGAGCGGTCTGCCTGCTTCCTCACCACGAGTGAGGGAGCTCTAAGTCTACCTACAAGGAGCCATAGGTTTTCCACGGGTCCCACCATACCACCTGGCATCCACTTGCAGCCACCCTTAGAGCTACCTGTTTGAATACCATCTTGCTGAACTGTGGACTCTGTATTTTGCTGCGGAACGTTTACAGTAAAGTACCCGGGAGAAAGTGACTTTGCCTTCATCAACCTGCTTGTTTCCAGGTACGCTGCCCCAGAGGACCAGCTCCACCTGTAGGGAGCTTTGCCATCTTAGCTGCACTACCATCTACCTCCGGAGGACTGTGGCAGCACTGGTGACCCATCACCAGGTACTACAGGTGGCGTCACATGACAAACTCTAATCCCCTATACATGCACCCCTTATTGAAGTGTCACCCAGGCCACGGGCTCAGGCGCTGCCACCCGTGACATCCCCGCGAAAGCACCTACCGAGCCTGATACCCGAGTACCTCAGGGCCTGTGGCTCGACATCATCACCCCCATACCCCGCTACTGAGGGTCCAGGCCACCAAACCGGGAACCAGGAACCAACCAGCCGTGATCCCCACCGAAGTAACCCCCTGTCCTGGTATCCGAGTACCCCCTACCCTGTCGACCGACTCAATAGGATTAGATACACAGCTCAGTAGACAGAATCACGTGTTAGGATTAGATACACAGCTCAGCAGACAGAATCACCCATGATAGAATTAGATACACAGCTCAGTAGACAGTATCTCACACGGAAGAATTAGATAAATAGCTCAGTAGACAGTATCACATATGACAGGATTGGATACACGACTCGGCAGACAGTATCACTCATGAATGGATTAGATACACTGTCATCACAGCTAACCATACCTTAGGTGCAGTTCCCCCATACACATTTTGTATCTTGTTTGTACATTGTTTCCTGTATACAATACCGGATCGCCTTTATCTCCCATCTTCTTTGACATCGTGAGCAAAAGAACATGGAGTCCAAACTCTCCCCTTACCTTCTGTCCCCCATCATCTGTCGGTGAAGCTCATGGAGCCCCCACACATTACACTGAGTTTGGGGATTTATGAGGACACAGATGGATATATATGGTGGGAAGTCTGTGAATCCTTTAAAGAGGACCTGTCACCAGTCATAGTGGCCCCTTTTCAAACCTCTTCAAGGACTAAACACAATTATGATCTCAGCAGAACAAGGACTGATCTGAGCTCGGCCTGTACTACCTCATGTGGCCACCAGATAGCGACACACAGTTACAGCCACAACTGTTGGCCCCCTTGAACTTATTCTGGAAAATAAAGTATTTCTCTTAGAAAATTATTACAATTACGCATGTTTTGTTATACACATTTATTTCCTTTCTGTATATTGGATCAACATAAAAAAACTGAGAAAAAAAAGAAAAATTGGACATAATTTCACATTTTCACATAATTGGACGGGACAAAATTGTTGGCACCTTTCCAAAGTTGTTTCAGTCATGTGATGCTCATTTACACTCATCTGTGGCAGTAACAGGTGTGGGCAATATGAAAATCACCCCTGAAACCAGAGAAATAGGGGCAAAGTTGCCTCTATCTTTACATTGTGTGTCTGTGTGCCAAACTAAGCATGGAGACCAGAAAGAGGAGAAGAGAACTGAGGACACGAGAACAAAAATCGTTGAAAAATAACAACAATATTATAGTCACAAGTCCACCTCCAGAGATCTTGATGTTCCTTTGTCCGTGGTGTACAACATGACCAGGAAGCTTACAACCAATGGCACTGAAGCTAATCTCCCTGGACATGTACAGCAGAGAAAAAGTGATGAAAGGTGCCATGCAGAACAAGGACAGCAGCACAGAGGGGAAAGGATCTGCAGCACCACAATAGGCAGGATGAGGCAGTGGGGTGGCCCAAGTGAGAAGGCAGGCCACTGTTCCCCCTCCTACTATATAATCATCTTATCGTGTCTGTCTCTCTGTCTGTCTCTCTGTAACGGAAATCCCGCGTCGCTGATTGGTTGCGCCCGGCCGGCCGCAACTAATCAGAGAAACAGACAGAATTAGCTGCAGATGACCCCGCCCACTACTCCCTGGCAGCTCGGAGCGGTAAATGGTAGAGCTGTGGAGCAGGGCCGGCGTCAGCACCCATCGTATCCGCCCAAATGCCGGGGTCCAGGCGTGATTGAGGGACTCACTGTCGCCTGCGCCCCTTAATCGGAGGTCAGCGACGAAGCAGCGGAGACGCGCTAGCGTCATCTCCCGGCCACTCAGTCACACTTGCCGTCGCTCCAAAGATCCCGACAACAATACAACCTGTAGGTATCGCTGGAGTGTCACCAAGTGTGCCGCACAAGTCGGTCATCTCCTGGACGCTCCCAACGGAAGTTCCCTCACCGGCGTTAGTGATGTCACTCAGTGTGACATGCAGCAGTGAACAGGCCCCGGCTCTGAGATCACTGATCATTGCGATCAGAAAGGTACCGTCACACTTGCTGACACACCAGCGATCCCGACAACGATACGACCTGTAGGTATCGCTGGAGCATCGTCAAGTGCTACGGTACCTCACTGATCGCTGGTGAGGTGTCACATGTGCAGATATATTGAACGAAGCCATGTTGCTGATTGGTCGCAGCTGCCCGGTATTGCTGTTGGATATTGGCGCAGAATTTAACCTCCACTCACAGCGCGAGCAAAAACATTTAATGATAATGTATATATTTTACCTGGAAAATCGTGCGTTATTCTTAAATCTTCATAAATAAACTACATACATATTCTAGAATACCCGATGCATTAGAATCGGGCTAACATCTATTAGCACATAAATGCAACAAGTTCCCAGGCCAAGGATTAGGTGATCCCCAGTCTGGTGCTTGTTTAAAAGTATGGATCATTTGCAACCTGTGCCATACCAAGATCATCAGGGATCTAACCACTATCAACCTGACCACTGCCAGCATGCTCAGGCATGTCATCAAAATACCCAACTAAATGGGTTGAATGCCTGGGTCCACAATCAGTGTCTGTGGATGACACATCTTTCTCTTACCCTGTGCTACATGCTTGTCAATCCCCTGTAAACAACACAGGCGTGGATGCCTCTCACACGCCACCTGTCTTTACACATTTGCAAGCACCATCAGCAACCATGTGCAATTCTTTGTCCCAGCACAGCATTCAGCTGTCCTTACCCCAGTCCTTGGACGGCAAACACAAATACCCAGCCATCCACAGTTCCAGACTGATTGCCTTGGAAATGTTGCAGTTTAGGCTTTTGGACACTGAAAATTTCCGCAACCTCGTGACAGCGGCCGTACCTCGGTACTTGGTCCCCAGTCACCCCTATTTCTCTGGGTGCGCCATCCCTGCCTTACACCAGCATGTGTCTCATAACATTACCTGTGCCATGACCAATGCAGTTAATAGGAAGATCAACTTAACCTCAAGGGCATAGGAGTTATGAGTCCATGCGGTTACCATCCATTTCAGCAATTTTCCTGCCCCGCCCCCCGCCAACCCTTTTGTTAGGGTGTTCTGAAAAAATGCTTGAGATTTTCATTGCCTTGCATTTATACTCAGCACTTTATTTGAGCTTGTCCTTGAGTCGAAGAGCTTGATTCAAGTCCGGGCACTCGAGATTTTAGTTTTTGTCAGGCAAAAATGTCAAAATACTTACGGTCATTTTTTTTTACTCCATGGTGTTTACCACACCGGTTAATTAATTTGATCTTTTGATTGATTGGTGATAACAATTATGTTTATTTTATGTTTTTACAATTTCTTTGTTTTTAAGTGAACAAAAATATTTAGTTTTTGTTTTACTTTTTCTTAAGCTTAATCTTATTCTATATCCTATATTACTTTAGTATTGCTGTACAATCTCCAGTGAAGCCCAGCTGATGTATGAGCTTCATATCAGTACCATGATGGCAGTGATGGGAGTCTTCAATGGACAAATATTTGGTATGACGCGTTCCCGTCACAGTGTTGGGTAGGTCAACGGGTGATGGTGCACATGCGCAACAGCAACTAAACCATTTGAATGTCAGTGATTGACATTGGATCTAAATTTACGATGATCTTGCTTGCCTGGTTGCTGCTGTTAGAGGCAGGTGCTGTGCTGTAAAACACAGTTGGTATCTGCCATATACGGAACAGGCTCTGCTCATGACCAAACCCAATATACATGAACTCAATATGCATCATATATATAAAACATATTAGATTAAGGGCTGGCAAGGATAACATGAATTATTCGTTCGTGTGTGAGGCTTGTGATTTCTTATTCAGAAATCTAGCATCTTTTAGACCCAAACTAGACCAAACTAAGTCAATTACTATTTGATTAAAGGTTCACATATGCATCCCAATCACAATATGTCATCAAGTTCCTGGGTCGAATCGTAATCTCTATCAATGACACCCAAATGTCCTAGTGTCATCTATACTTCTTCCGTAGTTGAAGTTGAGTTGCCTGACTGTCCCGGTAGCCCCTTCCACCCCAATGATTCTTCTGATCCCGTTAAATTATTTTGTAACTCATTCAGCATTTAAACATTAAATATTCTCATCAAAAACCTCAAATGTCCCCAGTGGTCTGTGAGAAAGATCCTGAATAAAGTTAAGAAAATGGAGTTCTCTGGGTAATGATTGGAGCTCCATTACAAAGCTCAAAACCATTAGCTGCAAGGTTTAGAAAGACAGGAGATTCTGAGTTCAATTATTGACTTTTTAAAGGTAAAATCTTGGAAAAAATTACATTCTAATAATATTCTAGATAACAGTAAGAAAAACACATTCGTATAGCAATCTCAGGTCACAAGTTTTTTTTCCTGTTGGAAACCAGAAACAACACATACTCAGAAACAATGAGAAGATCCATCTAGAAGATGTCAAAAAGGTGAGGGGAAAATGCATGTTTCCTTAGGCCTATCCATTTATATCATACACATCCCAACCTAGAAGTCAAATCCAAGCCCCCAACACATAGTTGCCAACCTTTCTGGCTATGTTTAAACCCTGTCTCCTCAAGGAAAGTCCTTCCCTTTTTGTTAGTAGCCCACTCCATTTATATCATACACATCCCAACCTACAGGCAAAATCTAATCCCCCAATACATAGTTGTCAACAGTGGCGCACCCAGAAATTTCCCAAGGTAGGGGTCCAAGAAACACACACCGGCCCTGAAAGGGGGTGTCACCCCCCAGCGGGATTCCGAGGGGCAAAGCCCCCGGTGGGGGGTTTGGGGGAGGAAGCCCCCTAAAAGCCAAGCGATTTTTGTAAATTTGAATACCTAATTAATGCTTAATACTGCACGAAAACGGCTTCTCAGCTTCTCAGGGCCGTCCAAAGGGGGGGTCCAGACACGTAGGTCCCCCCCCTTGGGTGCCCACTGGTTGTCAACCTTTTCTAGGGACGTTTAAGCCCTGTCTCCTCAAGGAAAGTCCTTCTCTTCTTCTAGTAGCCCACTTGTGGTGTGTGTTTACTTAAACCCTTCCACCATTTGGTGCAGATGACCTGCAACATTTTTGATGACTACCATGACTACATATAAGGATCTCTGATACATAAGACTCAAGACCACTGATATATACAGACTCAAGACCGGACTCACATATCCAGGCCTATCTGTTAACAAACTCCTATCCGCATTTTTTCATTTTTCTCTTCTCTTAGGGATCACATAATCATCATATAAAAGTAATCCAAACCCACAAAAACCAAATCATGATCTCATGGTATATGAGGGCCTCCCTAACATACATTTGTCAGGCAACATGTCATGCGTATAGAGTAGTCAAGAGAGATAGCTGTCTGCCAAACAATTTTTAGTCTGACTGCTTCCACATGTCCGTGGCCAATTTTAGGCGCCACTACAAAGAACATCTTGATGCCGGTTGAGGTAAATGCTGTGAGATCAGATTTAGATTCCGTGCAGACCACAAAGCAGGAGGGTATGTTTGATGTTCCCTTTATTGAGCCAACGCGTTTCACAGCAGGACCTGCTGCTTCCTCAGGGCAAACAGTGTACATACATGAACAGCTTCCTTAAATAACATTTCATACATACAAAAACCGTCATCCATTGATCATATTGAAGAGATGGTACCGAATAGATTACAACAACTAAGTAGGAGGGAAACCTACTGGATATCTAGGCTAGATACCATTAACCCTAAAGGGCTTAATGAATTAAGTGATCTATTCTAGCTTGGCTGGTCATATGGTGTCTGATATTGATCTGTTTTAGAGAAGAATTTAAGCATATATGGCTGCCTTCACATTAGCGTTTGTGTCTGCATGCTGATGGCATGCAGACACAAACGCAGTCAATAGCGGTGTTTAATGTGTCCGCAGCGGAGAATGTCCGCCTGCGGACACATCACTGTGAAGCCCGGCAGCCAATCAGCGGTGTCGGGGGCGGAGATCAGCGCCGGAGATCTCCTCCTCCCCGCCTGGTAGCTCGGAGATCAGCCAGCCCCTGCTGATCTCTTTTCCCGCCACGTATTGCTAGCGATGTCGGCGGGGAGAAACAGCTGTTTGACAGCTGTTTGAATCTCCCGCGCCGACACCGAGAGGAGATGTCGGCGCGGGAAGATTCAAACAGCTGTCAAATCAGCTGTTTCTCCCCGCCGACATCGCTAGCAGATTACCGGCGGCGGGGAAGAAGAGATCAGCAGAGGCTGAGCTGATCTCCCGGTGGCCGTCGGTGAGCTCCTGTGACATCACCGGCGGCCACCGGGAGATTTTTCAATGGGTCTGCAGCGTTCTCCTGCGCTGTCAAGCGCAGAACACTGCGGACCCATTGACACCAATGCTTTT
Organism: Allobates femoralis; assembly: GCA_033576535.1. Classification (NCBI taxonomy): domain Eukaryota; kingdom Metazoa; phylum Chordata; class Amphibia; order Anura; family Aromobatidae; genus Allobates; species Allobates femoralis. The sequence goes on along the minus strand of JARQOC010000004.1, from coordinate 23,824,845 downwards.
TTTGTGCGCTTGGGGACGCTTGCTGATTTTCCAAGGTTCCCGAGCACAAAAAATGCAACATGCTGCGTCCCGGGTGGAACGCTGGAACCCGGAAGGAGCAGATATCGTCCGCATCCGCACCCGAACGCAGCAAACGCTGACAAACGCAGGCACTATGCGTTCCTATGTTAAACATAAGCTGCGTTCACATACGCTAATGTGAAGCAGCCATAGCCATGCGAAGGCTGCTGTGGCTCAGTGGTTTAATCATTTAATCTGGATAAGAGGAGAATTGGAGCTTGATGAAGATGGGTTCTTGTCCCACGGCGGATATATATATAGTTTTAGTTTTTTGCCTTTTAGATATGCTAATTTTTGTTTTCAAGGCAGATGATACTAAACATATAAAAATATTTCTATATGGTTGTATAATACAGATTGCATGAAATCTATGTTAACTGTCTTTCAGAATAGGATATTTTTACTCAACACTTATAATGGCGGGTTTACACGTTGCGATATCGTAGTACGATTTACAATGAAAAGTCACGGTGGTTACCGATACGAGGTTTGGAACACCGATGTAATGCGATATCGGGGATTGAATGAGCGTGCTATTCAATGACCCCGATATTGAAGGGAGATTGGAGCCGGATCGTGCTGTGTAAACGCACAACTACTGATGCGATTTGAAACGTCACCCATTCACTCCCATGTTAAAGGATCGTTCCTGGGTTGGGGGGCGTAGACATCGCACGGACGTTGTATTCCGATATCGCAGCGTGTAAACATCCAATGCGATGCGGGAGAAACGTGCACTAATTGCGCGCTCCCCGCCATTGAGTTGCGATATCGCAACGATATTGAAGCATGTAAACCCACCATAGACGTGACTTTCATTCACGTGAATTGGTGATCTTTACATTGCTAACACTTACTTTGATTTGTAAATGAGCTCCTTTATATAATGTACCCGTGGAGATATGTATATCTGACACCAGGTGACGGTCACTCCTTTTAATTAGGAGAGGCTTGTTCTCCGTTATCCCTTTTTTTCCCTTTTGGGGATGAAATTAAGCACATGTTAATGTAAAAGCCACTGTGACTCAGTAGGCTAATCAGCAATCTGGATAAGAGGAGAATTGGAGCCAGAGGAGGATGGGCTCTCACACCCGAAGGGGACATATATCTTTAATTTTTTTTTTTTTGTAGAGTGTTAACTTAGGTTTTGTTTTTTGTTTTTAAGATAGATGATATTAAAAATACTTTTATATGGTTGTAGAATGCATATGTATGAAATCTTTGTAAAATGATGTCATTTGGCCAGTTTGATCAATATATACACAAATAGTGGGCGTTTTCACAGGAAGTCTGGACCAGGGGGCGGAGCTAATGGCCAGGGGGCGGAGCTTATGACTTTTTTGTGTGTATGAAATGTTATTTAAGGAAGCTGTTCATGTATGTACACTGTTTGCCCTGAGGAAGCAGCAGGTCCAGGATAACAAGGCTCTTGCAGTTTGTTGTGACTCACACAACCCAGAAAGGTGAGTCACTAATCGGGGGGCATTGAATTATCATCATAGATAAGACCCTATGTGCGCTCCCTTCTCTCTGTTTTAACAACTGTGAGATATCAGTATGTGTGGTACATGGGAGATTTTCCAGCTTTCTGGAAGCCCAGGAGATTTCTCATTTCTCTTGGGTCTTTAATATGTGCAACAAATGAAGGTCATATAAGTTTAAAGGAGCCTACATGGGTTGCCAGTCCTGAGTTGCCCTTAATTCAAGTGTGGTGCCCCAGCAGTCTGGTCGCCACTAAGGGGTACTGCACCCACACCAGGGGTTAGTATTCCCATCTGCAGCAACCAGGGTTGGTAAATCCAGTAACTCACAAACACGCCCAACACACCCATTCCCAGGGATAGCGAGTGAATCAGGTAGTGGGATGGCTCAGGAAGCCTGTGGGATGGCAAGGGGGAGAAAGGTGGTGGGTGGAAATGAAGCAGGAAGTGGTCAGGGAAAGGGAAAGGGACAAAGGAAAAACACCCACAGGAAGTAGGGTTCAGTCGGAGAAGGTCAGTTGGTGAGAGGACAGAGAACAGACCCGGAGTACTTGAGCAGTGATGAAGTCATCGTTCCAGAGGCCAGAGAACACGAGGAGAGAGAGGGAGCCCTAGGGGCATGAGCAGTGAGCAACCACCCGTGCGCCTGAATCTGAAGTGGGAGGGGCAATGCAGACACCCAGGGACTCAGCCCTGAAAGGTGAAAGGAGACTCCAAGCACCAACCAAGGAACCGATGGCCATCGAGGTCCAGAGGAGCTGTGGCCATCTCCTGGTCACATCCACCAAGAAGGTAGCTGTACTAGGGCCAGGGGACACAACCGGTCCCCAATGAAGGCCTGTGGCTGCTGGATTGGGGCTCTGTGGCAGAGGCATGTGCAGGAAGGAGAACAGACAGAGCTGGGGAAGAGGCCCAAGAGGACAGGCACACGGAAGGCGTGTACTGGATAAAGCCATCCTATTTGCTAAGGACTACCCGGACCACAACTGTTGACTTAAGCTGTAACTAGTGTTGCGTGCAAAGAGCTCAGCAAACTGGATTTGGAACTCAGCATTGTGTGAGTTGTTTATTTCCCACCTGAGGAGCGGTAGACTGCAACGCCACGCAGGCAGCAGGAGTCTGCTTGTGGGATGCCCCGATCTCACCCTGGAGGCAGCTCGCCCCGCTGGCTCTACACGAATTCTAATAACCCTTTACTCCGGATTTCCTGGGGACCCCACTCCACCCGTGGGGAGTGACATCATCCTAGCTACAATTCCTCTGTTCCCAGAGGTCCTGGCCTGCAGGCGCGGCTACTAACAACCGCATACCATGGGTGGCGTCACAACAACCACCCACTAAATCCCCTTATTCCAAAAACTCTGTACTCTCAAACTCTCTAAGCCACGGACCGGGTCACGCCACCGTGACAGCCCCAGATGCCCGAGGACATTGAGAGAGAGGCCCACCTTCGAGTACCCCACATCCCCCACTGGGGCGAGTCACAATTGTGCTGTCTAAACCTGCAACATGAGGCATGATGACATTCCTGGTGCACAGGAAACAGATTGGAGGGTCATTATACTGTTGAACGGCACTTTGGGGCATCATTCTGCATGTGGAGGAAGGGCTGTGAGGATTTAATTTTGTGATGGGACACAATGTTGTGTGGGAACATCACTGTGTGGGGGTGGGTGGTGGGGTCATCTGTCCCATCCCCACCAGAGCCTAATGTGATATTTAAATCTGTCACCAGGCTCCACTGTATTCACCCTGTAGTTGGTGCTGGTGATAGAAAAGTCAGAGCCAGAAACTCTGGAGAGCGCAGGCTCTAACCATCCACTAAGGTTAGAGTGGCTGGGACCTGCAGTACTTCACAGTTCAACAGATTGTGTGTGTGTGCTGTCCAGCTGAAGTCATTAACACCTAGCTTCAACCTATTGGAAAGCACCAGACCCTACTAATACATTCAGCTTTCTGCTGGAAGCTGCCAGATATAGCTTTTGGTTTCCCTGTCTAGTGCCCTTTTTTGAATTGGTGTTTTCCTGTTCTACCTCTGTCTGTTTTTTGGACGCTTCTCCTACCTCACAATTTTGTACCTTGCTGCCATCTTGGTTTTGGCCCAGCTCTCTGACTATGCTATTAGACCCTGATTTTGTTCTTTTCCTGACCTCATGGCTTTTACCCTGTTTGGTGACTTTCCTGTCTCTGGACTGCAGCCCTTCCATAGGCAGCTATCACCTGGACCTTGCAGTAAAGCCAGATCCCTGTATAGGGTTTAAAGGGTGTCAGGGTCTTCTGGGGTTCTCCCTAATGGAGCAGCTTGTTCCATATCTGTCCAAGATAGCCCTTTTGTGCCTGAAGCCTCAGACAGATGTCTTAACATCTTTGTATGTGGGGCACTGCAGGAGTAGTATGTGTGGAGGGAATCATTTGTGGGAACACTATAGATATTATAATATGTTTGGACATTTTATATGAGCATTATACCGTGTATAGAGGCTTTTATCCTGCTAGATCTTCAATCCGGTCTCCATAATGGGTAAGTGCCTTGATCCCTGAACTTCTGAGCTTGTTGCTGTTTTTTTTTTTGTGTATGGGCTGCAGTGCTGGTTAGGTTAGGGCTAAAGGTGTAATTTACACCACCCTCTGCCGCAGATGATTTTCGCCTTTCCTTCTCTTTCAACTGCTCTGTTATGTGGCATTACCTTATCCATTCTGTTTGTAACCGGTTTGATCTTAGGCGGCCGTCACACGCTTCAATTTCCAGCACGATATCGTTTAAGCGATCTGCTTTTTGATCGGTTAAGCGATATCGTTTGTGCTTCGCTGCGTGTAATCAAGCGATTTCACACTGTAAAATCGCATGATTGTTTGATCGCAGATTTGTGAGCCGGAGCTCATATCAAGCAATAATCGCTTGTTCAATCTGCTTCATCGTGGTGTGTGACACCACGATGAACGATCTCCCAGCGGCAGAGCCTATGCTGGGAGATGGTATCTATGGTAAACGTCGGGCTACTAAGCGCCATGCGGCGCCTAGTAACCCGATGTGTACCATAGTTACCAGCGATCTCGCTGGTCCACATCGCTGGTGAGTCTGTCTGTGACAGCTCACCAGCGATGTGAGCGATATTGTTAGCAATCGCGCGTGCACGTGATCGCTAACAATATCGCTCAAAACATTGAAGTGTGTGACGGCCGCCTATAGCTGAGGTTTTGGCTCTAGGTTTCTTCCTCCACTTGTCTTATTTAATCGTTCCTTTCTCTGTGATCCTGTTGTCATGACCTTGTGGTTTTTTAATTGTTACCTGTGTGTTTCTCAATAAAGTGTTTTTTGAAGCAAAATTACTTGTGGGATCTCCAGGTTTTCTCAAACTACTGGGTATAAGACACATATTTGAATTAGAATAAAGAACTAATTTCTGAGGTGTATATATGTGTATAGAGGCATGCTTGTGTGGGAGGATTTTTGAGCTGTCAATCTTCGTCGAAACCATAAAACAGGATTAAACTGTATGGGAACACGAAGGGGCTTTTTTTAGGGCACAGAAAGGCTGGGTGAGCCTAAGGATGTGGCTTAGATGTCAAAAATATTTGCCCCACCACATGCCGACAAGATTGCCCCTTAGCATTGGAATGTAGGGTACATGGTACAGACCCAGCATTCACACCCTGGTACCGAAGAGGGTCTAGATTCCCCACTATGCAAAGGAGTAAACCCATATTATAAATGGCACCTGGTCTGTGGAGGACCCTAAACTGCATTTTGCTTTGGGGCCAAGGAGTTTCAAGTTGCTTACCTCCTGAATGCCAAAGCATAATTTGGGGAAATTGTCTCTAGGAAGATTTAAGAAGGGGGAATGGAGCAAAACAAATTGGGGGCTCTTTTAAAAGCTAAAACAATGTCACTAGAGAGGTGTGAAAGTATTTACTATACTATATAATATAATTCCTCGCCACTAGGGATGGGTGAATCTACTCGTTACTACTCGGCACTCGCCGAGTAGTAAGGGATACGCCCGACTCGTTACTGTGCGAGTAATCGCAGGGATTACTCGCACAGTAACGAGTCTGGTCCCCACCGCCCCCCCCCATCCGTCCTAAGTTAGGACTGGGCTGAGGGAGCGAGCAGGGAGCGAAGGAAGGGAGGGGGGAGAAATTCTCCTTACCTCTCTTCCGGCTCTCTGCTCTCTGCTGGGCTCTGGGTCCTGCGGGCTGCCGCAGCTCCGGGGTCCTAGAGCCCGCCTGCTCTCCCTGTGTACAGACATCTATGTCTGTGCACAGAGATGTAGTAGAGCTGAGATAGTTCTCAGCCTGCTCTCCTGTGTACAGACATCTGTCTGTACAGAGAGATGTAGCAGTGCTGCGATTGTTCTCAGTCTGCTCACTCCCTGTGCATAGACATCTATATCTATGCACAGGGATGTAGCAGAGAGGACATCGGGTTTTGGACTACGTCGGACAGAAGAGGATTTTTTTAATTAAAGATGGAGTCCATGGAGTCCCTAATGGCTTTTTTTTTTTTTATTTCTAATAAAAAAAGTGTTTTTTTAAACAATTTAATACAAATTTCTATTAAATTGTTTTAAAAAAAAAACACAACACAGAGAAATTTTTTTTTTATTAGAAATAAAAATAAAAGCCATTAGGGACTCCATCTTTAATTAAAAAAATCCTCTTCCGTGCGACGTAGTCCAAAACACAATCTCAGCTCTACTACATCCTGTCTGTGCTTAGACAGACAGGGATGTAGCAGAGCTGAGAACTGACTAAACAGTCAGGATTCAGCACAGGTCATTATGACCTGAGCTGAACTCTGCTGTCAGCCAGACTCGCTCTCCTCCCAGCAGTGATGGAAGTTAATTTATTCACTGCTTCTGTCAGCATTCGGGAATCTCCGGAAAAAGCAGCAGAGACTCGGGAGCGAGTCTGCAGCCGGCGCCGGCGGAGGTACAGTAAGTAGCCGGCTGGTCCGGTGCACCCCCCACCCTCTCCAGCAGCCGCGGGTGGGTTCCAGAGGGGAAGGGGGTACGTTGATGGCAGAGCCCATTGCAGGTCTTACCTGCCCCTTGGTTCCGCCCCCTTCTCCTAGAGTTAGGGCCAGGGTTAGGGCCAGGGTTAGGGCCAGGGTTAGGGCCAGGGTTAGGGCCAGGGTTAGGGCCAGGGTTAGGGCCAGGGTTAGGGCCAGGGTTAGGGCCTAGGCTGCAGATGAGAGGAGGGGTGGGAACACCAAGGGAAGCAGGATGCTTCCCTCAGTTACCCTCCTCTCCTCTGTCACAGGGTCACGGGGGCCCCCTACTGATGGTTGAGGGCCCCCTACCCGGTCGGGGCCCTGGTACAGCTGAACCAGCTGCACCATGGTAGGTCCGCCCCTGACGCTCGGGGTAAATGCAGCGGAGTCTCCTTCCTTCTCCTGGTGATCCACCGCTGTGATCGCCAGTGACAGCCCCTTCGGATGCCTCCATATGACTTCCTGGTTCCCTCTCTGTGAGCCGCAGTGGCTCATTGGAGGCGGTACTGGGCGGGAAAAAAAATATAAAATTTCGGCCCATAAAAGAAAATTTTTACGAAAAAAATGGTACTGCATTTAGTACAAAATTCCTGACATAATCATACCGCCAGGTATAAGATTATTGGTTATTGAATAAAATTATATTTAATTATAATTCATGATTTTATGTTTCAAACTTTATCACATCTGAGAGGTCTACTAGAGTCTTCTTTGATCAGGTAATTACTAAGAATTGCAGGCCGACAGTACATAACCCTAAATTTCCATGCCAAAAAATATTACCGCTTTTAGCACAAAATTCCTGACAAAATCATACCGCCAGGGAGGTTAAAAGCCAACGGCTTTTTGCCGCTGGCTTTAAAAGAACATGGGGATTTGCAGGTTTTTCCTCAGCTGCCAGACCCCTTTTAGGGTCCGGCAGCAGAGGAAACGCTGCAATACTCGCCTCTCCATTCATTAACATTGGAATCGCTGGACTCGCAACGAGTAGCGAGTCCTGGACTCAGACTCGTCAGAGTCTAGCGATTCCGAGTAGTTTAGGATTCACCCATCACTACTCGCCACCCCATGAATATGTATTTGGATGGTGAGGTTAAGTCTTGTTCGGGAATTGGTACCTTCTGGGAGTCTTCACTAGCATCTGGGAGATTTCCCAACTGGAAGTCCAGGACTATTACCAAATAATCCACGAAATAATTTTTTTGTTACCAAAATCAGTTCATAATTAAACAAATTAATAACAAATTTCCCGAAAATGTCTTATTTGTCAAAATCACAATCTCTCCAGATTACATTTTCACAAATCTACCCAACTGGACACCAGCTGGTAACCATTTTGATGGGTTTTCACAAGGCTTGAAAGGGGTTACAACTTTTTAAAATATTTTCAACCCTTTCCCACTTCCATAGCTCCCCAACTGATCTTCGGTTTGCTTTGCATCAGTCTTCTGTTTTCACTCTTTGTTCTTCAGTCACGCTCTACTGATGCTGACTATACCACATGTGGTTAAATGGGTCACTTGTAGTGATGAGCAAGCACTACCATGCTTGGGTGCTCGGTACTCAAAATAAGCAGTCGGACGCTCCAACCAGCTAAACTCGTGTGCCGAGTACAATAGAACTCAATAGGGATCTCAAGCATTTTTCTGGAAGATCTTCTGGAAAAATGATCAAGTTTCCCATTGACTTCAATTAAACTTGGAGCACGTGTTAAACCTGTGTGAGCATCCGACCTCCTCATTTCGAGTACCGAACACCCGAGCATTGTAGTGTTTTCTCATCACTAGTGCTTGTGATATGCATAATACATATCATAAACCAACCTGAAAACGTAAGGCCCAGTCAAAATCAGAAAAATCAGATCAAAGAGTGAAGACTGAAGAGTAAAGACTGATCCGAAGACAGATACAAAGTGAGTGGAGGACATGTCAGGCAGCTATGGCAGCAGGACAGGTGAGGGTTGGTCCCAGGGTAGGTGAATATAATATCTTATCTTTTAAGAAACTAGCAGAAGAGATGACTTGGCACTATGCACAAGCCCAAATCAACAATAACTCCAAATTTGCAGACACACTGCTTCTGCGGGACATGAACACTCTAATTGGAGGTGCTCGCTCAAATGAAAATCCAGATGAACATCCAGTGGTAAAAGAAGAAAAAAGGTGCAAACTCAAGAGCCAATAAATTAGTCACCTTAAGGGTGCGTGCACACGGTCCGGAGGAGCTGCGTGCTGGACGCAGCTCCTCCGGACCTGAGTGAAGCCACGGATGGCTGCAGGGAGACTGCAGCCACCCTATACTCACCATGTGCGGCGGGTGCAGGGCGGCTTCTCCCTGCAGTCACCCGATGGGAGCCGCTTCCGACTCCGCAGCATGAAATAAACATGCTGCGGAGGAGCGGACTCCCGGCAACCCGCACCACAGCTCCAAACACGCTGCGGGCGGGTTACGCATAGTGAGGATGGGATTTCAAGAAATCCCATCCACTGTTATTACTGTACTACGCAGCGTTTTGGACGCAGCGGCAAGACGCTGTGCCCAAAACGCTGCGTACACTGATCGTGTGAACGCACCCTTAATGTGCGGACAGGGTTACATAGTCTGCAGGGAGGTGAAGCAAAAACCATGGACAACGGAAACCATTTCACGCTAAGAGCGCTTCTACGGGACCCGTAGAGTGAGTTTGCTGCTTTTTCCTTCTTTTTCCACTGATTATTATCTTTTAACCCCCTTTCCAGTCTGTTTATTGTGCTTATGTTTCTAGACACCTAAGAGCATAGTACAGATCTTCTCGGGCCAGATTTAAATTAGCCATGTTTCAGGATATTTGACAGACCAAAGACAGTGAAATGAATTTTTCACACAAGTGAAGGATTAGATTATCACCAGCTTCAACACGTCAGAAGTGCTACATGGTACTGCAGTGAGTTTAGTTAAATTTTCACAGGTAAGGAACCTAAACAACTAACATACATTGGTCTTACTATTAATTTAAGGATCCCAGTGGTGGGAATGCTGAAGATGGTTGACAGGATTTCAAAGTGTTTACGAAGATTGGAGTTGTGTCCCTTGCATAGGGTAATATGCATTACTGCACTGTCGTAAAGTTTTCTCTATTTTGATATTTTACATTAAGTATTTGTATCAAGATCTCATTTTACATCTTTCTCATTAGGAAAATGTAGTCAGTGGCAAGGGGAACTACAATAGTTGCAGGGGTTGCAATTGCACCCGGGCCAAACGTCCCTTTGGCCTATAAGAAAAGACTAATGCTTTTAAAGATTTGCAATAATTGGGGGCCCTGTTGGAGTTTTTGCATCGGGGCCCATGAACTTCAAGTTACGCCAGTGGTCAGAGGCATTACTTCTCCCTCATGTGCTTTACTGAGAAACTATAGCAGGTCCCTCAACTCCTACTGGTGTCTTCTTATGTCGTTGAGTAACATTAGGACTCTCTCAAGTACTGGAGTATGACTGATACCACTACATCCCCTAAAGGTGTACCCATAGTCCCAAAATATTGTGGGAACCTGGCAGTATGACCTCGGAAGACAAACATAAGGTTATTATCAAATTGGTGTGAATTGTGTTAAGGCTGCACTTGGACAAAAGGCAAAGTGTGTTTGACTGCACCTCCAGCCATTTCGACTAGTTTCCCAAGAATGTCCCTTGTACTGGCTTGACTAATGAATACGATCACTGCTTGTAGAGGATATATAACATTAAGTTATATGATACAAGGGTAAGTTTATATTTATAAATGATATAATTGCCAGTGTGGTCATTATGTGCGAATATGAATACAATGGAATTAAAATTGTAACACATTTAAAGGGAACGTGTCAGCTAGTTCTACCCCCCTAAGGCTTGGGTCAGATTAAAGTTTTTAGCAGCGCCCCGGGGATCACCCTAAAAACATAGGACTTGGCAGCAATAACATGGTGCTAACACCATGTTAGCACCGCGATAACTCTTCTAATGTTAACCTATGGGGAGGCGGGCCTTACTGCGGCTCCAAAGCCCGTCATCTGAATGAAATCTTGAGTTATTTCCTAACGCGATCAAAGACTCTTCCGGGAGCGTCTTTGCTCGCATTAGGAAATAGTGCAAGATTTCACTTGGATGGTGGCGTTACAGCGATGTTAGGGGCCACATCTGCATAAGGTAACATTAGCAGTGTTAATGCAGTGCTAACATGGCGTTAGCATCACGTTATTGCTGCCAAATCCTATGTTTTTATCGCTACCCCAGCAAAACATTAATATGACCATAGCCAAAGGCTGACTTCATACCACGTTTTTTGGGATCCTGTTCTGTCTGTTTTGAAAAGGACAGAACAGGATCCTGTTTTGCCTCCCAGGCATCCCTATGGTGCCGGATTGGTCATAAATGGCCATCCGGTTTGTGAATTCAGTCCCAGATTCGTTTCTGTCCTGTTTTTTTCCCAGTCCCAAAATTGGAGACTGCTCTGATTTTGGGCTTCAATGAAAAAAATGGACCAAACCGGACAAACGAATCCAGGGTGATCCGGTGCAGATAGCATGGGAGTCTATGGGCACCTGATCTGGGAAAAAACAGGATAGTTTCCCGGATCTGATTCTAGTGTACCGAGTATGCTCAGTGCACTAAAACTGCTCTGTTCCTGTAATTTCACTTTACCAGTGTATCTACATACATTGCTAATGTGAAATTAAAGAAAGCAATTGTTAAAAATAAAAAAATAAATGCTCACCTCTCCGCCGAGTGTCCCACGACGCGAGGCATCCACAACCATTGGCTGCAGGACCTTAATCAGCTGACCAGGAGGTGCAATCCGTTCAGCTGATGTGTCACATGACCACATCAGCTGAGCGGTTTAAATCACACATTAAAACCGATCGGCAGGCGGGCGATTTAAACGGCTCAACTGATACGGTCATGTGACACATCAACTGATTGGGTTGCTACCCCGCCCGGTCAGCTGATTAAGGTCCTTGCAGCCATCAGAGGTGGATGCCTCGCAACGCAGGACACTTGGCGGAGAGGTGTTTATTTTTTCTATATTTTTAACCATTGTTTTCTTTCCCTTTTGTAATGTATGTGGATACATTGCAAAAGTGAAAGTACAGCTCCCAGCTCTTTCTTTGTCCAAATCCCTCAAAATCCCAGATCCGGACACAGAAGTGACATCTGGAGTTACACATCTAGTCCTGTTCGTTCCAGTCCGTGTGGTCCTGAAAAAAAAACAGGATCCCCACGGACAGGGACAAAACCATGGTGTCAACCCAGCCTAACTTATCAATACCTGTTCCTGCACTTTGTGAGCTCATCCCTAACCATCCCTGTCTGAGCTAAACGTGCCCTATAAAGTTTAAGAAAAATGCTCTACAACTTACAAGTAGTCTCCATCCTGAGACTGGAAAGGCGGGCTCTATTCTCCCCTCCTCGCTGGCTTCTAGCACGCCCTGCTGGGCATCCTAACTCCTTGTTCTGTGCCACCTCTTTTTGAAATTCCAGCCTCCTTTGTAACTATGATGTCATATCCGGCCTGGTGCATTGTGAGGGCTGATCACGTGTTCGCATGCGCATATTGAAGCTGACCTGTACACGTCATATCCGGACCAGTGCATTGTGGGGGCTTATGAAGTGTATCATTCGGCTTCAATATGCGCACTGCGCATGCGCCAGAGCCGGGCCAAACACATGATTAGCCCCCACATTGCTCCTGGCTGGATATGATATTCCGGTCCAGCGCATCAGTTACGAAGGAGGCAGGAATTTCAAAAAGAGGTGGCACAGCACAAGGAATGAGAGCACCTAGTGGGGCCAGCGAGGGGGGAGAGAATGGAGCCCCGGAGCCCGCCTTTCCAGTTTCCGGATGGAGACTGCTTGTAAGTTATAAAGCATTTTTCTTAAACTTTATAGGGCACTTTTAGCTCAGACAGGGATGATTAGGGATTAGCTCACAAGGTGCAGGGACAGATAGTGATAGGTTAAGGGTGGTTTACACGTAGCGAGATAGCAGCGATCTCATTAGCGATGTCACTGATTTTGTGACGTAGCAGCGATCTCGCTGGCGATCTCGCTGCGTGTGACACTTAGCAGCGATCAGCCCCCCGCTGGGAGATTGTTGATCTGTATTGAATGGCTGGGCCATTTTTCAATCAGCGATCTCCCACTGGCCAGGCTGCATCGCTGTGTGTGACAGGCAGACTTACCAACGATCCCCATTCTGCGCCCGAAACCCCGAACGATCCCAACGACCTCCGGATGTCGGCACATCACTGGGTGATCGCTGGTGAGATCTGCCTGTCTGACATCTCACCAGCGACCATGTAATGATGCACCAGCGATCCCGGTCAGGCAGGATCATTTTCGAGATCGCTGATGCGTCGCTACGTGTAAACCCCCTTTAAGGCTGGCTTCACATTAGCGTTTGTGTCTGCATGCTGATGGCATGCAGACACAAACGCTGTCAGAAGCAGGGACACTTTGATGTGTCCGCAGCGGATAATGTCCGCCTGCGGACACATCACTATGGAGCCCGGCAGCCAATCGGCGCTGTCCGGGGGCGGGCCGGAGGCGGAGATCAGCGCCGGAGATCTCCGCCCCCCGGCCGCCGGTAAGCTCCGGGACTGTCGGCAGGGAGAACAGCTGATCTGAGAGCTGTTTGAATCTTCCCGCGCCGACACTGTGAGGAGATGTCGGCGCGGGAAGATTCAAACAGCTTTCAGATCAGCTGTTCTCCCCGCCGACATCGCTATGAGATTACAGGCGGCGGGGAGAAGGAGGACAGCAGAGGGTCAGCTGATCTCCCGGTGGCCGTCGGTGAGCTCCTGTGACATCACCGGCGGCCACCGGGAGATTTTTCAATGGGTCCGCAGCGTTCTCCTGCTGTGTCATGCAGAGGACACTGCGGACCCATTGAAGACAATGCTTTTTTTGTACGCTTGGGGACGCTTGCTGATTGTCCAAGCTCCCCAAACGCACAAAAAAACCCAACATGCTGCGTCCCGGGTGCGGATGCTGGACACCGGAAGCAGCAGATATCGTCCGCATCCGCACCCGAACGCAGCAAACGCAGGCACCATGCGTTCCTATGTTAAACATAGGAACGCAGTGCGCATGCGTTTAACTGCGTATGGGAACGCAGCAAAACGCTGCCTTCCCATACGCAAATGTGAAGCCAGCCTAAGGGAGTAGAACGAGCTGACAGGTTCACTTTAACTAGTTGGGACTCTTACTGGCGACGTCGCTAGCGACATCGCCGAAAAAGTGACGTATCAGCGATGTCGCTAGCGACGTCGCGCTGTATAAACGAGCGGCGCGACCGCGTTTTATCGCCTGTCACAGGTTGACAGGTTTACGGGAAGAACCGTAAACCTGTCAACCTGCGACCTGCGATAAGGCTGGATCGCGCCGTGTGACATCGCCAGAGCGATGGCGGCGATCCAGCCTATACCGCAGCGTTGCTGCGGATCGCTCGCTGGGCTAAGCCCAGCCCAGCGAGCGATGTCCCCGCCCGCATCGCTGCGGTGTCGCCGGCCGCAGCGATACTGTGTGACAGCTGGCCAGCGATGTCGGAACCAAGCGGGCACCCGCGCATCGCTTCCGACATCGCTGGCCAGGTCGTGCTGTGTGACGGCACCATTAATGTCCTCAATTAACTCCTAAACATTCTACTGTATAACCCAGATATCCATTAGCTAATTTACCCCCTGCAGACACACTTGCTTATTTGTGGTTACTGGGCTGATAATGTTACATGTGGAGTGTGCTGAGGCAGGAGTCAGAAAGGATGTGGGCGGGCAATGATTGTTGGCTTTGGACAGGACAATGAACCTATGGCTGTGGACATAGCTTCAAGTTAAGAGCAATACAACAGTGTCTGAAGGGTGGAGTCCTAATGTTAAGGGGATGTTGTTGGCACTTCCAGAGGAGGAGAATTTGGGTTAAGGTGTAAGAGGAATGCTTTTTCCCTTTAGATCACTCTTGACTCTCCGACTGAGCAGACCACTGGCAAGATGAGAAACACATACCTCACAAAAGAGGATAAAAAGGTAATTGACTATTTAGGAACAGGGCTATAATATCTTTCTACTTTATCATTTATTTTTCTTTTTTAAATAGTTATTTTTTGGGACTTTAAGTAAAACATTTTTTTCTCAACTTTTTCATGCTAGCCATAATTACGAGTGCATCTCAATGAATTAGAATATCAACAAGTTAATTTATTTCAGTAATTGCATACATAAAGTGATACGTGAATATTATAGAGTCATTACACACAGAGGGATCTATTTCAAGTGTTTTTTTCTACATAAAAAAAGAAATGGAGGAACGGGTTATATCTTCGCGCTGCTGATAATGGATACGAAGGAGCAGTCAGGATGCAGAGAACTGTAGCCAAAGATCTTTAAAGTCTTCGTGGTTCATGGGCATCAGCCCACTTCTTCAGGACAAAAGTGTTTATCTCTGTTAATGTTGATGATTATCGCCCAATGGTCATTAACTCAGAATATTAAAGTAGGGAGGATAAAGGGTTAAAATCGTGCTGCCAAATTCTACGAGACATCGAAGGGGGAATATAACATTGATTTATTACTCAACGCTCTGAAACATGGCAATATGTTGATTTTTTATAAAATTCTAATTCCTTGGGATGCACTAGTATCTCTTTACTATTTTTTCCCTTCTATTACTATGGATACCAATTGACAAGATCTGCTAATTTTTCTGACCATTCTTTAAAAAAAATCCCTCCCCAAACTCTCTTATACCGTGTATCCTCTGCACAGCTTATGAAGCCCGTAATAGAAAAGAGAAGGCGAGACAGGATAAACCAAAGCTTGGAGCATTTGAGGACTCTTCTTCTAGAGGCCACGCAGGACGAGGTTGGGACTTATTTTACATCTGATACTTTGTTCTAGAATTGGTGGACTTCAGTTTCTCCAATGATCAATGTTGACACCAGGAAAAGTATAGAGAGACAGGGGGGAGGGAGACTAGAATACTCAGGAGGTAAGACTGCTAATTTCCTGGGGACATTAGCAAGTTCATGTCTTTCAATGGTGAGGTGTTACTATCATGAATAAATTCCGGTAGTTGACTCCCGACCAGCTAAATGACTTGAATTAAGAGTTTTATCATTTTACATTTCAAAGAAAAAGAATATTTCAGTTTCATAATTTTAAAGTTTAAAGAAAACCCAAGTTCATCGATTTCAATCATTAATAACCTTTTATACTTAACTATAGTTATTTCCCGAATATTCTAAAGTATTCAAGTTTTTTTAAATTATCATCCCATCTTAATTGTATGTGGGGAAATTAAAACTTTCCTCAAAAATATAATAGTTCAAAATTACAATAAAAAGGGTTCCTTATTTTTTAATAATTATGATTTATTTTCATGTATTACTTTTATTGTTTTTAATGTTAATTTCTTCTTAAAACCTTTAAATATTAGCATCGCTTAATAATAATCAATTTTTCAATTTTTAATTTCATTTTGTAAACTTTTCAGCTTTATCTGTGGGTGTTTAATGACATTTTTCTACCTTTCTTTTACTGTTCTTTTACATACAGTCTTTAAAGAATCCCAAAGCTGAAAAAGCTGATATTTTGAGAAAGACTGTACAGTTTTTGAAACTATGTCATAATTCAGGTGAGAGATATCCAAAATGATTTTCTGAATTAACTCTACCAACCACATTGACCTTATGAGTTTATTGACTTTTATATTCCTATGATTTTGACAGTATGTACTATTCTAGCTGTGCAAAATACAGGTCCATCTCAATGAATTAAAATACACCAAAAAGTTCATTTTTTTCTGTCATTCAATACAAAAAGTGAAACACATTATATAGTCATTATAAGTGATCTGTTTCAAGTGTTTATTTGTTAATGTTGATGATTATGGCTTACAGCCAATGAAAACCCAAAGGTCATTATCTCAGAAAAATTAAAGTAGGGAGGGTGAAGGGTCTGAGAGAAAAATATGACCTAAGTAGGTATCAGAGGCTTCACCTTGTGTGGTTGTGAGAGTCACAAGCACTATAAAAGCAGATCACGGCTGCTGCACTCCCCAGCATGGTGCATATAGACACAGCTCTGCTGTATTCCAACAGACATCAAAGGGTGAATATAATGTTTGATTTAGTCAACGTGTTTCAGGACTCCTTGAAACGACCTGAAACATGACAATATCATATTAGTTGTCCTGAGGAAGGGGACATGGAGCCCTGAAACACATTGACTAATAAATCAATATTATATTCACCTTTGATATATCGTGAAATATGGCAACTGGTTTTTAACCGTCATCCTCCCTACTCTATATCAAAGCTGGGGACTGCAGCAGCCGTGATCTGCTTTTTAGTGGTTGTGAACTCTCACAACCACACAAGGTGAAGCCTCTGATACCTATTAGGTCATATTTTCTCTCAGACCCTTCATCGTCCCTACCTTATTTTTCTGAGATAATGACCTTTGGGTTTTCATTGTCTGTAAGTCATAATATCAACATTAACAGAACTAAACCTTGAAATTACCTGTGTTTAATGTCTCTATTAATATATGGTTTCACTTTATGTATTGAATTGCTGAAATAAATTAACATTTTGATGAAATTTTAATTCATTGAGATGCAGCTGTACTTTGAATCTCAAAGTTCCATTAATGTCAGAGAAACCGGCTTATGAATATGGTTACCTAGCAGAGCATGTGTTTTAAAATGTAGGTTTTATTATTTTTTCCTCTATTTCAATTTGTTTTATTTTGTTTTTTTAAACTTGGTCCATTTTTAATTAACAATGGTTGTTCGCTGAATTTCTTATACACGTCTTTTCTCGTAGGACGAGAAGATGCCAAAAAGGCCCTGTCTGGATTTAGTAATGGGTTTCAGGAAGGTCTGAGCCAGGCTACCAGCTTCCTAAGTGCCAGGTCAAGTATTTGTGAGAAAGATTATGTTGTAGATAAACTTGCTCAGCACATTGAAGGGAGTGCCGGTGAGTGGGAAGAACCTTCAGCAGTTGACTCATTTTGCCATGACAAAAACCAAATTCTGCCAAGTCCACCTCAAATTTCCAGGATCCCTGAAAATGCCCTGACAATGTACTCCAACAAACTCTCTTGTCAACCATTTCTCAACTATTCTTCACCCTCCAGTTCTACAGAAGCACCTTCATTTGTGCAAGCCCAACATTCTTCAAGTCATATATCGAGTCCACTCATCAATCCAAACCAACAACTCTAGAAAGTTAGTTCAAAGGACTCTTTTTCCTCCTGTTGACCCGGGTTCCTTTCTTACTTCATCTCTTGTTTGGAGACCTTGGCCATGAAAGATGTCATCTTTTAATTTATTGACTTTTGTAACTTTTTGTAAATAAGCATTGTAAATTTAAATTATATTTTGTTTACTTTGTATTTACGTGATTGATACAGAAGTTTTTTTGTAAATTAAACCTTTGCAATGAATGTTTTTTTTTCTTCTCTGTTCTTTTAACAATGCATTATGGTTTTGTCCAAGATTAGTTTAAAAAAATAAAAAAAATCTGCCCATTTTACAGATCTAGTGCCATGTTTGTCTATGTGCTGAGTCTGATATAGTTAGCTCGTAAACATTGAAGTTCAATAACAACGAAAAAAGAGCAAAACAAAAAAAATTGGAATTACCCTTTCAATTTAAAAAAAACTTTGAAAGTCCATAAAGTGTTAAAGGGTTGTCTACTAATCGGATAATCCTGTCCAATCAGCATATTTACCCTCAGTACAACAAGATATCAGGAAAAGATTATATCAAATCTGGGCTGCTGCCAAATAATTCAAAGTGATTATTATAGCATATGGTGGTTTGTTCTATGTGTTTCGAAGCGTAACCCCACTTCTTCATCAGGAAATGTACACCAGAACTGAAGAAGCCGGGTTACACTTCGAAACGCGTAGAACAAACCACCATATGCTATAATAACCACTTTGAATTATTTGGCAGCAGCCCAGATTTGATGACCATTTTTCCTGATATCCTTCATAATCAACTTGTTTTGGTGCATGTGGTTCCTGCAGGAGGTGCTGCTAACTTTCATTTGGTTGTGGTTTACAACCTACAAAGTGAGCACTATACCGCTTTCCTGGTAATCATTTCTCTCCCTGGGTAAGACCCTGTTGTGCTTTCTCCCTAGTTTATTGCAGTTCTCTTTACAACAACACATATTCTCCATCCCGTACTGGCGCTGTTCCACCAGTTTTGGAACCCACTCTCAGGAGACTTGTGTCACATTGTTATGTTATGCGAGCCGTGCACTCAACCAGCGCTGGATCCACTCTTCCTGCTTGCTAATGAATCAAACATCAAGATGAAGTGAGCCGTCACCTGTAGCTATGGCTCCCTCTGGATGTCAACGCGGACTCCTTCTCTCTGCTGATTGGGCACAGGGCTCGCATGACTTCCCAGCAGGTTGATTGACAGCCTGCACTACACACATACTGCAAAGACATTAAAAGTGCAGGTAATTTTCTCCCTGTGGCTGTTGCTTCAGTATAGCAGCCAGGAAGGCTTAAAATGCTCTAAACCTGCAGAAAAGCCCTACCAGGGCTGTGCATTGAAGTTATGGTGCCCTGTTGTAGAATTTCTAATTGGGCCCATCCTTCCCCCAAGAAAACATTACTCATTTTCAGCTGGGTCACAGAAGAGCATATTCCACACATTTGCAGTTCTTGCAAGGTAATTTTCTTCGTACTGAAGCCCCTAGATTTCAAGTTCATTGTACCCATAAAATGTAATGCCAAAAAATGTGCTCATACACTGATATTCCCCCCAATTAATACCTCCACTGTATCCTTCCCACACACATGATGATCCTACTGCACCCCCCACTACCCCGTAGTAGATTGACTGCAGCACAGTATGATCCACAACTGTGACCCTCAAACAGCCCTCCATGCAGTATAGATGGCCCCCACACCTAATCATACTGTATAACGACCAATCTCCAAATAGTATAATGGCCGCCGCACAGTATGATGAAACCCACGCAAACCTTCCCATTATAATTGTTTGAGTATAATGGCCCTCAAATAGCCATTGCTAGAGTATAAAGTCCCCTTCATAGCACTCCAAATAATGTAATGGCTCCACATAACCCCACAAATATTGTAATGGCCCCACATAGCTTTCCATATAGTGTAAGGGCCCCCTCATAGCCCACCGTATAGTATAATGCACCCGTCATAGTCCTACATGTAATATAATGGAGTCCTCCATATAATTTAATGCACCCCAAAAGTCCTCCATTTAATATATTGACACCCCATAGTTTTTCATAATATAATGCACCCCATCATCCTCTATGTAAAATAATGTATTCCATAGTCCTCCATATAATATAATGCACCTCGCCCTAGCCTCATTATAGTATATTGCACCCTATATTAATTTATATATTATAAAAACACACCCCATAGTCCTCCATATAGTATAATGCACCCCATAATCCTGCATATAATATAATGCATCCTATAGCCATCCATATATTATAATACACCCCCATAGTCCTTCATATACTATAATGAATCCAACATAGCCCTCCATATAGTATAATGCACCTCCTATAGTTCTCCATAGTATAATGCACCCCCATAGTCCTCCAGATAGGATAATGCACAGCCCAGTCCTCCATATAATATAATGTACACCCATAGTCCTCCATATAGTATAAATGCACCCATACCCATATAAGAGCACCCTCATATAATATAATGCACCCCATAGCCTCATATAATAATGCACCCCCATAGTCCTCCATACAGTATAATGCACCCCCACAGTATCCATATAGTATAATGCACTCCTAGTCCTCCATATAGAGTAATGCACACCCCATAATATTTTTGTTCACAGAATAGTACTATGAACCATGAAAAATGGGATAGATATAAATCGATCCAAATCTGAACTTTGAGTGAGGGGTGTACTTTGCTCCCATTATTAGATCTTTCCATGATACTTTTGGGGGGGATCTACATTACCAGTGGTCAAAAACACAATAGCAGCATGGTATTTCTGGTCAAATGTTTTTTTTACAAATAATGAAGGATGAAATGAATTATTCCTACTGGAGTCCCTATTGAGTAACCATAATTTGTCATTTTGATGATCCCTAGATCAAGGACCACCCATTGTGCTATAGCTGGTGATTCATGCTCAGTAAAGCAAAACCACATTATCTTAAGTATGTCCTATGGATATTAACATGTGGCTCTACAACATATAAAGCTAGAACCCAACTTCTTGTGGCTACACACCGGTCACAAGGTCAACAAAATATAACGTAGCATGAAGAAAATTCTCAAACTTTTCCCAGGACTTTTATTGGATAGTTGAGGCATATGTCAATTTAACAGGAGAGGGACAAACGGCAGAAGCCCTATACAAGGTGATGGCTAGTGTCACACACCCCCCCCCCCCATTCTTCTAACACCTCTCCACACATCCAATAAGTGTGACCAAGACAAAAGGAGAGGCAACATTTCCAAATAGACAACAAAGGATTATGTCTCCTTAATTTTAGGTAGGAATTTTCTTAAAGGTCCATTTATACAAGTATTTTTGTTTTTAAACTAGCGGGAAATGTTCCACCTCATCCAATTAATCTATACTTTATTATCAAATTGTAAAATGTATTAAATATATGCATTACTTTATTTTATTTTTTAACTACCGGTAATATATTTTTTTCCATTATAGTAAACCTGGCCTACTTCTTTTGGGAAATCAATGTCAAAACTGATTGTCTTTCATAAAATCATACCCTTCAAATAAATCCTTAAGGCTGGGGCTACATGGCAAACTTTGATCTTGACACCTGTCAGGCAACCAAAGATCAGTAGTTGTCGCTGCTCAATTGAATGGGGTTCAGTTGCGTCCCCAAAGTACTGCGACTAGCAACTATATCCAAGAAAGTTAGACTTCCTGCGACTTGGGACCCCATTCACTTGCATTGAACTGCAATGTAGCAGCTGCATCTAGCAAACCTGGGCCACACGAAAGGTCTCATGGCACAAGTTGCCATGTAGTCTCAGCCTTCATATTACTTAAAGATATAGCTTTTTTTTCTTTAACACATTGAGGGATCAAAGGGATATAGTTCATCAGGTGTATCAAAGTATGTTCTTTGGCATCTATTTTGGTGGCATACATGAAAAACCATTCATATGATATAAGGAGACATGCTGATTCAGAGAGGTAAGATCAATAACCTAAAAGAAAGCTTTGGCCAAAAGTCCCCACAATCCCTCTTCATAAGCTTTAAGCTATCTTCTTCCAAATACAGTTTCTCCACCATAACAGAAGATAAACTTTTCTCTCTAATCTCCAAATCACATCTCACCACTAGGGATGAGCGAGTAGTAAAAATATTCAGACTCTCTATACTCGTAACGAGTAGGTCCTAATACTTGGATACTCTTTGCGAGTCCAATGTAAGTCAATGGGAAATGCGAGGCTGCATTATACTATATGGAGGGTTGTGAGGCTGTGTTATACTATATGGAGGGGCTGTGAGTCTGTATTATACTATATGGAAGACTTTGAGGCTGCCATATGTAGGATAATGGGGGTGCATTATGATTGGATGACTATTGGGGCTACCTTATGCCTTACGAATGGGGGACTATAGGATGCATTATAAAATATGGAGGACTATGGGGGTATATGGTAATATATGGGGATGCATTATAATAATTGGAGGACTATTGTGGCGGGAGGAGGAAGACCATGCAAACCATGATCGAGGACATATGTTCCACAATAAGGGTCATATTCCAGGAGGAGGACCATATATAGCAGGATGGGAGACATATATAAACGTATAAGCTCTATATTCCAGGAGGATGACCATATATAGCAGGATGAGGGACATTAATACATATTGAAGGGGGAGAGGGGTCAAATTTTGAGTCTTTATAGCACGTAGAATGTTACACGGGGCCCATACATCTGACCAACGTGTGCGCACTGGGGGGCAGGTCTCCAGACTCTAGTTATGCCACTCTCAATAGGGCATATGGGTATCCAGACTGAGCACTCTAAATCCCCATACATACTTTCTATACATCGCTTCTGGAGTATGTATCAATGCCACAGAGTAAATTGGGATGTAGTAATTGGTGGGTGGAGAAAGTATCTTTTCGGTTGTCAAAAATAGTCATACACTTAGGGTGCCTTCACATTTGCGTATGGGAAGGCAGCGTATTGCTGCGTTCCCATACGCAGTCAAACGCATGCGCACTGCGTTCCTATGTTTAACATAGGAACGCATAGTGCCTGCATTTGCTGCGTTCGGGTGCGGATGCGGACGATATCTGCTCCTTCCGGTGTCCAGCATCCGCACCCGGGACACAGCCAGTTGCATTTTTTTGTGCGCTCGGGGAGCTTGGACAATCAGCAAGTGTCCCCAAGCGCACAAAACATGCATGGTCTTCAATGGGTCCGCAGTGTTCAGCGCTTGACAGCGCGGGAGAACGCTGCGGACCCATTGAAAAATCTCCCGGTGGCCGCCGGTGATGTCACAGGAGCTCACCGACGGCCACCGGGAGATCAGCTGAGCCACTGCTGTCCTCCTCCTCCCCGCCGCCTGTAATGTTCTAGCGATGTCGGCGGGGAGAACAGCTGATGTGATAGCTGTTTGAATCTTCCCGCGCCGACATCTCCTCTCAGTGTCGGCGCGGGAAGATTCAAACAGCTGTCAAATCAGCTGTTCTCCCCGCCGACATGTCCCGGTGCTTACCGGCGGCGGGGAGGAGGAGATCTCCGGCGCTGAACTCCTCCTCCGGCCCCCCCCGGACAGCGCCGATTGGCTGCCGGGCTCCCTAGTGATGTGTCCGCAGGCGGACATTATCCGCTGCGGACACATCATTTCAACACTGCTTTTGACAGCGTTTGTGTCTGCATGCCATCAGCATGCAGACACAAACGCTAATGTGAAGCCAGCCTTAGAGTAGCAATTAGGTATGACAGATGCAGCTATAGGGACAAAACTTCTGAATGGGTACAGGCACTCTCTCCCTGCTTCTGAAACAAGAATGCCAGATCTCAAATCAGTATCAACATCCATATCAATTTCAACAGCTCGTTTCAATTCCACAAATTTCCAATAAGGTCTATTGTCTAAAAGCAGTGTTTCAAGTTACAGCTTTGTGTACTGTCACTATACCCTCTATGACCTGTAGTCTAGTGGTTTCATACACAGGATGGACTGTCCGGTGGGAGGCATGCTGCAAGGATTAGAGCGGGTGATGTCACTGCCCGGAAGTGGTCACACAGCTACGAAAGCCTCAAAATGGCCATAAAAAGATAAGACACATTCCAAAAGCCAGTTTGGGCTTTCTTCATCAGGGAGAAAAAGATCCCTGACCTTTTACAGCATCATTTATTTTTAGACACCATCTGCAATGACGACTTCTTGCATTTTCCCTTTGTGCTAGGGTTTATGGCCTGAGTAGGCCTCAATCGTCATAAAACTGGTGGTGAAAGCATGATGTTCATCATTCAAGGTCTAGTTAGTGCTTGAGACAATGCATGTTGTGAGACAAAGACATGAGAGGTCACATTGCAGATTTAAAAGGGTGGCCCTTCACCTAAAATGCATTTCTAAGTATCTGTCCTTAGACCCTAATCGCTTTTGTCATTTGCTTTATTACACTACACCCTACACTTCTCCCTATCTTGTTAATCCCTAAATGCATTTTTTATACTGTACTTCATGTGCTGTTTCGTTTGAGAAGAGTCTCAAATGTGATGTCACAGGAAGTTGGGGCTGCGCTCACTCGCTGCAGCGCCGTTACACTTCCTGCAACTGGATGCCACCAGGGGCAGCACTGTCATTGCCTACTAGTTTCTTGCATTGACACCCTCTGAAGACATCCTGGATCCTTGGTGATGGATGCTGTGGGATATGTGAGTGTTTCTACTTCTTCCGCTGTCATAGCTTCTTTGAAATACATTGTCAGGGAAGAGTGGGGGGGAGGTGGGGGTTAATCAGAATGGCAGACTTATCCAGAACCTGCTTCACCCATTTTGGCAGAGCTGCTTCAAGCTGACGTAAAATATTAAAGGTGGCAGAAACGTGGGGTAACTCTGCGTTTTTTGGTAAAATCTTTGATGAATCAGCCGTTATGTGTATTCATGACAGAACCCATCATCAGAAAAATATTTGATTACTGGCTGCTCAATATCTTTATTGGGATTATTATTTAAAGGCCTTTAGCTCGATCTTGAGTTATGGCGACTTGATGGATGAACGCTCTGTAGGAAGATAAATCTGGTGCAGCCTAGATAGGTCTACTAGGGTCTTCTCCAAGCCTAGATAGGTCCACCAGGGTGTTCTCCACCGTTATCTTGATAGTATCCAGTCAACAGGTTGCTGGTCTTCCTCTTCACTGTGTTACAAAGAGCTATACAACTTCATAACAAAATTAAGTTTTCATTATTTGCATCTCTGCAGTCCTCCTTGCTCAATTAGGCTGCTTTCACATAACGATTTTCGGTCATCCGATTGTATCCGTTCCAAAACGGATACAATCGGATCCGAAATCGGACCCCATGTTCCCCTATGGGAATCGGATGGGATCGGATGTGCCACTATTGGCATCCGATTTTGGCACCATCCGATCCCATTCGATGTAATCACGGGCACAAAATCGTAGCCTGCTATGATTTTGTGTCCGTGACTCACATCGGACAGCCTCAGATCACTGCTGATCCGAGGCTGATCCTAGTGCCCACAACATGGGAGCCTATGGACATCGGATCCGAGCTCACCTCGGATCCGATGTCTGCTCCGTATCCCCTGTCTCTCCCTACTCCTGCCTCCTCCATCTTCTGCCCTCTCCTATTCTATTTTGTGTCCCCCGCTATTCTATCCTCCTCTATCCCTATCCTGTCCCCTGTCCTCTCCCTGTGTGTAAAAAAATTTAAAAAAAACTCCTCCCGGAGGATACATTACCTCTCACCGGCTCCAACGCTGCACACGATCAGGACTGAAGAGCCTGTGATGATGTAAGAGACCCGGTCAGCTGACTCTGACATCATCACAGGTCCTTCAGTCCTGATCATGTGCAGTGTTGGAGCCGGTGACAGGTAATGTATCCTCCGGGAGGAGGGTTTTTTATTTTTTTACACACAGGGAGAGGAATGGGGACAGGATAGGGATAGATGAGGATATAGAAGAGCGGGGGACACAGCAAAGAATAGCGGGGGCACAGCATATAGAATAGGAGAGGGCAGAAGATGGAGGAGGCAGGAGTAGGGAGAGACAGGGGACCGCAGGAGCCACACGGATCCTGCAGATCGGATGGCTATTTGCCATCCGATTGCAGGGATCCGTATGGATCCGTGCCTGTCCGTGGGGTCCCCCTTCAAAGTTGGATCCCACGGACAGGCACAAAATCGTTATGTGAAACGAGCCTTAGTGAAACCAAAACATCCGATGAATGGTCTATCACTATGTAGATTAAGTATTGTTCTATTGCTTCAAAACATGAGATGTCACCTTTAACTGGAGTAACGTCCTCATGCTGAGATGTTTGCTAAAAAAAAATGCCAGGAAAAGGGGAAGGAAACTTCAGTACAAAAAATGACGTTTTAGGATTAACCTATTGGCCAGAGATAGGAGTCAAAAGAAACTTAAGAGGTTTAGCAAGATATTCAGCTGAACTTTTACAGAATCCCCGAAAATAGAGGACCACATTGTATTCTGTTTATACCAACATTTTAAGGACAGAAAAGAAGTATTCAACAATTTTTAATCTTGCTATAGACGACTTGAGGGCAGTTTTGACTGTAATATGTCTCTCTGGATGCTCTACTTTGTACAATAAGGAAGTCAGAAACTTGAATGTTTTCTTTTTTGGCATAATAATGGAACTGGAAGAAAAGATTACCAGAGCTCAATATAGATAGTAAAATTCTACTAGAAGATACAAAACTCCTAAGTAACTGTCTGTGTAATGGTGGAAGATTTTAGGTTTACATAGTTTCATGAGATGAGCATTTTCATACCAATTATGAGTTTCAGTATGGGAACATCTTTTCACTAGAGATAAGTCAACCTTTTTAAATTCGGATTTGGTTCGGTTCGCCGAACGTGCATATGTTCAGTGAACAGTGCGCCGAACATCTGAACCTCATTCAAATCAATAAGAGGTAATATCAACGTCCTAGAAAACACCTTCATAGGGACACAAAAGATGCCAAACACAGCTCAAACCATTTTACAGAGGGGCTCCGCTGTTTTGGCACCGACATAAGCTCCCTAGACTATTACTTAGCAAGCTTCAGTGCCGCTCTCGCACTCACCAGGCTTGTAGCTCTTATCTATTCCACATTTCCTCAAAATGGCTAAACCATCATAGTAATTTGTGTCACCTCCACCTCATTGTTAGATTGTATGCTGTTATGAGCAGGCCCTTCATTATTTCACTTTAATTATTGTATTCTTTTATAACTGTTACTTATGACTGTTTGTATATGAACCTCTGAATTTAAAGTGCTGGGGAATATGTAGGTGCTATATAAATAAAGATTATCTTTATTATTATCATTCCGAGCCCACTCATGAACCTCAGACATCCTCATGACTTCCGTGAGGTTGTCTCAGGTTACACAGCAGGGATTGTGCAGCAGGGAATCCCGCTGTGTGACCTGAGATAACCTCATTGGCATCGGAACACTAGGCTCTGCTGTAATCTTATTACAATGTACAAATATATGATGGGACAGTACAGAAACCTTTCTAATGATCTTTTTCTCCTACACCTGAGACGGGGACAAGGGGGTATCCTCTACGTCTGGAGGAAAGAATGTTTAATCATAATTACAGATGCGGATTCTTTACTGTGCGAGCCGTGAGAATATGGAGCTCTCTGCCAGATGATGGGGGTAATGAGGGATTCACTACTAAAATTTTAAGAATAGACTGGATGCCTTTCTTGTAAAATATAACAGGCTATATATATGCTACATTCTTTGATAGGATGTTGATCCAGGGAGCTAGTCTGATAGCTGTATGTGGAGTCAGAAAATAATTTTTTCCCCAATATGGAGCTTAGTGTTTGCCACATGGGGTCTTTCTTGCCTTCCTCTGGATCAACATGTTAGGCTATGGGTTGAAATAGATGGACTTAGTCTACCATCGACCTTAAAAACTATGACTCTAGCTGTCGCGTGAGAGCTGCGATATCTAAATGGTGCTGTGAGACAGTGCGTGTGAGGAGTGGTGGTTAGGGAGTGCAGCACAGTTCAAACTTGTGGGATAGTCCCTGTGTGACCCCTCAAGTCCGAACTGCAGTAATGTTTGTGACGGCACTGCTTGTCACACTCTCATGTGTGCCTGCTCTCACAGCATATGGGGGATGCTTTCTGTGAACTCAACCCTACCATATTGTTGTAAGTCCCTGTGTCCACGGTACGTTTTTTGATGTTCCTTTTGAGGCAGATTTGTAGAATCTGCATCAAAATCTGCATGTCTATCCTGCATTAAACAACGCGACATGGTCATAGGGCCTAAAAAAGTCCAGGGAGAGCTGTGGTTGTGGTGAAAGGGCTGAAGGATTGTTCTTGCCCCATGGCTACTTTCACAGAGACTTCCAGGGCAGAAGTAGCCCAGTGAAGTCTTCAAGGTCTGAAAGCAGTGCAAGTTTTCAGGATTTCCTTAGCATTGCACAGGTGCTAATTTCATCACCTGCACAGATTGCAATGCTAAGGAGATCCTGAAGACATGCACTGTTTGCCGCCCTTAAGGACTGTACTTGGCAAGCCCTGTTGTACCTAAGTGTGTGTAGTGTCCAGGCGCGGACTGATAGGCGGGAAGAGCGGGACTTTACCCTATAGGCCGCCCGGATGTGGGGTGTGGGGGCCACCTGCTCCTCTGGCCGCAAGTTCTGCTTTAAATAATTTGCCGTCGAGCGGCTGCGGCGTAAAAGGGTGGGGCCACAGATGTGAATGGGGCAGCACCACTAATGTGAAGGGGGCTGGTCATTTACCCAAAACAGGGCCCCACTCAGACCAATCAGGATTGTTAGGAACCCTCCCACCAAGTTCTTCATGTCCCCGATCCTTCTCTAAGCTGATCATGTGACCCCTGATGTCTCCTCTCCATGTGAGACATCACGACAGGTCCTTTGAGCAGCACATATATGGTATGATGTGTGTGTCTGTCTGAGTGTCTTTCTGTCTGTCTGTGTGTTTGACAGTGTCTGTCTGTCTATACACAACACTATACAGTATATACAGGTCCACCCCAGAAAATAGCACATTTATTGGAGGTGCCATTTTCTGGTGCTGTACCCCGACTCTTCCAGTTGCCTTCGTGCTGGTGGCACACAGGGGCTCTCCATATACGACATGGTGTCTGCTAACAATATGAATGGAAAATTAGCTCAAATTCTTAGTGGACACCATTTCGCGTTTGGAGAGCCCCTGTGTGCCTAAACATTGGAGCTCCTTCACAAGTAACCCCATTTTGGAAACTAGACCCCCCAAGAAACTTATCTAGATGCATAGTGAGCACTTTGAACCCCCAGGTGATTCACAAATTGATCTATAAAAATGAAAAAAGAAAATTTGTGTGATAAAAAAAGTACTTTTTCATTTTTACAGATCAATTTGTGAAGCACCTGGGGGTTCAAAGTGCTCACTATGCATGTAGATAAGTTCTTTGGGGGGTCTAGTTTCCAAAATGGGGTCACTTGTGGGGGAGCTCCAATGTTTAGGTTCAAAGGGGCGTTCCATAAGTGACATGGTGTCCGCTAACAATTTGAATGGAAAATTAGCTCCAATTGTTAGCGGGCACCATGTCGCGTATGGAGAGCCCCTGTGAACCTAAACATTGGAGCTCCCCCACAAGTGACCCCATTTTGGAAACTAGACCCCCCAAAGAACTTATCTAAATGCATAGTGAGCACCTTGAGCCCCAAGGGGCTTCACAAATTGATTCATAAAAATGAAAAAGTACTTTTTTCTTCACAAACATTTTATTTTAGCCTCAATATTTTGATTTTCACATGGGCAACAGGATAAAATGAATCCTAAAATTTGTTAGGAATTTCTCCTGAGTACACGATACCTTATATATGGTCATAAACCACTGTTTGGGCAAAGGCAGGGCATGGAATGAAAGGAGCCCTTCCCTTCCCAAATGGCGCTCCTTCCTTTCCGAACTCTGCCGTGGGCCAAAACAGTGGTTTATGACCACACATGAGGTATGGGTTGTAATCAGGAGAAATTGCCCAACAAATTTTAGGATCCATTCTATCCTGTTGCCCATGTGAAAATGAAAGAATTGAGGCTAAAAAACATTTTGTTGGAAAAATTAAACTGTCCATTTTTTCCTTCCACTTTGCTTTAGTTCCTGTGAAGCACCTGAAGGGTTAATAATCTTCTTAAATGTAGTTTTGAGTAGCTTGAGGGGTGCAGTTTTTGGAATGGTGTCACTTTTGGGTGTTTTCTGTCGTGTACACCCCTCAAAGAGACTTCAAATGTGATGTGGTCACTAAAAAAAATGGTTTAGTAAATTTTTGCTGGAAAAATGAGAAATTGCTGATGAACTTTGAACCCTTATAACGTCCTACCAAAAATTTTTTTTTTTATAAAATTGTGCTGATGTGAAAGTAGACATGTGGGAAATGTTATTTATTAACTATTTTGTGTCACATAGCTCTCTGGTTTTGCAGAATTAAGATTAAAAATTAAAAATTGCAAAAATTTCAAAATGTTTGCCAAATTTTTGATTTTTTCGCAAATAAACGCCAAAATTATCGACCTAAATTTACCACTAGCATGAAGTCCCAATATGTCATGAAAAAACAATCTCAGAATCGCTAGGATCCGTTAAGTGTTCCAGAGTTTTTAACTCATAAAGGGACACTGGTCAGAATTGCAAAAAATGGCAAGGTCAGTAAGGCCAAAATAGACTGGGTCCTGAAGGGGTTAAACCTCTAGGCATATAGATTTTTCAATTTCAGTCAAGTCTTGGTTCTGTCAGCTGCAACATATTCCAGTGGAGAAGTTACGAGCTGTGAATCCTCCGTTCTCTATTACCAGACACAGCACAAGCTTCACTTTGTAGAGTTATAAGAGTGAATTCCGATGACGTGAGACACGTCTGCAGTAAAATAATTTAGGAATGGTGCTAATCTTTTGTGATTATTATGTTTATTAGCTATTTTCTATAGTCTGCTTTGAAAAAAAATGAGTCCTGCATTGGCCGGGAATCGAACCCGGGCCTCCCGCGTGGCAGGCGAGAATTCTACCACTGAACCACCAATGCTTGGATGAATTAAACTACAGCAAAGAAGAACGGCTGAAGAATAAGTTTGTATATACACAATACGTAAAAGCACGTCATACTATGGCCATTTGGCTGACAAAATGGGAAGCTATATAAAGGAAATGTGTAGCTCAAATAGGGAAAGCTGTGCCCCTGTGTATAGCGAGTACAAGATACTAAAGCAAAACCTAATGGCCACTTTACTCGTCCAAACATCGGTCCGATGTTGGATACAACGACGCGGGAGCGTGCTTTGTCTGGGCAGAATTCCAAGATTGTATAGGAGATGTTACACAGCGCGATATCGGCAGGCAACGCAACAGCGATGTGTACGCCCCCTTGTACGGGTGACCCAGGAACGACCATTTAACATGGGAGAGAATAGGGGAAGTTGTACTCCAAATCGTTGTTGGGCTGTCACACAGCACGATCCGGCCACATCGTCCATCCAATATCGGGCCGTTGGAGAGCCTGCTCATTTCTCCCCCGATATCGTTTTGGCATCGTTCTTGCATCGCATTTGACATTTACACCAAACAACGCACGACCGATATCGGGGCCAACGCAAGAACCACGTGATTTTTTATCGGAGTTGGACGCCGATATCGGGACGTGTAAAGTGGCCATAAGAAATGAGCTGCAACAGAAATATTGTATGTTTTGTGTGCCACAGTGTGAAGATGATCGTACACAGGGC
Organism: Allobates femoralis; assembly: GCA_033576535.1. Taxonomy (NCBI): domain Eukaryota; kingdom Metazoa; phylum Chordata; class Amphibia; order Anura; family Aromobatidae; genus Allobates; species Allobates femoralis. The sequence goes on along the minus strand of JARQOC010000004.1, from coordinate 23,793,308 downwards.
AGGTTTACCAACTCATGTTACAGCTCATTTCTTTGGTTTAGGTATGTGAAACACAGTAAATAAACTATAAGTGACAGACGTGTACAGAGGGGGAGAGGAAGCTGACCTCATTAGTTTATAATCGGAAAGTAATAGGGATGGTGAAGAAAAAAAACTAATAATTAATGCCCTCGAAATGTGGAGCTGGAGAAGGATGTCATCAATACCGTGGATGGCAACAAGAACAAACACATCAATTTTGGAACAAATCAATCCCAATATGTCACTGGAAGGAAAGATCACTAAGCTACGACTTGTCTACATATCATACGAAGAGAGACATCACTGGAGAAGGACATCATGGTCGGAAGAATAGAAGGAACAAGGGGAAGAGGAAGACCAGCCACCCAATGGCTTGATACAATCAAGATAACCATGGAGAAAACCCTGGTGGACCGATCTAGGCTTGCTCAAGATTGATCTTTCCTCAGAGTGTTAATCCATCAAGTTGTCATGGCTCGAGATTGCACTGAAGGCCAGTAAGTAATAATAATAATAATAAGGAGGGAGACAGAAGGTTAGGATGTTGAGCAGCTCTGGTGGTCATAAGCTCATAGTAGGGTTATTGTAGGCTCTAGGTTTTCCTGTAGCCTTGAACAAGATTGATCTTCCTACAGAGCGTTCAATCATTAAATCATCATGGCGCTCGAAATCGAGCTGAATGCGATAAATTGGTTTTCCTAAAGAGATGGGTTTTCAATTTGCATATGAAAGTTCCGATTTTTGAAGACAACCGGATGTGTTGAAGGTCAGAATTCTAAAGAACGGGGAATACTCAGAATAAAGAAGATATGAGAGTCATGAAGTCATGCAGCGTTTCCCTGTCCAGTCTGCTTAAGCAGACGCTATTCAGCTGGATGTGTGGGCGGTTACCAAGATCAATATCGGGTAACCAGGGACAGCGGTAAGCAGCAGCCGCTATGACTAGCGCATATGCGCTGCTGAAAAAATAACTAATATTTTAGCGGATGTCCGTGACATCCGCTAAAAACTGTAGTCTGACCCTGGCCATATTTAGGTGACAATGTACAGTAGCAGTTTACAGATCCCACTTCTATGTGACAATGTGCAGAAAAACTCTATGAAGTGACATCAAGAGAAATTGAATATATTTTCATTTCTTTTTTATTAAGTTTAGTATTTTATCATTTTAAGAAGCACTCCCATTATTTATTTTTTATTCAGTTAATGTGTGTATGTTCATGTGTGAGTTCAGGTTTCTTTCTTGCCCCATTCTAGTCTCATTCTGGTCCCATTTTCGTTTCATTCTGACCTTGTTCTGGTGTCGTTTTGACCTTGTTCTAGTCTTGTTCTCACCTCATTCTGGTCTCATTCTCACCTTGTTCTGGTTTCATTCTTGCCTCGGTAAGATTTCATTCTGGTCTCATTCTGGTCCCATTTTGGTCCCATTCTGGTGTCATTTTGACCTTGTTCTGTTCTCGGTCTTGCCTCGATCTGACCTCATGCTGCTCTCATTCTGGTCCCATTTGAGTCTCATTCTGACCTCGTTCTGGTCTCGTTTTGACCTTGTTCTGGTCTCATTCTTGCCTTATTCTGGTCTCGTTCTTGTCTCATTCTGACCTCTGTCTCGTCTTGTTCTGGGCTGGTTCTAACCTCATTCTGGTATTATTCTCGCCTCATTCTGGCTTTCATAGGGATTAAATGCATGCCTATGATGCAGCTTCTAACTTCTCGCCAATCAGAAGCTATGGTCACAAGATGGTGCCACTGGATAAGAGTGGGGTCGGTAAAATATAAAAACACTGGAAGGTGAGTGTAAGACATGGGTCAAGGGGGTTATATTTAAAGCGGCATTCCAGCTGTGAAACAAAAAATGGCTTTAGTGGTGCTTTAAAGTATTAATAAAATAATGTTCTTATCTGACTTCATCTATCGCACGATTTTCACCACTCCCTACTCAATACCTCATGTCTGCCATCTTCAACAAATTCAAGTCACCCAAGTTCAGCAATTAGCAACTGCACTCCCACCGCCTTCCCTACTAGAGACATCGCACTTAGTCACCTACTCACTGTCTGCCTTTCCTCTACTGTTAGCCACCATTTCCTCACTCCGCAACGCGGACACTTTTGTATACAATGATACACTCACATCAGAGGTTGAGATGAATCAATAGACAACCCTCGCAGACCAACCTCCAAAAAAAGCTGTGTCAAGCGTATAGTGTATCGAAGGAGCACTGGAAGAAAATGCACTCACAGGAAGATTTTATTACATTCAAATAAGCAAATTTAAGTTGGTCCTTATCTCTGCTTAATAGGACAATGTCACAACCCTCATATCTTCTCTATTTCACAATTCCAAAAGTTATTCAAGACTTTTAATTTTCTCCTCCATACCAGTACTCCGTTCCATCTCTCTCATTTAAGACTTTGCCTCCCATTCAAAAACAAGATTAACATCAGAGAAAGCTTTACTGTACAACCCCCACAGTCTTCTGCATAACAGACTAATACCCTTCCCCCATAACCTTCTTTCCCATTGTCACTAAAGAAAAGCTTGGACATTTTCTCTAAGTCACACCTCACCCCTACACTTGAACTTACCCCTCCAATCTCCTTGTCACCTTACTACTATGCTTAGCTCAGTCTTAACCCATCATCCAATTAACTTTTGATGTCTTCTTTCAAACATTCAGCCTTCAATGCCATCCTGAAAGAGCATCACTTGAGACAACCTCTACTCCAACTACCACCCTGTATCAATACTTTTGCTGTAAAACTCCTCAAATAGAATGTCCACATTAAGCTTTCTTCCCATCTCTAATCCAACACACTCTACTCAACCTACAATCTGACTTCTATCAAGCAAACTGTTCTCTGCCAAAGACAATAGCTAATTATCTATACTCCTCCTAAATCAGTTCTCTGCATTTGAAGCCACTAACCATTTCTTAGGCTGGCTTCAGACTTGCGGACCCTCCGCAGCGTCCTGCGGAGGGGATCTGCAAGCTGACCGCCGCCCCTATGTTTATAATGAGTACGCACGGTCGTGCGCAGGTCTGCGCATGACCGTGCGCTCCCATTCACTGCAATATGTGATTTGTACGCAGGCGGATGCACACTCTCGTCCGCACCAGGAACGCGACCATGACCGTGCGTACTCATTATAAAGATAGGGGCTGCGGTCAGCTTGCGGATCCCCTCCGCAGGACGCTGTGGAGGGTCCGCAAGTTTGAAGCCAGCCTTACTACACAGATCATTTGCTCCTTTGGCATCAAAGACCTTGCCCTTTCCTGAATCTACTCATACCTCACTAATGGCACATTAAGCATCTCCTATTCTCACACTACATCCTTATCCCACCCTTTCTCTGTTGGCAATCCTCAAGGCTCTTTCCTGGAGCCCCTACTCTTCTCAAGCTTTATCTTAGGCCTGGGACAACTCATAAAGACTCAATGTGGACAAAACTAGACTCATCATCTTTCCTTCACCTCACTTAAGTCCATGACATCATGTTATCCCTTATATCGTAAGTCCGCTGCTTCTGAAAAACTCTTGACTCTGCCCTGTCCTTCAAACAACCTGTAAAAGCCCTTTCCACCTCTATCCAGGTCCAATTCAAAAATATTTCCAGAATTGATTCTTTCTCACCCTAAATAAACAAAAATGTTAGTACATGCCCTCATCTTCTCCCTCTTTGATTACTGCAATATTCATTAATGTGGTATCTCAACTACGACACTCTCACTCCCTACCAATCCATTCTTAATTTTGATCCCTAGTTAATCCACCTCTCCCATCATTACTCCTTCATCTCTCCACTACTTGCTTCCTTTTCTCCAACAAATCCAGCTTAAAGTACGAACAACTGAGGTTATCAATATTCTTTCTCCTCCAATCATGCCAATCATGTCTTAATTAATCTCCTAGTACCTCCCCAAACATAATCAACAATCCTCACAACTACCTCTCTCTTCATTCTTATTTGCTTGATATGATTCCCACCTCCAAGATTCTTCCCAATTAGCCTTCATCCTCTGAAAATTCAACACCTCAAAATGTCTGATTTGAATTATTCAGAAACAATCTAAAAAGTAATCTCTTCAGGAAAACATACAATCTACAATAACCCTCCTTCCATTTTACTAACATGGGAGCTGATATAACGACACGATCTATTGTCTCCTCCCTCAAAACCCTTCCCCAAAAAGAAGGTCATCTCCCCCTTTTTTACCAGTTACCATGTATGTAAACTCTCATCATGTTTACAGCACCATGGAACCTATAGTGCTTTAAAAATGAATAATAGTAAAAAAGATGAAGGGCCTGTCTTTGTTTTCGGATGACACGAGGCTGAAGAAGATGGAGAACATGATTTTATGTCAAGCAGGGTTGCTGGATTTGGGACCCGGGATGGTCGTGGCCCCTGGCTGTGGTGGTAGTCTTCTGAGCTAGGGCAAATTTCGAGGTGGGAATCAGATTGGTAGAATGGGGTTGAGGCAAGGAACACAGGCCATTTCCCGCACTGAGCCAAATACCAGCTTAATCAGAGGTGATGATTCTGTAGAAAAAAGGACCTGGGAACCAGATTTGGGTGGAGCAGAGGTGAAGTCATCTGAGGCGGAGGGTTTTGGCCTTGGTGATATACTGCCCAGGCAACATGTGGCCAAATGATCCTCAGGAGCAAAAGCAGCTGCTTCTTTGGTCAACTCTGGATCCAGTGGTGTCACATGTGCTGTTGATGAAATAGACTGAACAGTACCTTAATGGTATAGACACGGTGGTGGCGAGCCATACACACAGGTATCTAGTGTATGGAATTCTTTTATATGTTGCTTCCCCAGGATTCTTTGACACTCTGGAGATGTGTACCTTCAGGCCATTAATCATCATACACTCACAGAGTCTCTACTCTCATCACTATCCCCAATCTCCTCCTTCTCCTCTCATGATCTGGCTGTTAATCACTACAATGACACTCTCAGAAGCACCCTGGACCGAGTATGGCCCCTCAACTGCAGAACCTCTAAACAGAGAGTAAAACAGATCTGGCTCACATCCCAAACTCAATTCCTCCAGCGATGCTCTAAGAGTGCTGAGCGTCTATGGAGGAAAACCCGCACACCAGAAAACTTCATTCACTATAAATTTATGTTGAGAACATACAACTCTGACCTTCACCTCGCCAAACAGACCTACTTCACCACCCTGATCTGCTCACTATCTAACAATCCAAAGAAAGTCTTTGACACATTTCACACTCTCCTCAGTCCTAAAGTTCAGGCCCCCATCACTGACCTCTGTGCTGATGATCTGTCTTCTTACTTCACAGAGAAAATAGAAAACATCCGTCAAGACATCAGCTCTCGGCCCCCAAGCGCTGCTACCCCCATTCCACCCCACATCTCCTTTGGCTCACACTCCACATTTGACCCAGTCACAGAAGAAGAAGTCTCCAGGCTCTCTCTCCGGTGGTCACCACTTGCCTAACCAAAATCTTCAATCTTTCTCTTCCTTTTGATATCTTCTCCTGCTAGTGCAAACACTCTATCATTACTCCATTATTAATAAAAAAACTTCTCTCGACCCATCCTGCACAAATAACTACAGACCAGTCTCCAATCTCCCCTTCATTTCTAAACTGTTGGAGCGCCTGGTCTACACCCGCCTCACCCGTTACCTCCATTACAGCCTTCCCCCTACATTCTACAGAAACTGCCCTCATCAAAGCGACCAATGACCTTCTAATAGCAAAACGTAATGGTGAACACTCTCGGCTTATTCTTCTTGATCTCTCTGCAACTTTTGACACTGTTGATCACCATCTCCTACTCTTGCCAACTCCAACTCAAAAATATTTCCTGGATCCGTATATTCCTTTATCAAGATCCTGGAAATACACTCATGCATGCCCTCATTATCTCCTGCCTTGACTTCTGCAACCTCCTTCTCTGTGGCCTCCCTTCTAACACTTGCACCCCTTCAATCTATCCTAAATTCTGCTGCCTTACTAATCCATCTGTTTCTCTGCTATTCCTTAGCCTCTCCTCTCTACCAAACCCTTCACTAGCTTCCCTTTGCTCAGAGACTCCAGTTCAAAACCTTAACCATGCCATACAAACCAATCTTCTCCTTCATACATTTGTGACATGGCCTTCCAGTATTTAGCTGTATGCAACCTCCGATCCTCGCAAGATCTCCTTCTCCACTCCCCTTTTATCTCCTATTCCCACAATCGCATACATAATTTCTAAAGTGCATCCCCCATACTCTGGAATTCTGTATCCCAACACATTAGACTTAACCCTGGAAACCATGAAAAGGAACCTAAAGGCCCACATCTTCTAGCAAGCCTAAATCCTGCAGTGTGCCTCAGTCCACTTTATCTCTGCACAATCAGCTCTACTCTCACATACTGTATTCTTACCCATCCCTTGTAGACTGTGATCCCTTGCAGGCAGGACCCTTTTTCCTCACCTACTTCAATCTCACCCATCCCTTGCAGACTGTGTGCCTTCACAGGTATGGTCCTCTTTCCTCCCCCACAGTATCCTCACTCATCCCTTATAGATTGTGATCTCTCATGGGCAGGGTCATCTCTCCCCTTACCTGCTATAACCTTACCCATCCCTTGTAGACTGTGAGCCTTCTTGGGCAGGGTCCTCTCCTCACCTGCTGTATCCTCACCCATCCCTTATAGTCTGTGAGCCCTCATGGGCAGGGTCCTCTCTCCTCACCTACTGTATCCTCACCCATCCAGTGGCGTAACTACCGGCATAGCAGCCGTAGCGGTCGCTTTGGGGCCCGGCGCTTGTGGAAGGCCCGGACCCAGCGCCGCTACGCAGCCGCTGCTATACCGGCAGCTGCGCCTGCGATACATACAGGGGCGGACTGGCCCGGCGGGCCCCGACACTTTGGGGCCACGCCCACTAAGTCCCGTTCCCATACCCCCCTGGGTGCTGTAGGGGGGGCCCGGACGGAAAGGGGGGGCCCATTGGTCCCCTGAGCGCCCCCACATGTCATACAAGGGGGCCCCTGACCGCTGCCCCCACACGCTATCCTCGGGGCCCCCTGACCGCTGCCTCCATTACTGCTGCGTCCCCCCGGCCGCTCTCCATTACCGGCGGGCAGTCGCGCTGATCTGCCTGTCATGTGGGCTGTAGCCGGCGCCGCTCTATTTCCTGTATCGCCGGCTACAGCGTCACACTACATGACAGGCTGTGGCTGCGATCAGCGCGACTGCCTGCTGCAGGTAATAGAGAGCGGGGGGCCTGTATATACCCACCAGGGGCCTGTATACCACCACCAGGGGCTCTGTATACTACCACCAGGGGCCTGTATATACCCACAAGGGGCTCTGTATACTACCACCAGGGGCCTGTATATACCCACCAAGGGCTCTGTATACTACCACCAGGGGCCTGTATATACCACCACCAGGGGCCTGTATACCACCACCAGGGGCTCTGTATACTACTACCAGGGGCTCTGTATACTACCACCAGGGGCCTGTATACTACCACCAGGGGCCTGTATATACCCACCAGGGGCTCTGTATACTACCACCAGGGGCCTGTATATACCACCACCAGGGGCCTGTATACCACCACCAGGGGCTCTGTATACTACCACCAGGGGCCTGTATATACCCACCAGGGGCTCTGTATACTACCACCAGGGGCCTGTATATACCCACCAGGGGCTCTGTACTACTACCAGGGGCCTGTATATACCCACCAGGGGCTCTGTATACTACCACCAGGGGCTCTGTATACTACCACCAGGGGCTCTGTATACTACCACCAGGGGCCTGTATATACCCACCAGGGGCTCTGTATACTACCACCAGGGGCTCTGTATACTACCACCAGGGGCCTGTATATACCCACCAGGGGCTCTGTATACTACCACCAGGGGCCTGTATATATCACCACCAGGGGCCTGTATACCACCACCAGGGGCTCTGTATACTACCACCAGGGGCCTGTATATACCACCACCAGGGCCTGTATATACCACCACCAGGGGCCTGTATATACCACCACCAGGGGCTCTGTATACTACCACCAGGGGCCTGAATATACCACCACCAGGGGCTCTGTATACTACCACCAGGGGCCTGTATATACCCACCAGGGGCTCTGTATACTACCACCAGGGGCCTGAATATACCACCACCAGGGGCTCTGTATACTACCACCAGGGGCCTGTATATACCACCACCAGGGGCTCTGTATACTACCACCAGGGGCCTGTATACCACCACCATGGGGTTCTGTATACTACCACCAGGGGCCTGTATATACCACCACCAGGGGCTCTGTATACTACCACCAGGGGCCTGTATATACCACCACCAGGGGCCTGTATATACCACCACCAGGGGCTCTGTATACTACCACCAGGGGCCTGAATATACCACCACCAGGGGCTCTGTATACTACCACCAGGGCCTGTATATACCCACCAGGGCTCTGTATACTACCACCAGGGGCCTGAATATACCACCACCAGGGGCTCTGTATACTACCACCAGGGGCCTGTATATACCACCACCAGGGGCTCTGTATACTACCACCAGGGGCCTGTATACCACCACCATGGGGTTCTGTATACTACCACCAGGGGCCTGTATATACCACCACCAGGGGCTCTGTATACTACCACCAGGGGCCTGTATATACCCCACCAAGGGCCTGTATATACCACCACCAGGGGCTCTGTATACTACCACCAGGGGCTCTGTATATACCACCATCAGGGGCCTGTATATACCACCACCAGGGGCCTGTATACCACCACCAGGGGCCTGTATATACCACCACCAGGGGCCTGTATATACCACCACCAGGGGCCTGTATATACCACCACCAGGGGCCTGTATATACCACCACCAGGGGCCCTGTATACCACCACCAGGGGCCCTGTATACCACCATTGGGGCCTGTATATACCACCACTGCGGAGGCTGCTGTAATACTGCTGGGGCCTGTATATACCACTGAGGAGGCTGCTGTATACCACTGGGGCTGCTGTAATACTGCTGGGGCCTGTATATACCACTGGAGAGGCTGCGGTATACCACTGGGGCTGCTGTATATACTGCTGGGGCCTGTAAGGGGATGTGTCTTGAAGGGGCGTGTCTTGGAGGGGGCATGTCTTGGAGGGGGTGTGTCATTGGGGGGCGTGTCTTGGAGGGGGCCCCGTTCAAAAGTTTGCTATGGGGCCCTGCCAGTTCTAGTTACGCCCCTGCACCCATCCCTTGCAGATTGTGAGCCCTTGAGGGCAGAGTCTTCTCTCCTCACCTCCTGAATCCTCACCCATCCCTTGCAGACTGTAACCCTTCACATCCGGGGTCCTCTTTCCTCACCCATGGTATCCTCATTCATCCCTTATAGATTGTGATCTATCATGGGCAGGGTCATCTCTCCCCTTACCTGCTATAACCTCATCCATCCCTTGTAGACTGTTAGCCCTCATGGGCAGGGTTCTCTCTCCTCCCCTACTGTATCCTAACCCATCCCTTGTAGACTGTGAGCCATTGTGAGCAGGGTCCTCTCTCCTCATCTACAGTATCCTTATCCATCCCTTGTAGACTGTGAGCCCTTGCGTGCAGGGTCTCCTCTCCTCACCTACAGTATCCTCAAACATCCCTTGTAGACTGTGAGCACTCATGGGCAGGGTCCTCCGTCCTTGATGTATTTTCACCCATACCTTGTAGACTGTGACCTCTCGCGTGCATGGTCCTCTCCACTCACCTACTGTATCCTCACCCATCCCATGTAGACTGTGACCCCTTACGGGTAGGGTCCTCTCCGCTCACCTACTGTATCTTCACTCATCCTTTGTAGACTGTGAGCCCTCGTGTGCAGGGTCCTCCGTCCTCACTAGCTGTATCTTCACCCATCCCTTGTAGACTGTAACCCCTAGCAGGCAGGGTCCCCTCCGCTCACCTACTGTATCCTCACCCATCTCTTGCATACTGTGAGACCTCGTGGGCAGGGTCCGCTCTCCTCACCTCATATATCCTCAACCATCCCTTGTAGACTGTGAGCCCTCATGGGCAGGGTCATCTCTCCCCTTACCTGCTATAACTTCACCCATCCCTAGTAGACTGTGAGCCTTTTTGGCAGGGTTCTCTCCACTTACTTACTGTATCCTCACCCATCACTTGCATACTGTGAGCCCTCATGGGCAGGGTCCTCTTTCCTCACCTACTGTATCCTCATCCATCCCTTGTAGACTGTGAGCCCTCGTGGGCAGTGTTCTCTCTCTTCGCCTACTGTATCCTCATCCATCCTTTGTATACTGTAAACCCTCATGGGCAGAGTTCTCTCTCCTCACCTACTGTATCTTCACCCATCCCTTGTATACTGTGAGCCCTCATGGGCAGGGTCCTCCCTCCTCACCTACAGTATCCTCACCCATCCCTTGTAGACTGTGAGCCCTCATGGCCAGGGTCCTTCATCCTCACTTGCTGTATCTTCACCCATCCCTTGTAGACTGTGAGCCCTCACAGGCAGGGTCCTCTCCTCTCACCTACTGTATCCTCACCCATCCCTTGTATACTGTGAGCCCTCGTGGGCAGGGTCCTCCCTCCTCACCTACTGTATCCTAATCCATCCCTTGTAGACTGTGAGCCCTCATGGGCAGGGTCCTCCTTCCTTACTTGCTGTATCCTCACCCATCCCTTGAAGACTGTGAGACCTCGCGGGCAGGGTCCTCTCTCCTCCTGTACCTGTGTGTCTTTTATTGTTCATGATTATTGTACTTATTTTTATCATCTCTACCCTTTTTCACATGTAAAGCACCATGAAATGAATTTTTCTATAATAATAAATAATAATTTATACTGTAATACTCCTGCTTTTGGGCCTGGCCTTGCCTACATTTTATTGCCACTACCGGTTTCGTTCTGGAAACTTTTTTTCAAAACTGGGCAGAGCTTTATCAGGATGGAGCTCGGCTGAGCACATCCAACACATTCGTAATAAAATGGACTGAAAAAGTGGCATCAATTTAGAGAGAAATGTATTCCAATATTTGATAGTCAATTTCTTGGGTAAGGCTGCTAAAAGATGAGTCAAATCGATTCATCAGTTTTTTTTAGTAAAATCGTGTATATTTTGTACTTATCAAGCATCGTTTCGGACCTCTTCTAAGTCATCTGATGGCATACAAAACTCTCCGCATCACACTGCACTCTGTGCATAAGCCAGAAGTCTCTTTTAAAATTGAAGACTTTGGAGCCTTGTTCTTAGTTTCGTTCTGATACTTTATAGACTTACATTGTAAAAGCCACATCGGGCTCACGCCGAGCGCAGGGCCTACACTCCAGTGAAGAAAGTGAAAAGAATGAGGCGTGTGCCCTGAAGTGTGTCTAGGTGTTGAGAGAGCATAATGTCGCCATTAGCTGTTTGTGTACAACAGGAGGTCTTTAGTCACAGGAAGAAAACGTGAGAAGAGGTAACATATAGGACTTTCTCGTCCTTGGGTAATTCATAAAATGATCGTAATAATAATGGAACAAAAAAAAATAATGGAAAAAGACCGAAGATGTAGGACATTCAGTCTTCAAACATATGTTGGTTTCCTAAACAATATATATATTCCCATTTGATTATCATCTCTCATTTATTGACAAGTACTCGAAAGAAGAAAAGATCCATTTTGCCTGAAATACAAAATACGAGAAGCCCATATCATGGCACCATGACCCAGCTCACCAGGGACATCTATGAATAAGGTTTAATGATGATCCACTTGGTTTAGTAGGACAATGTTTTAGGGAATTATGGCAACACATCATCCACTAATAAAATTAATCTGTTCTTTTACAATTATGAATAGTTAGGATTGGTTATTATTGGTAGAAGATAAGTAGATACAGTATTATTTGCCTTGAAGACGATCTGAAGAATTTGGAGGTAACCTTGACCCCTCTATAATAACTGATAATAACATTGTAAGATCTACATCCTTTGTGAATACTCCTGTGTTCAATTACTGGAAGCTGCGAAAGATTCGGGACATCAATGCAAGGTAGATTGTGACCATACACCGGTCACAGGGTCACCAGAATCTAACACAACATGAAGAAATGTCTATAAAATGTTTCCCACAACTTAGTGTAGCATTGTGTGAATTCAGCAGAAGCACAAATGGCCTTGATCTGTGGTGTTGTCTTGTCACCTCTCCATTCCTCTATCACCTCTCCACACATGTGACCAAGGCAATAGGAGAGGCAACATCTCAAATGGACTCATATATGGTTCAAGGTTCAAAAGTTTGAGCTTAAGGTAGAAAGTTCAATGAAAGTCTTCCTGATATCACAGTCATGATCGTAAAATTCAAATTCGGCAAATCATGTGAATTTAGAAGGTGAATTCAACTTGCATTAAAGTCATTATGTTGCAGTGTTTTCTAAGACCCCAGAGAATAATACATCTAGATTTAAAAAAAAAAAAAAAAATACCACAATACTCTCCTGACCCACCACCCTTGCAGCCCACAGTCTGATCCATTGTACCTCTGAGATGCAGACTAGTCCTCGGCTGCCACACATCATAATACTTGCAATTGATATATCCTGTGCACCACTCCGTAGTCCGTGTAGTCTTACTGCAACTCTCCACAAGGTTGTAGCAATATAAAAATCTAAGTAACAAGGCGCCAGGTCTTCTTCTGCTTTATTAGTATTGTTTTACACAAAAAATTCTACCTGCGACGTTTCGGTCACGCAGGGCCTTTATCAAGACGTAAAAGCTGCACGCCTCCAATTTTTACGGCTTGATAAAGACCCTGCATGACCAAAAAGTTGCTTGTAGAATTTTTTTTGTCTACAACAATACCAATAAGGTTACCTGAAGGAGGAGGTTTGGTGCCTTGGTTTCTGCATTTTTCTATTGCTACAACTTTGTGGAGGGTTGCACTAAGACTACATGGACTATGGATTAGTGAATGGGATATTATTGTGATTTAGTGGCCTTCAGCTTAATCTCGAGCTATGGCAACTTGATGAATGAACGATCTGTAGGAAGCTTGATCTTTTGCAGCCTATATAGGTCAACCAACCAGGGTCTTCTCCAAGCCTAGATAGGTCAACAAGGGTCTTTCCCAAGCCTAGATAGGTCCACCAGAGTCTTCTCCAAGCCTAGATAGGTCCACCATGGTCTTCTCCACCGTTATCTTGATAGTATCAAGCCATCGGTTGCTGGTCTTGCTCTTTACCTTGTTCCTTCCACTCTTCCGACCATGATGTACTTCTGCAGTGATTTTGCTCATCGTATGATGTGTAGACAAGTCGTAGCTTGGTGATCCGTGATTCAAGTGACATGTCTGTGGCTTGAATTGTTTCAAAATTGATTTGTTTGATCCTTTAATCTTCCATGGTATTAATAACCTCCTTCTCCAGCTCCACATTTTAAAAGTGATGATTCTTCTGTGTCGTTTCTTCACCATCCAAGATTCACATCCATATGTTACTACAGAAAAGACCAGACTATGTACGAGCCGTGTCTTCATCACCAGTAAAATGTTCCTTAATTTGAAGACCTTGCCCAGTGACTTCATTGATGATTTACCGATAACGTGCCATGGCGAACAATATCATAGGCCTAGTCATCTCTAGAAGCCTTGGCATGGAGTCAAGAAGTCCAAAGCGGATGTGAAGGTGATGGATAAAATAGAGGACCGGACTTCAGGTACAATGGGACAGTTGAGTGGTGAGGTAAGTTCCAATATTATATATTTTTTAATATTTTTGCAGTCCTTTGCAAATTAGCAAAATCATGGTGGCTGCATTTGAGAGAAGCAAAATGCAAAAAAAGCTGTATGCAGGAGAATATTAATTTCTGTCAAATTTAAGGAGAATTGAATTCAGCTCATCTCTGTATTACACAAATATCATAAAAACGATTGAAAAACTTTGAACCTTAAATTTATTTTTTTAAGAACATCCACTGGTCTATAATTGCTTTCATATAAATAAATAAATTAGAAATATTTTTAAACTGTTAATTTCTGTTCAATCCTCCTTAATAAACATATTATGACCAAAGTTGTATGAAAGGGAATTTGTCCTTTAAAATATTTAAGATTGTTTTTTATGGGAATTTTATCCAGTGTTCATCATGCGGATGTCATCTCTTATGGGGGACTCCCTGTGGTGTCTGGGAGAGAAGAGTTGGGTTTTTCCCATGGTCATGTGTGAAATTAACAAGGAACGTCAAATTATGGAGTAGTGTCACCTCTTTACTGTGACATGAAGTGTGCTCCTGGGAAAGCCACACTTCTTGGGTTCAAAGAGTCCTCCACCATTTGTTGTCTAACAATTTTATTGAGACTTTGATGTCTCTGTGTGCCCCTCCGGTCTTCCTGAAGCCAATCAATGAGTTCTTCTTAATATCAGAACCCTAGACAGTCTACATATTGTTGTATTGCTGGATGACTCTCTAACTTGTTGACCTATTACATAATTTTCCAGTATCCAGTTAGATATTAATTAATCTTGCAGAACATAAAAGAGGGCAATTTCCAAATAGCTATATTAATATGAGCTTTTTCAGAGAGAACAAGAACAGAAAAAAATGAATATCTGTGAGGATATTAGTAATGGACAGGTTCTGTTCATTGAGCCGTGGACAATGTTAACTAAACTTGGTGAAAATGTGCTTAAGACTTAAATCTTTACCATAATATTCTCATTTGTGGTTTATGTCAGGTTGAATCACAGAAGGCCAGGGCTGCTCAGAATCTAATCTAATGGCCCCATTGGGTTTGCAACAGACAGGTCCAGTTAGAGGACCATTTCAATCCAATTACGTACTTACCACTAGGGTCTATTTATGAGTTGATTTATCGATAACCTAACCAACCTTTAGTCACATGAACAGTCGTCTTTGAAATTATTCCTCCAGTGGTCCCAAAGTGACCAGTGCTCTGCCTTCTGTGATTGACTGATGGAGTCTGGATTTTGGTATTCGGTCTTAGGTAACCAACATCTACTGTCGGGGGTCTACTCATTTAGTCACCAACCTTCCTTTCAGCTCAGTCATGGATCTTCCCTCAGCTCAAGTCACCTATCATTCTCTCAGCTTGGGTTAACTGATCTTCCTCTCAGCTCAGGTCCCCAATCTTCCTCTATGTTCAGGTCCCTGATCTTCCTCTCAGCTCAGGTCCCCAATCTTCCTCTATGCTTAGGTCATGGATCTTCCTCTCAGCTAGAGTCATCGATCTCCCTCTCAGCTTATATCACTGATAAGGATGGGTGGATCCTAAATTACTCGGAATCGCTAGACTCTAACGAGTCCGAGTCTGGGACTCGCTACTCATTGCGAGTCTAGCGAGTCCAATGTAAATGAATGGGTAAGCGAGTAATTGCGAGTAATTCCTCTGCTGCTGGACCCCATAAAGAGAAAAAAGAGGTCTGGCAGCAGAGGAACAACCTGCAATTCATCTAATAATAGTGTAGAAGCCGTCAGTAAAAAGCGTAAAGATTTAATGTGAAACCTGATTGTACCAATCAGGTTCAATCAGGTTCAATCCGGTCCCATACACAGCAATGTTAAATGTGACTGGATTGAAACCGGATTGTCTCGGTTTGTGACTATTCGGGTTAATCCGGTTAAATTTAACAATTATGTCTATGAAACCGGATTGAGGACAGGGACAATCCGGTTTTAATGTTAAACTACCGGATTGCCATTGATTTTCACTGGACTCGTTACTGTGCGAGTAATCGCTTGGAAACTCGCAGAGTACCGAGTCCTGCGAGTCCACTACTACTCGCAGAGTAACGAGTCCTAACGAGTAGATTCGCTTATCCCTAATCACGGATCTTCCTCCCTGCTCAGATCACCAATCTTCCTCTCAGCTCAGGTCACTGATCTTCCTCTCAGCTTAAGTCACAAATCTTCCTTTCAGGTTATGGATCTTTCTCTCAGTTTATGTCAGTGATCTTCCTCTCTGCTCAGATCACCAATCTTCATCTCGGCTCAAGTCACTGATCTTCCTCTCAGCTCAGGTTATGGATCTTCTTCTCAGTTTATGTCAGTGATCTTCCTCTCAGCGTAGGTACAGCTCAGGCCTTTTCTAGGACCCTTTTGTGGTGATAGGGCTGTAAGCCCACTTCACTGCCATATGACCTTCCTGGAACACAATATTTGTGTGAACTCATGCTTCTCTTGGCCCAGTCAGGCCTTTTGACTCACCGTTGCCGAGTTCTCACGTCCCAGGCGATGCTTCACTTGTCACGGTTCCGCGCCTGTAGCTGTGGGGCACTGTGGTCAAATAAAAAGGGATGGGGGAATTGGGATAAAGTTGTCGTGACGCCACCTGTGTGATTCTGGTGATGGCACCGGCACTGCTTGGGCCTCTGGGGGATGTGCGGCAGCTAGATGGGATGCACCCCACAGGATGAGCAGTAATCCCCGGGGCCGGGAGATGCACTGGATGGAATACGGCAGCTCGGGTAGTTTCATGAGCAAGGCTAATAACAGTTCTGGAAGAAATGCACTGACACAATGCTCCTCTGTAACGGGTCTTTACTGTAAGTTCGGTGCGGTACACGGTATATAGTTCGTCAGGTAACGGACAGGGTGGTCCCAGCGATGAACAGTCTTTGTCCAGAGCTCCATGGTGTTCCTCCTTTACTAACTGTCTTATTCTTTTGTTGCTGTTGCTGCCTTAGTGCACTAGTTCGAGGTACTGGGGATCACTTATTGGATTACCTCAGCCAGGTCGCTAGTCTGGCTATGAAGGGTCCAGAAGCCCAATGGTGGGTACCCTGCTGGTAAGACTGCTGAGTTAGCGGCTGCAGCGGGCTGAGGGGGTGATCAAGCTGCTAATACCTTGCTTTTCTCTGTGTGACAGCTGCTCTCTGCATTCCAGGACCTGTGGTAATGTTACAGTCATGTGATCTGTAATGTGCACCTGGCTCCGCCCATGGCCATGACCTCCTGTAGGTCAGACTGACCTTATCAGCGGCGGACAAGGGGCAGATAGCTGGCGTTGGTTTGCGGTGGCAGGTTAGAGAGGGGTGAGTTTTCGGGTGGAGTTGTTGGTGTGCAAGTGGGTTTGCAAATATGGCGACCGGAACTTGTTCTGACCTCTGGCCAATCGGAGGATAGGAGGACACCCTGACGGCCGAAGTTGATGATGGACAGGACAGGGTAAGTATATAATAGATATATTATAAATTGATATGAGAGAAGTTACTGATGGTTTAGCACTCACTAGTGTAAAGTTCCTTCTATGTTATTCTTTTGAAATACCGTGAACATCATCTACATCTATTGGATCAACAAGTCATCATTTTCAAGATAGAGAATGTGTCCTCTATAGTGATGAGCTGACCCTTGGATGTTCCAGTTCGCTGGGTTCGGACGGACTTTGAAGGGAACTGTCAACTCGTTCTACCCCCCTAACCTATCACTACCTGTCCCTGCACCTTGGTAGCTGGTCCCTAACCATTCCTCTCTGATCTAAATGTGCCCTATAAAGTTTAAGAAAAATGCTTTATAACTTACAAGCAGTCTCCATATGGAAACTGGAAAGACAGGCTTCGGGGCTCTTTTCTCCCCCCTAGCTGGCTCCTAGCACGCCCCGCTGGGCGTTCTCATTCCATGCACTGTGCCACCTCTATTTTGAAATTTCCGCCTTCTTTGTAACTATGATGCGCCAGGCCGGAACATCATATCCGGCCCGGTGCATTGTGGGGCTGATCACGTGCGCGGCCCGCCTCCAACGCATGCGCAGTTTGAAGCCGATCCATACACATCATAAGCCCCCACAGTGCACCGGGCTGAATATGACATGTAAGGCTTGGCCTCAATATGCGCACTGCGCTGGAGCCGGGCAACACACGTGATCAGCCCTTACAAATCACCAGGTTGGATATGAAATTTCGGCCCAGTGCCAGTGGCGTAATGATCGCGGTCAAATGGATTGCGGCTGTGATGGGGCCTGGACCTATAAGGGGCCCGTGCCGCCAGCCACCCTATGTGCCTGCCGTTCACAGTGTCAGGCGCCCGCTTCACATGGATGTGCATCCCCGAGGACACACATCCATGGGACAGCGCGGCAGCACAGGCTGCTATAGGGCCCGTGTGTCAGGGAGAGGAGGAGAGGGGAGGGGCGGTAAGCTTCTTACTTTCCATTGCTGCTCCCGCCACTCTCCTCCTCTGATATTCCGGCTTTCTGGCCTGCATTCCACTTTGGACCGGCTGGTGACACCTTCTCCCACTTTCTGCTTTATGCAGTGGAACGGAGGCCGGCACGTCTTCCTCTTTCTCCTGTGTCTTGAATCTTCAGAGGAGACCGCTGGAACAGCGAGGAAACCAGGAGAGGTAAGTCCAGATTTTTTTTAAGTAAGTGCACTTTGGCCAGAGAATTATGGGGGGTTCATATATAAGGCTGCATATATAATACTGCACTATATGGAGAGATATGGGGCTGCACATAATAAGGCTGTACTATATGAAAATATATAAGGCTTCATATACAGTATAATACTGCACTATTTGGGAGATATAATAATAAATCTTTATTTATATAGCGCCAACATATTCCGCAGCGCTTTACAATACAGTGGGTAATAGATGAAAATACACAGTATAATGCAGTAAGAAAATATACAATACAATACAGTAATTCCAGCAGAGAAAGAATACAGTACAATAATAGGAAACAATACAATAAGCAAAAAAATCAATGTAAAAAATACAATACAATAGATAAAACAAAAAAATAATGTGACCCTGCTCAAGAGCTTACAATCTACAACGAGATGGGAGTTATACAAAGTGCAGGGGCTTATTACACTGATGGTCCAGGCATCTTGAGGAAATGGGGAATAGAAATAAGGTTACATGAATGGTCACCAGACAATCTGTGTAGAGCTTTTGGGTTTGGTGGAGTTTGAAGAAGAGTTATGTCGAGAGAGATAGTGAATGGGTTATGTACAGTACAAAGGAATTTTGCTAGGGAGCATGATAGGCCACCTTGAGAAGATGTGTTTCTAGTGAGCGTCTGAAGCCATGTAAGTTGTGGATGGTCCTGATTTCTTGGGGTAGAGCATTCCAGAGAATTGGTGCGGCTCGGGAGAAGTCTTGGAGCCGGGAATGGAGGATCAGATTAGTGCAGATGTTAGTCGAAGGTCATTTGTAGAACGTAGAGAACGGGTGGGGTTATAGACAGAGAAGAGGGAAGAGATACTGCACTGTATGGAGAGATATAAGGCTACATATAGAATACTGCACTATATGGGAGATATATGGCTGCATATATAATACTGCACTATATGGAGAGATATGAGGCTGCTCATAACAAGGCTGCACTATATGGAAAGATATAAGGCTGCACTATATGGAAAGATATAAGGCTGCATATACAGTATAATACTGCACTATATAGAGAGATATAAGACTGCATATATAATATTGCACTATATGGGAGATATAAGGCTGCATATATAATACTGCACTATATGGAGAGATATGAGGCTGCACATAATAAGGCTGCACTATATGGAAATATATAAGGCAGCATATACAGTATAATACTGCAGTATGTGGAGAGATTTAAGGCTGCATATATAATACTGCTTTATATGGGAGATACTGTATAAGGCTGCATATATAATACTGCACTATATGGAAAGTTATGAGCCTGCACTATGTGGTATGTTTTGAGGCTGCATCATATGGAGAGTTTAGAGGCTGCACTATATGGAGAGCTATGAGGCTGTATAATGCTATATGGAGAGCTATAAGGCTGTATTATACTAAATGGAGAGGCTACATTATACTATATGGAAAGGTTATTAGGCTGTATTATACTATATGGAGAGGATAGGAGGCTGTATTATGCTATAAGGAGGGCTATGAGGCTGCATCATCCTATAAGGAAGGCTATGAGGCTGCATTATGATACACGGAGGGATGTGAGGCTGCATTATATTATATGAAGGATAATGGGGGTTCGTTAATAATTGAATGACTATAGGGGCTACTTTATGAATGGAGGACTATGGGATGCATTATAATACATAGAGGACTATGGGGATACATTGTAATATATGGAGGAATATGGGGATGCATTATAATAATTGGACGACTATGGTGACGGGAGGAGGCGGATCATATAAACCAGGATGGGGGACATATATACCACAATAAGTGCCATATTCCAGGAGGATGACCATATATAAAAGGGTGAGGGACATTAATACATAATGAAGGGGGAGAGGGGTCAATTTGTGAGCCTTTAAAGGATTTAGAATCATATGTATCAAGCATGTTAAATAAAGCCCTTGGCAGGAAATGAGGTCTGAAGTCTGAAACCTCATTCTTTATTTTTTCCTTTCAAATCTTAATAACAAATGTCCATCACCACATAAATGTACAAAACACATTATTATTATTTATTTATATAGCGCCATTAGGTTCCATCGCGCCTTACATGAGGATAGGGGAGACAAGCACAAATACAATAACTCTAGACAATCAGAACATATAGGTACAAGAGGGGAGGGGACACATCAATATAAAACAATATACATCAATAAAACAGATCTCCCTCTAAAAAAAAAGTGGGTACACGAAACGCGTCGAGTCTGTGGAGGAATAAAGATCTTTGTCTCAAGATCCAAGGTCCTTGGAGTGATTTTCTTGGCCAAATCTTCGAACAGCGCGATCTACAAGCCGGATTCCTATATCAACGCATAAGATTTATACAACTCTTCTGGATGATTGCTGCGTTCGATAGGATCCAATTATCTGGTTTATTAGTGGTTGTGTCACACACAACCCGACCAGGTGAGTGCGAACATACTTATAACTGACTGATTATATCGGATAAGACCCTATTGTGCGCTTCCTCTTCATTTATTAAAGGATTGAGAATGTTACACGAGGCCCATACATTTCATCAACATGCGGGGGGGCTAGGTCTAAATTTGCGCCGGGGCCCGCCAGACTCTGGTTACGCCACTGCACGACTCATCATAGTTACAAAGGAGGTGAGAATTTTCAAAACAGAGGAATGAGGACGCCCAGTGGGACATGCTAGGAGCCAGCAAGGAGGGCAGAATGGAGCCACGGAACCCGTCTTTCCAGTCTCTGGATGGAGACTACTTGTAAGTTATAAAGCATTTTTCTTAAACTTTATGGGGCACGTTTAGCTCAGACAGGGATGGTTAGGGACCACCTACCAAGGTGCAGGGACAGATGTTGATATGTTAGGGGGTAAAACGAGCTGAAAGGTTCCCTCTAAATAAGTTTTGTTTACTTCTAACACTTGACCTCAACTTGTTCCTGGGCCCCAAACCCCATTTAAGTCAGTGGAGACTCAAACTATTGTGCTTTAAAATGGTTTTGAAAGTAATAGTCATAAGGGCTAGAGGGCTGCAAAAGGAAGTAATATAGGGCCAATTGCCCTGAAAACATGTGGATATGGAATAAATAAAATTAAAAAGAAATGTATGCACTCCTGCTTATTTTTGATAACCAGTGCACGTAAAACAGACAGATGTGGGCTGCAACCTACAGCTGTCTGCTTTATCATGACTGGTTATCAAGAGAAGAGGGGATTGCACGCCATTTTTTAAATTATTTATATAAACAATTTTAAAAAGGGGTGTGGCTCTGTCCTATTATTGTCAGGCTGCGAAAGCCCTTGATTATTTGGCCCTTCCCAACCTAAATATACTAGTCCCCAGCTGCCCCAGAAGAGGCGCATCTCATTAGAACATCAATGCTGATGCTTTACTCATATAACCATGGCCCTTCCCACCCTGATAATAGGAGCCGAAAGCTGTCTGCTTTACCTTGGCTGGTTATCAGAAATAGGGTGGAGTTTATGTTGTTTCTTTCTTAATTATTTAAGCATATCATTTTAAAAAATGGCTTAGAATCCCCTCTATTTTTGATAATTTGCCAAGATAAAGCAGACAGCTGAAGGTTTTAGCCAGTAGTTGTCTGTTTTACCTGTGCTGTTAATCATAAATGGTCTGGAGCCCACATCACTTTTTTACCTTTATTGTTCACAGCAGCGTAAAGTCATCTTCCGCATGCAACAAAGCTTGTTAATTGGCTTTTCAACAAACTTTTTTAAGATATGAACAGTATCCGAACATTGAACTGGGACACAGACTTTTTTAGACCTTGTTCAAGTCCAAGCACCAGATACCTGGTGTCCAGTACAAACCCCGGGTTCGCTCATCCATAGTCATCTATCGTTCCTCAAGAATAGTAATGATGTGTAGCAGATCCACAGTGTAATTTGATGTCATGTCAGCTATGATGTATAAAACCTTCACTAAGTACATGTCTTCTCCAATGAGGACCCTCTGTGTCTAGAAGATGAAGAGTTGAGCATTTCCGACAACCTAGTGTGAGATTAACAAGGAACCTCAAATTATGGAGATTGTTTCACCTCTTTATTGTAATGTGTAGTGTGGTTCTGGGAAAGGCTCTTCCATTCTTTTGTTGTTTCCAATACTATGCAAGACACTTTGATGTCACTATGTCCTCCAAATGTGTTCTGCTGAAATTTCAAGGATGGAGGTACAGCCAGGGCTGTATTTACAGCTAGGCACCCATGGGCATGTGCCTAGGGAGGCAGGTCAAGGGGGGTGGTGCCAGGGTTGAGTTTTGAAAAAAAAATTTCAATCTTCCCTCCCCCAGAATCTCAATGTAATCTGGAGTGTTTGCAAGGAAGGGGAGATCGGTGCAGGCAGCTGTGTCCCAGTATTCACTGAACACTAAGACATTGCAATCCCTCATCCTCAGTACATCAGCAGCACTTCTGGGGTCAGTGGAGCAGAGCAGCTCCTGACCCCACATGCTGACAGCAGGAGAGAGAGGTCCTGGCACTGTGAGGAATTAACACTTACCATACTGGACCTCTCTCTTGCTATCAGCATCTGTGTAGTCGCAGAGGAGGTGAAGACAACAGATCATGGAAGCAGGTAACTGCAATGGTGCTGAAGACATTGTAGGCAGCCTGCAGGCGGGGGGGCCACATGGAGGGGGCAGGAGAGGGACAGCAATATGGACAAGGGGCCATAGGAGGGGGGTGGGGAATAACAGTATGGATGAGGGGCCACAGGAGGGGGGAGGGGGACAGCAGCATGGACAAGGGGCCACAGGAGGGGGGAGGGGGACAGCAGTATGGACAAGTGGCCACATGGAGGTGAAAGGAGAATGAACAAACGGCCACATGGACGGGGACAGCAATATGAACAAGGGGCCACATGGAGGAGGGTAGCTGTATAAACAAGGAGCCAAATGGAGGGAGGGAGACAGCAGTATGGACAAAGGGCCACATGTAGGAGGGGAAGGGGGACAGCAGTCTAAACAAAGGGCCACATGGAGGGGAGAGGGGAAGCACAATGAACAAGGGGCCACGTGTAGGGTGAGTAGAATGAACAAGGAGTCACATGGAGACATTGAGGAGGAGCAGAATGGACAAGGGGCCACATGGTGTGGAGAGCAGAATGAACAAAGGGCCACATGGAGGGGTGAGCATAATGAACAAGGGGCCACATGAAGGGGGGAGCAGATAGAACAAGGGGCCACATGGATGGGGGAGCAGAATGGAAAAAGATGCCACATGGTGGGGAGAGCAGAATGGAAAAAGGGGCTACATGGTGGGGAGAGCAGAATGGAAAAAGGGGCCACGTGGTGGAGAGAGCAGAATGGAAAAAGGGGCCACATGGTGGGGAGAGCAGAAAAGAAAAAGGGGCCACATGGTGGGGAGAGCAGAATGGAAACAGGGGCCATATGGTGGGGAGAGCAGAAAGGAAAAAGGGGCCACATGGTGGGGAGAGCAGAACGGAAACAGTGGCCACATGGTGGGAAGAGCAGAATGAAAAAAGGGGCCACATGGTGGGGAGAGCAGAATGGAAGAAGGGGCCACATGGTGGGGAGAGCAGAAAGGAAAAAGGTGCCACATGGTGGGAACAGCAGAATGGAAAAAGGGGCCACATGGTGGGGAGAGCAGAATGGAAAAAGGGTTCACATGGTGGGGAGAGCAGAAAGGAAAAAGGGGCCACATGGAGGGGTGAGCATAATGAACAAGGGGCCACATGGAGGAGGGCAGCTGTATAAACAATGAGCCACATGGAGGGAGGGAGACAGCAGTATGGACAAGGGGCCACATGTAGGAGGGGAAGGGGGACAGCAGTCTGAACAAAGGGCCACATGGAGGGGAGAGGGGGAAGCACAATGAACAAGGGGCCACGTGTAGGGGGAGTAGAATGAACAAGGAGTCACATGGAGACATGAAGGAGGAGCAGAATGGACAAGGGGCCACATGGTGTGGAGAGCAGAATGAACAAAGGGCCACATGAAGGGGGGAGCAGATAGAACAAGGGGCCACATGGACGGGGGAGCAGAATAAACAAAGGTGCCACATGGAGGGGGGAGCAGAATGGAAAAAGGGGCCACATGTTTGGGAGAGCAGAATGGAAAAAGGGGCCACATGGTGGGGAGAGCAGAATGGAAAAAGGGGCTACATGGTGGGGAGAGCAGAATGGAAAAAGGGGCCACATGGTGGGGAGAGCAGAATGGAAAAAGGGGCCACATGGTGGGGAGAGCAGAAAAGAAAAAGGGGCCACATGGTGGGGAGAGCAGAATGGAAACAGGGGCCATATGGTGGGGAGAGCAGAAAGGAAAAAGGGGCCACATGGTGGGGAGAGCAGAACGGAAACAGTGGCCACATGATGGGAAGAGCAGAATGGAAAAAGGTGCCACATGGTGGGGAGAGCAGAATGGAAGAAGGGGCCACATGGTGGGGAGAGCAGAATGGAAAAAGGGGCCACATGGTGGGGAGAGCAGAATGGAAAAAGGGGTCACATGGTGGGGAGAGCAGAAAGGAAAAAGGGGCCACATGGTGGGGAGGGCAGAATGAAAATAGGGGCCACATAGTGGGAAGAGCAGAATGAAAAAAGGGGCCACATGGTGGGGAGAGCAGAATGGAAGAAGGGGCCACATGGTGGGGAGAGCAGAAAGGAAAAAGGTGCCACATGGTGGGAACAGCAGAATGGAAAAAGGGGCCACATGGTGGGGAGAGCAGAATGGAAAAAGGGTTCACATGGTGGGGAGAGCAGAAAGGAAAAAGGGGCCACATGGAGGGGTGAGCATAATGAACAAGGGGCCACATGGAGGAGGGCAGCTGTATAAACAATGAGCCACATGGAGGGAGGGAGACAGCAGTATGGACAAGGGGCCACATGTAGGAGGGGAAGGGGGACAGCAGTCTGAACAAAGGGCCACATGGAGGGGAGAGGGGGAAGCACAATGAACAAGGGGCCACGTGTAGGGGGAGTAGAATGAACAAGGAGTCACATGGAGACATGAAGGAGGAGCAGAATGGACAAGGGGCCACATGGTGTGGAGAGCAGAATGAACAAAGGGCCACATGAAGGGGGGAGCAGATAGAACAAGGGGCCACATGGACGGGGGAGCAGAATAAACAAAGGTGCCACATGGAGGGGGGAGCAGAATGGAAAAAGGGGCCACATGTTTGGGACAGCAGAATGGAAAAAGGGGCCACATGGTGGGGAGAGCAGAATGGAAAAAGGGGCTACATGGTGGGGAGAGCAGAATGGAAAAAGGGGCCACATGGTGGGGAGAGCAGAATGGAAAAAGGGGCCACATGGTGGGGAGAGCAGAAAAGAAAAAGGGGCCACATGGTGGGGAGAGCAGAATGGAAACAGGGGCCATATGGTGGGGAGAGCAGAAAGGAAAAAGGGGCCACATGGTGGGGAGAGCAGAACGGAAACAGTGGCCACATGATGGGAAGAGCAGAATGGAAAAAGGTGCCACATGGTGGGGAGAGCAGAATGGAAGAAGGGGCCACATGGTGGGGAGAGCAGAATGGAAAAAGGGGCCACATGGTGGGGAGAGCAGAATGGAAAAAGGGGTCACATGGTGGGGAGAGCAGAAAGGAAAAAGGGGCCACATGGTGGGGAGGGCAGAATGAAAATAGGGGCCACATAGTGGGGAGAGCAGAATGGAAGAAGGTGCCACATGGTGGGAAGAGCAGAATGGAAAAAGGGGCCACATAGTGGGGAAAGCGGAATGG
Source organism: Allobates femoralis (assembly GCA_033576535.1). Lineage (NCBI taxonomy): Eukaryota > Metazoa > Chordata > Amphibia > Anura > Aromobatidae > Allobates > Allobates femoralis. The sequence continues at coordinate 23,767,218 of JARQOC010000004.1, read as the reverse complement.
AAACAAGGGCCACATGGTGGGAAGAGCAGAATGGGAAAGGGGCCACATGGTGGGAAGAGCAGAATGGAAAAAGGGGCCACATGGTGGGGAGAGCAGAATGGGAAAGGGGCCACATGGTGGGAAGAGCAGAATGGAAAAAGGGGCCACATGGTGGGGAGAGCAGAAATAAAAAAGGGGCCACATGGTGGGGAGAGCAGAAATAAAAAAGGGGCCACATGGTGGGGAGAGCAGAATGGAAACAGGGGCCACATGGTGGGAGAGCAAAGGAAAAGGCCACAGGTGGGAGAGCAGAAAGGAAAAAGGGGCTACATGGAGGGGAAAGCGGAATGGAAAAGAAAGCAGCCTTTGGGGGCACATTAGGGAAGAGGGGAGGGGTACAAAGCAAAGAGTACAGTGCTAGCACAGAGGTCGTATTTTCTAAAGCATGTTAAGACACCCACATGGGAGTGATAACATGCTAAATGGGCTGACAAATCGGGGAACAAATACCCCCTCGACTATTCAGAGCTCTAATAAGAAGACCTTAGAAATACTTTTTCTAAAGATCTGTTTATGTAGCTACTACATGAGGGGACTGTTAGGCAGAGATTACAGATATGTGCACAGAACTGGTGATGGTTTTGTGTGCATTGATAACCTGACAGGTTCCCTTTAAAGGGTGTCTGTCACCCCCCAAATGCCTAATAAATGGCACAAACAATTATTTAGGGAACGTAGCCAATGTAAAAATCATACCAGGCCTATACAATTTATGTCTAATGATGACAATTCTTCTCTTATTTATAATTTTGCCAATGAGGATGCTTTGTTGCACTTTTCACATAGCCTGTGCCTTGGTGCAACATTACATCCTAATTGCATATTAAAGCCAGCCCACCATCTTGACTGACAGTTTCATTGGTACGAGCGAGCGCTGACTAAAATTGGTGCGCTCCAAGTGTCAGTGTGGTCGTGTACACAGAGTGCAGTGTCAGTGTGGCCATGCCCACAGTGTGCAGTGTCAGTGTGGCCGTGCACACAGTGTGCAGTGTCAGTGTGGCCGTGCACACAGTGTGCAGTGTCAGTGTGGCCGTGCACACAGTGTGCAGTGTCAGTGTGGCCGTGCACACAGTGTGCAGTGTCAGTGTGGCCGTGCACACAGTGTGCAGTGTCAGTGTGGCCGTGCACACAGTGTGCAGTGTCAGTGTGGCCGTGCCCACAGTGTGCAGTGTCAGTGTGCCGTGCCCACAGTGTACAGTGTCAGGTGCCTGCCACAGTGTGCAGTGTCAGTGTGCCCATGCCCACAGTGTGCAGTGTCAGTGTGGCCATGCCCACAGTGTGCAGTGTCAGTGTGACTGTGCACACTGTGCAGTGTCAGGGTACCTTTACACGCCGCTACTGGATGGTGGCAACAACCGGGTACATGAGAGAAATGCATCTTGCACTGGCAATTCAACCCGATGTAGCGGCGTGTGAAGACGGTAGTAGCCACCCGCCAGTGGCGGCACCTGTTTCCGAGCACTGCCCTAAAACAGGTGGCTACCCAGGCGATTGTAGCGACCTGTATCCGCATGTAAAGAAGGAACAGAAGGGTTGTTTCTACACCATGCTATGTACCTGGTATGTACCTGGGGCGTGACACGGCCTCCGGGAAACCACCCCCCTTCAGCGATCATTGGAGGAAGCTCCTGCATTACGATTGGTTGTTGCGGCATATTTAAGGAGCTGACCAGTCACACTACACAATTGCTCGAGCGTCATGTATTAGTCAGCCTCCTGCGCTGCCTGCCCAATCATGATGTTATTGCTTTGTCCTATCAGCGTACGGATGTCTCGTAATCCACAATTGTGGCACGCCTATGTGTTGTCCCTGCTGCACCAAGTCCGCCCATATTAGCTTGTTGTAGCGGTGTGTAAATGAGGTAAGGTGCTCTGCAGAAGGTAACTTGAGACACCCGGCGGTGTATCCAGAGATAGATGTAACCTACCGTAGCGCACCTTGTTGCGGCGTGAAAAGGTGGTGCGATTACTGTTTGCAACCATTTGTGCGTGCTCGTGCACGTGAAGTATCCGGTTGTTGCCACCATCCAGTAGCGGCTTGTAAAGGTACCCTCAGTGTTGCTGTGCACACAGTGTGTGTGGTGTCAGTGTGGCCGTGCACACAGTGTGCAGTGTCAATGTGACCGTGCACACAGTGTGCAGTATCAGTGTGACCGTGCACACAATGTGCAGTGTCAGTGTGGCCGTGCACACAGTGTGCAGTGTCAGTGTGGCCATGCACACAGTGTGCAGTGTCAGTGTGGCCGTGCACACAGTGTGCAGTGTCAGTGTGGTTGTGCACACAGTATTAAGGACATGTTAGGAGTTGCAGTTTCATGCAATACAAGTTTATTTGTTGGGGCTAACCTGACATTGAAAGTGATCACTCTACTAACCTTGTTGATGTATTCATGTACTGATGGTGGTTCTGTATTTGTATTCATGTACTAATGGTTGTTCTTGTGATGTAATGTACTGCTGGTGGATTTGGTAATGTAATATAGTATTAATGGTGTTTGTGGTGATGTATTTTTGTGCTGATAATTGTTCTGATGATGATTCTAGTTCTTTATCAATCTAGATGTTGTAATCTTTAATTTGACATGATACTTGATCATTATAGGTTAATTGTGCGGGGCTGATATTACAGCCATCTGAATCAGGTCGTATTTGTCAGCTGAACAAGTGTTTAACTAATGTCTCCATGCATATAGACAGCTACGTCATCATTTGGCCGGAATCTATCTTGCCAGTCTTTTTAGAGTTTATTTAGGTCTTTTTCAGGTGGATAAGGAGCAAATCCGACGGAAACAGATGTTGCCTGCACATACCCTTATGGTACCTTTACACGCCGCCACAACAGGATGCATACAACCCGCTACAGGCTACAAATGTAGCTTGTCGCGCCAATATCGCCCGTAGTAGCGGCGTCTGAAGACGGGACGACACAGCCGGCTACAGATACATCTGTATCCGTGCACTGCCCATAAACAGATGGCTACATCGCCGATTGTAGCGAGCTGTATCGGCGTGTAAAGAAGGAACAGAAGGGTTGTTCCTACACCATGCTATGTAGCTGGGGCGTGACACAGGCTCCGGGTTTCCGCGCCCCCTTCAGTGATCATTGGAGGAAGCTCCTGCGTTGCGATTGGTTGTCGCTGCACAGGGCGGCATATTTAAGGAGCTGACGAGTCACACTACACAATTGCTCGAGCGTCAAGTATTAATCAGCCTCCTGCGATGCCTGCCAATCATGGTATTATTGCTTTGTCCTATCAGCGTACGGACGTCTCGTAATCCACAATTGTAGCACGCCTATGTGCTGTCCCTGCTGCACCAGGTACGCCCATATTAGATGGTTGTAGCGGTGTGTAAATGACGTACGATGGGCTACAGATGGCTACTTGAGACACCCGGTGATGTAGCTAGCTGTAGATGTAGCGTAGCGTAGCGCACCTTGTGGCGGCGTGTAAAGAGGGTGCGTTTCCCGTTGGTAACCGTTTGGCCGTGCTCGTGCACGTGAAGTAGCCGTTGGTATCCATCCTGCAGTGGCGGCGTGTAAAGGTACCATTAGGGTACCGTCACACTTGGCGATGCACCAGCGATCCCAACAGCGATCCAACCTGGCCGGGATCGCTGGTGTGTCACTACATGATCACTGGTGAGATGTCAATCAGTCAGATCTCACCAGCGATGCAGCAACAATATGGCGGTCGTTGGGACTCTGTCACTCTCTGTAGTATTGAGATCGTTGGTTGTTGTCTCTGTCAAACACAGCGATGCACGCTGCCCAGCAGGAGCCCGACAACCAAAAAATGGTCCTGAATGGTTTGTAAAGAGCAGCGATCTCACAGCAGGGTGTCTGATCGTTGCCAAGTGTCACACCAAGCGAGATCGCTGTTGCGGTCGCTGTTGCGTGACAAAACTTGTGACTCAGCAGTGATCTCGCTAGTGATCTCGCTCAGTGTGATGGGGGCTTTAGTCTGACTTATCAACAGGGAAGGCAGAATCAAAAGTGCCTATGGCAGCAGGAATACCGAATATGGCCCTGGGTACAGCAAGGGATACATATGCAAATAAAAGGTTTATGATGTGTATTCCGTCTCATTAGATGCCTTCTAAACTCATTGACTTTTTACTTTATTTAAATGTATCCAAAACATTGAATAATCTAAATGCAGCTTGTGGCCAAGAGATTTCTCAGTCTGGGTTGTTTAAGGTAAAACAAGAACAAAACAAAACATGTCAGGAAGGTACAATGGTCAGGGGGCAATTGTCCATTAAGGAAGCCACAGGCAATGTTGACAGTGAGGCATTTCATTGTAAATCTTGTAATTCTGGTAACTGAACTGTTATGTCCACTGGTATCTATATAAAAATATCCCACAATAATTGGGGAATCTTTTGGAGACCTCTGAAGGACAGATAGACATCACAGTGTTAATGGCCGCGTTTTATGAGACACCAAAAAGGAGAACTTGGAGGTTATAAACTTTGACTTTTACAAGAACTCTCTTCTTTAAGGCTTGTTCAGATGACTGACCATATATGTGGTTTGGGTGAAGTCCAACAAACAAATTGCAGCATGCCCGAATTGCTTCTGTACATTGGATCACGCTCAGATGACAGCCGAGCGCGGTCTGATTTTCACGCAATGACAGAATGGAGAAGATAGAGATTTTTTTACGATCTTCTCCACATTGAAGAAAATCGAATCACATTCCAATATCACTTCGATCAAACTCTGATAAGAGAGTGATTAGCATAATTGATCCAATTATATCAGAAGGAAAAGAAAAACAAATGGTCACCTACACCAACCCTTGGGAATTGTAATGTCCTACATGAACTTCACCTGAATCCGGGATACTAGAGGACTTTATTACATTTACTCTGTTTGTACAAAAGCATGTCTGATTTCACACAAAGTCCAAAATGGAGTTTTTGATTAAATTCTTGAGAAACCATGCTACAGAGTTGACCAAAGCCACACTCAAATTTTTTTCTCAACTTCGTAAAACATCTTGTCGGAAAGGCATTAAAAAAAGTGTCAAACTGGCTCAAAAGCATGACGACTAGGGATGAGCGAGTATACACGCTACTATTAGGAACTCGCCAAATAGTAGCGGTATTCGGCTACTCGCTACTCTCTGAGTATCTTATGTGTACTCGTGAGTAGCGAGTAGTCCTAATACTTTCACAGTGTATCTACAGATAGACTGCGAAAGTACCCTAAAAGTGATTAAAAGTTGTTAAAAATAATAAAATTACATACTCACATGTCCGACGCCTGCACCGGTACCGGCAAAGAAGACATCCGGTCACTGGATGGCCAGATTACAAGGTCCTGACAGTACACCTAGGAAGACCTTGCAATCTGGCCAATCAGGTGGACGCTAGCGATCACTTGGTTGTGACGTGTCACCATCTGATTGTCCAGATCGCTACCGGCCATCTGATTGGCTGGTAGTCACAGGTCCTTGTCCGGTGATCGGATGTCTTCTTTGCCGGTCCCGGTGCAGGCGCAAGACAGGTGAGTATGTAATTTTCTTATTTTTAACAACTTTTAATCACTTTTATGCTAGTTTCACAGTGTATTTATAGATACACTACAAAAGTATCCATACTCGCTATACTCGCAACGAGTAGCGGTACCTACTCGTTGCGAGTATAGCAAGTTCGAATATTACGGTACTCGCTCATCCCTAATGATGACCTCCAATGGATCAAGTCTCCAACACAATATTGAGCCATAAAGGTCATGTAGTGCAGGGGTCCCCAACCACAAGTCCACGGACAAGGACAGGGCCATTGAAGTTTTTTTGCCGTTCCATGGCTCCACCGTAAACAACCACTAAACACTGAGAGTGTGCCTGCTCTGTGGCGGCTCAGAGTTTACTGTGTGGAGTGGATGCTACCTGCTTCCCCACCCTGTCACACCCTGCCCTCAGTAGACATGACTCTTGGCAGAGAACATTATATGGGGCGCGGTGGGGTAGCAATTTGGCCACATTGTCATGGCTCCTGGTGGGGACCTGATCAACAGTGCTGTGTGGAGTATTGCTCTGCTAAGTAGCAGTGCTATACAATAGCCCCACCCCAATATGACCAAAGCCCCGCCCCTGCCCCACCCTGCCCTACCGGGCCATAGAAAAATGGTCTTGCTTGTAGCTGGTCCCTGGTGCTAAAAAAATTGTGGACCACTGATAAAGATAAGGCAATAATATTTGGAGATATTGTTGGATACAATGATGGTATTCCATATGTCTAAGGATAAACAATGCATTTAAAACTGGAAGTCCAAATATTTTGAATAATAGGAGGGTGGAAGGAGCTTCCCAATATTTTCTCTGGTGGCCCAATCTACCCCGGATTAACACTCCAGAAGGTTTGTTAATGGAGCTCCCTTTCAGATACAAAATTGATATGAACAAGCGTAGATGAAATGAAGGACTTATTAATGGTTGTCAAGATGGAAAGCTTGAACATGGGACTTCTACACAATACAAAAAAAACAAGGATATTGGCTTTCCGGATGATAAAGGAACGAGGCAGAAGAAGAATTAACATCTTTGAAATGTGGAGCTGGAGAAGGATATTACCAATACCATGGATAGCAAAGAGAACAAACACATTAATTTTGGGACAAATCAAGCCAGACATGTCAGTGGAAGCAAGGATCACCAAGCTATGACTTGTCTACACATCAGTGGCGTAACCAGAGTCTGGCGAGCCCCAGTGCGAAATTTAGACCTGGACTTTCCCCCCCCCTGCACGTTGATGAAAAATATGCGCCTCATGTAACGTTCTAAATCCTTTAAAAACTCACAAATTAATAATAATAATAATAAAACTTTATTTGTATAGCGCCAACATATTCCGCAGCGCTTTACAGTACAATGGTACATATAAGAAAAATATACGGTACAGAATGGTAGGTAATACAGAACAGTAGTTACATACAATAAACATAGAATCAGCTTAGGAAATACAATAAAAAGGCAAAAAATGAAGGTGACCCTGCTCGAAGGAGCTTACAATCTAAGACGGGATGGGAACACAAAGTACAGGGGCTTATAACAATGAATATCTTATGTCTATATGACTACTGTTGGGGAGAAGGATAGGCCGCCCTGAAGAGGTGTGTTTTTAGGGAGCATCTGAAGCTATGCAAGTTGTGGATGGTCCTAATTTCTTGGGGTAGAGCATTCCAGAGGATTGGTGCAGTTCGAGAGAAGTCTTGGAGTCGGGAATGGGAGGTTTGGATTAATGCCGATGTTAGTCTGAGGTCGCATTCAGAGCGAAGAGGGCGGGTGGGGTGGTAGACAGAGATGAGGGTGGAGAGGTAAGGAGGTGCCGCACCATGAATAGCTTTGTGGGTGACAACGAGCAATTTGAATTGGATTCTATAGTGTACGGGTAGCCAATGCAGTGACTGGCACAGAGCAGAAACATCTGAGTAACGGTTTGCTAGATAGGTGATCCTGGCTACTGCATTGAGGATAGACTGGAGAGGGGAAAGCTTACTGTGGGGGAGGCCAGCTAATAAAGAATTACAGTAGTCAAGGCGGGAATGAATCAGGGCCACGGTGAGGGTTTTAGTTGTTTCCATGGTGAGGAAAGGACGAATTCTGGAGATATTTTTCAGGTGCAAGCGACAGGAGCGGGTGAGAGATTCTATATATGGGGTGAAGGAGAGATCAGTTTCCATCAAAACACCGAGACAGTGAGCCTGCTGACTGGGCGTTATCGTGGTGCTGCACACCGAGAGAGAGATGTCAGGTTTAGGGAGGTTGGCAGAGGGTGGGAGCAGAAGAAGTTCAGTTTTGGAAAAGTTGAGTTTCAGATAGAGAGCGGATATGATATTGGAGACTGCGGTTAGACAGTCATTGCTGTTCTTTATTAAAGCGGGAGTAAGGTCAGGTGAGGAAGTGTATAGTTGTGTGTCATCAGCATTGAGATGGTACTGGAAGCCAAATCTGGTGATGGTCTGTCCGATCGGGACTGTGTAGAGAGAGAAGAGGAGAGGGCCAAGGACTGAACCCTGAGGGACCCCAATAGTGAGGGGAAGAGGGGAAGAAGTGGAGCCAGAGAATGATACACTGAAAGAGAGGTCAGAAACATAAGAAGAGAACCAGGAGAGAGCCGTGTCCTTGATGCCAATGGAGTGCAGCATAGAGAGTAGGAGATGGTGGTCAACAGTATCAAAAGCCGCAGAGAGGTCAAGAAGGATAAACAGAGAGTGGTCACCATTATGTTTTGCTGTCAGAAGGTCATTGGTCACTTTGATAAGGGCAGTTTCTGTAGAGTGTAAGGGGCGGAAGCCAGACTGCAATGGATCTAAAAGAGAGTGAGTGGCGAGGTAATGGGTGAGGTGGGTGTAGACCAGGTGCTCCAGGAGTTTTGAGATGAAGGGGAGATTGGAGACAGGTCTGTAGTTATTTGTGCAGGATGGGTCAAGGGACGTTTTCTTTAGTAATGGAGTAATAATAGAGTGTTTGAAGGAGGAGGGGAAGATGCCAGTAGAGAGGGAGAGATTGAAGATTGTGGTTAAGTGAGTGGTGACCACTGGGGAGAGAGACTGGAGTAGGTGTGAGGGAATGGGGTCAGTGATGCAAGTAGTGGGATGTGAGGAAGAGAGGAGCCTGGAGATTCTTCTTCTGTGACTGGGTCAAAAATGGAGAGTGAGCCAGAGGGGATGTAGGGACAGATGGGAGTAGAAACACTTGAAGGTTGGGAGCTGATTTCCTGACAGATGTTTTCTATTTTCTCTGTGAAGAGGCCACATCATCAGCACAGAGGTCAGTGATAGGGGCCTGCACTTTAGGACTGAGGAGAGAGTGAAAGGTGTCAAAGAGTTTCTTTGAGTTGTTGGCTAGTGAGGAGATCAGGGTGGTGAAGTAGGTCTGTTTGGCGAGGTGAAGATAAGAGGTGTAGGTTTTGAGCATGAATTTGTAATGGATAAAGTTTTCTGGTGTGCGAGTTTTTCTCCATAGGCGTTCAGCACTCCTTGAGCATCGCTGGAGGAATCGGGTTTGTGATGTGAGCCAGGGCTGTTTTACTCTGTGTTTGGAGGTTCTGAGGGTGAGGGGCGCTACTTGGTCCAGGGTACTTTTGAGTGTCTCATTGTAGTAATTCACAGCCAGATTGGGGCAGGAGAAGGAGGAGATTGGGGACAGTGATAAGAGAAGAGAGTTTGTGAATGTATGAGGGTTGATAGCCTGTAGATTTCTGAATGTGTGAAAGGTCGGACTATGCTGTGATGGGCGAGGGTTTGTGAGTGTGAAGGAGAGAATGTTGTGATCAGAGAGAGAAGGAGATGAGTTGTCTAAGGAGGAGGTAGAGCAGAGTTGGGTAAAGACCAGGTCAAGGGTGTTACCATCCTTGTGTGTCTCAGAGGTTGAGAGCTGCGAGAGGCCAAGTGACGTAGTTAGAGATAGGAGCTGGGATGCATATGTGGAGTTGGGGCTTTTTATGGGGATGTTAAAGTCTCCCAGGATGAGGGTTGGGAATTCTGAGGACATGAAGTGTGGCAGCCACGCGGAGAAGTGGTCGAGGAAGGGGGTGGGTGAACCTGGGGGCGATATACCACCGCTACTCTGAGGGGGAGGGGACAAAACAGCCTAATGGTGTGAACCTCAAAAGAAGGGAATGAGAGTGATGGAGCGGGGGGGAATGACCTGGAAAGCACATTGTGGGGACAGGAGTAGGCCAACTCCGCCACCACGTCTGTTTCCAGGTCTCGGGGAATGAGAGAAGTGTAAACCGCCGTAGGAGATAGCAGCAGGGGAAGCAGTGTCTGAGTCCTGGATCCAGGTTTCAGTGAGGGCCAAAAGGTTAAGAGAGTTAGTGAGAAAGCAGTGACCCCTCTCCCCCTTCACTGTATATTAATGTTCCTCATCCTGCTACTGTATATATGGTCCTCCTTCTGGAATATGGCCCTCTTTGTGGTTAATATGTCCCCCATCCTGGTTTATATGGTCCACCTCATCCTGTCACCATAGTCGTCCAGTTATTATAATGCATCCCCATATTCCTCCACATATTACAATGTAACCCCATAGTCCTCTATGTATTATAATGCATCCCATAGTCCTCCATTCATAAGGTAGGCCCCATAGTCATTCAATTATTATAATGAACCCCCATTATCCTCCATATAATATAATGTAACCTCACATCCCTCCATATATCATAATGCAGCCTCATAGCGATCCTTGTAGCATAATACAGCCTCATAACCTCTCCATATGGTATAACGCAACCTCAAATCCTCTCCATATAGTATAATACAGCCTCATACCCTCTCCATATAGCATAATGCAGCCTCATAGCCTCTCCATATAGTATAATGCAGCCTCATAGCCTCTCCATATAGTATAATGCAGCCTCATAGCCTCTCCATATAGTACAATGCAACCTCATAGCCTCTCCATATAGTATAATACAGCCTCATAGGCCCTTCATATAGTATAATACAGCCTCATAGCTCTCCATATAGTGCAGTCTGAAAACGTTCTATATAGTACAGCCTTAATACTCTCCATATAGTATAATACAGCCTCAAAACTCTCCATATAGTGAAGCCTCTAAACACTCCATATGATACGGCCCCAAAACCTACCATATAGTGCATGCTCATAACTTTCCATAGAGTGCAGCCTCAAAACTCTCCATATAGTACAGCCTTATATATGCAGCCTCAAAACTCTCCATATAGTGCAGCCTCTAAACACTCCATATGATACGGCCCCAAAACCTACAATATAGTGAAGGCTCATAACTTTCCATAGAGTGCAGCCTCAAAACTCTCCATATAGTACAGCCTTATATGTGCAGCATCATATCTCTCCATATAGTGCAGTATTATATATGCATCCTCATATCATTTCCATACAATGCAGCATTATATATGCAGCCTTCTCATATATAGTGCAGTATTGTATATGCAGCCTTCTCCCATATAGAGCAGTATTATATATGCAGCCTTCTCCCATATAGTGCAGTATTATATGCAGCCTTATATATGACCCCCCCACCCACAATCCCCTCTGGCCATACTGCACTAATTATTAAAAAAAACTTTACTTACCTCTCCTGGTTCCCTCAGTGCTCTGGTGGTCTCCTCTGAGGATTGACTCAAGCAGGAAGTGGGAGGAGGTGGCACAGTGGAACGCAGGCCAGGAAGCTGGCAGGTCAGAGGAGGGGAGGGGTGGGAGCAGCAGCAGGGAGCAGGAGGCTCCCCGCTCCCCTCCTCTCCCTGACACGCCCTATCTGCTTTGCTGTCACATGGATGTGTCCCTGGATGCACGTCCATGTGAAGCGGTCACCCGGCACTGCGATTGGTGGGCGCAGGGGGCGGCTAGTGGTGCAGGCCCCTTATAGGTCCGGGCCCCGTCACACCCGCGAACCCTGTGACCACGATCATTACACCACTGCTACCCCTCCTTAAGGAGTGAGGGATCACTGGAGAAGGACGCCATGGTCAGAAGAATAGAAGGAACAAGGAGAAGAGGAAGACCAGCAACCAGATGGCTTGATACGGTCAAGATAACGCTGGAGAATGGCATGTGGCGGGGTTTATAGTGGTGCGAGTCATTGTGGTTTATAGCAGAGGGAGTGTGGCGCCATATTGGGAGACTCATCACGCGGGTGTCCCAATATCGCTTCCAGCGTATTTACCGGCAGCACAGTGGATTGTGAGATTCAACCCCATACAGATGGAAGTGGATGACAGACGCGACTAGGTGAGTATTATAATAGATGCAGCCTCCATATATACAGTGAGGACCGAACGTATTCGGACCCCTTTACATTTTTCACTCTATTTTCATTGCAGCCATTTGGTAAATTCAAAAAAGTAAATTTTTTTCTAAATAATGTACACTCTGCACCCCATCCTGACTGAAAAAAAACAAATGTAGATATTTGTGCAAATTTATTAAAAAATAAAAACTGAAATCTCACATGGTCATCAATATATTCAGCCCCTTTGCTCAGTATTGATGATAAGTATTCAGCCCCTTTGCTCAGTATTGAGTATTTGCACCTTTTGAGATCGTACAGCCATGAGTCTTCTTGGGAATTATGCAGTTTTCCCCTCCTGGATTTGGCGATCCTCTGCCATTCCTCCTTGCACATTCTCTCCAGTTCCATCAGGTTGGATGGTGAATGTTGGTGGACAGCCATTTTCAGGTCTCTCTAGAGATGCTCCATTGGGTTTAGGTCAGGGCTCTGGCTGGGCCGGTCAGGAACGGTCACAGAGTTGTGGTGAAGCCACTCCTTTGTTATTTTAGCTGTGTGCTTAGGGTCATTGTCTTGTTGGAAGGTGAACCTTCGGCCAAGTCTGAGGTGCAGAGCTCTGGAAGAGGTTTACATCCAGGATATGTCTGTACTTGGCTGCATTCATGTTTCCTTCAATTGCAGCCAGTCGTCTTGTCCCTGCAGCTGACAAACACCCCCATAACCTGATGCTGCCACCACCATGTCTCACTGTTGGGATTGTGTTGGGCAGGTGATGAGCAGGGCCTGGTTTTCTACACACATACTGCTTAGAATTATGACCAAAAAGTTCTATCTTCATCTCATCAGACCAGAGAATTTAGTTTCTCATAGTCTGGGAGTCCTTCATGTGTTTTCTTGTAAACTCTATGCGGCTTTCATATGTCTTGCACTGAGGAGAGGCTTCCGTTGGACGACTCTGCCATAAAGACCTGACTGGTGGAGGCTGCAGTGATAGATGACTCTGTGGAACTTTCTCCCATCTCCCTACTTCATCTCTGGAGCTCAGACACAGTGACCTTGGGGTTCTTATTTACCTCTCTCACCAAGCTCTTCTCCTACGATTGCTCAGTTTGGCTGGACGGCCAGGTCAAGGAAGGCTTCTGGTGGTCCCAAACTTCTGCCATTTAAGGATTATGGAAGCCACTGTGCTCTTAGGAACCTTGAGCACTGCAGACATTCTTTTGTAACTTTGGCCAGATCTGTTCCTTGCCACAATTCTGTCTCTGAGCTCCTTGGGTAATTCCTTTGACCTCATGATTCTAATTTGGTCTGACATGCACTGTGAGCTGTGAGGTCTTATTTAGACAGGTGTGTGCCTCTCCAGATCAAGTCCTATCAGTTTAATTAAACACAGCTGGACTCCAATCAAGGAGTAGAACCATCTCAAGGAGCATTACAAGGAAATGGACAGAATGTGACTTAAATATGAGTGTCTGAGCAAAGGGTCAGAATACTTATGACCATGGGATATTTCAGTTTTCTTTTTTAATAAATTTGCACAAATATCTACATTTCTGTTTTTTTAGTCAAGATGGGGTGCAGAGTGCACATTAATGAGGAAAAAAATTAACTTTTTTGAATTTGCCAAATGGCTTCAATGAAACAAAGAGTGAAAAATGTAAAGGGGTGTGAATACTTTCCATACCCACTGTATACAGGCTTTACAAGATCAATCTTCCTACAGAGCATTCATCCATTAAGTAATAATTATATCCTGTGCACTACTCTGTAGTCCAAATAGTCTTAGGGCATCCTTTCACAAGGTTGTAGCAAATCCCGGAGCCAATACACTAGACTAGACGTTCTCCTTCAAGTCACTTTATTAATATTGTTGTACGTTGGAAATTCTACATGCAACTTTTTGGTCATGCAGGGAAAGTATCAAGCCATAAAAATGTAAAAAATGGTAGATGTGCAGTTTTATGGCTTGACTAAGGATCTACATGGACAAAACGTTGCAGGTAAAAAAATGTGTGTACAACAATAGTAATAAAGTGATTTGAAGAAGAATGTCTAGTGCCTTGGTTTCTGGATTTTTATTTTGCTTAAACCTTGTGGAGGGTTGCAGTAATGGCCACTTTATATGTCCCAACATCGTTCCGATATTGGATACAACGGCGCGGGAGCGCGCTCTTTTTTGTCAGACATCCCAGATCGCATAGGATCTGTCACACAGGGCGATATCGGCAGGCAACACATCTGCAATGTCTATGCCCCCTTGTACGAGCGACTCCGGAACGACCATTTAACATGGGAGAGGATAGGGGAAGTTGGTCTCCAAGTCGGGCTTTCAAACAGCTCGATCCTGCCAGATCGGTCATCCAAAATCGGGCGGTTGGAGAGCCTGCTCATTTCTCCCCCGATATCGTTTTGGCATCGTTCTTGCGTCGCATTGGGCATTTACAGCACACAACGCACGAACGATATCGGGGCCAACGCACAAACCACGTGACTTTTTATCGGAGTTGAACGCCGATATTGGGACGTGTAAAGTGGCCATAAGACTACACGTACTATGGAATGGTGCACAGGATATACCAACTGCAAGCATGATGACGAATGTCAGCCAAGGACTAGTCTGGACCTCGGAGACAAAATGAACCAGTCAGTGGGTCGTAAGGGTGGTGGGATAGAGGAGTAACATCTTTTTACATTCTACATTTCTTATGCTCTGGGGTCTTAGAAGATACCTGAACATAATAAGGAACATTCAATTTACATCAAACAACGTCAATGCACATTGAATTCACTTGTAAAATTTGCGTTATTTGCTGAATTTGACTGTGATATCAGTATGACTTTTATTGAACTTTAAACCTTAAGCTCAAACTTTTGAACCTTGAACCACATATGAGTCCATTTGAGATGTTGCCTCTCCTATTGCCTTGGTCACACTTAGTGAATGTGTGGAGAGGTGATAGAGAAATGGAGAGGCGACAAGAAGACATCACAGATCAAGGCCATTTGTGTTCTGCTGAATTCACACAATGCTACATTAAGTTGTGGGAAAAGTTTTGTAGACATTTCTTCATGTTGTGTCAGATTCTGGTGACCCTGTGACCGGTCACAGTTTATGTTGTATCAAGATACGGCGGAGAAGACGGTGGTGGACTTACCTAGGCTTGTACAAGATCGATCTTCCAACAGATTGTTCATCCATCAAGCTGCCATGGCTCCAGATCGAGCTGAAGGCCAATAAAATAATAATTTGGACACATCATATGAAGAGAGCAATCACTGGGGAAGGACATCATGATCAATAGAATGAAATTAACAAAGTAAAATGAAGACATGCATCCCAGTGGCTTGATACAATCAAGATAATTAGAGAGAAGACCCTGGTGGATCTATCTAGGCTTGGAGAAGACCCATGTGGACCTATCTACTTTTGGAGAAGACCCTGGTGGACCTATCTAGGCTTGGAGAAGACCATGGTGGACCTATCTAGGCTTGTAAAAGACCCTGGTGGACTATCTTGACTTGTAGAAGACCGGGTGGACCTATCAAGGCTTGGAGAAGTCCCTGATGGACCTATCTAGGCTCACTGAAGATCAATATTTTTACAAAGCATTCCTTCATCAAGCCAACATGGCTCAAGATCGAGCTGAGGGCCATTAAAATAATAATTTGGAAACAGAGAGAAATCACTGGATCATCATGGTTGGAAGAATAAAATGAACAAGGTGAAGAGGAATTTCAGCAACTCAATGGCTTGATAAAATACAAATAATGGTGGAGAAGACCCTGGTGTAAGTATTTAATCTGATGAACCAATCTACTTTTATAAAAGACCCTGGTGGAACAATCTTGGTCTGGAGAAGCCCATGGTGGACCTATTTAGTTTTGGAGAAAGCCCTGGTGGACCTATCTAAGCTTGGAGAAGTCCCTAGTGGACCTATCTAGGCCTGAAGAAGACCATGGTATAACTATCTAGGCTTGGAGAAGACCCTGGTGGACCTATCTTGGCTGCACAAGATTGATCTTCCTACAGAGCATCCATCCATTAAGCCACCATGGCTCAAGGTCAAGGAGAAGGCCATTAAAATAATCATTTGGAAACATCATATGAAAAGAGCAATCACTGGAGAAGGACATCATGGTCGGAAGAATAAAATGAACAAGGTGAAGAGGAATTCCGACAACCTAATGGCTTGATAGTATCAAAATAACGGTGGAGAAGACACTGGTGTACCTATCTAGTGTTGGAAAAGACCCTAGTGAATCAATCCCCTTTTGTAGAAGATCCTGATAGACCTATCTAGTTTTAGAGAAGACCCTGGTGGACCTATCTAGGCTGACACAAGATCGATCTTCCTACAGAGCGTTAATCCATGAAGCCACCATGGCTCAAGATCGAACTAAAGACCATTAAAGTAATAATTTAATAACTGAACTTCTTCTGCTCCCGCCCTCCGCTAACCTCCCTAAATATGACATCTCTCTCTCTCAATGTACAGCACCACAATAGTGCCTAGTCAGCAGGCTCGCTGTCTGGGTGTTATGTTTGACCCTGATCTTTCCTTCACCCCATATATACAATCTCTCGCCCACTCTTGCTGCTTGCACCTGAAGAACATCTCTAGAATTCGCCCCTTTCTCACCTTGGAAACCACAAAAACCCTCACTGTGGCCCTGATTCACTCCCGCCTTGACTATTATAATTCTCTTTTAATTGGCCTCCCCCGCACTAGACTCTCCTCTCTCCTGTCCATCCTTAATGCAGCAGCCAGGATCACCTATCTAGCTAACCGTTACTCAGACACTTCTGCTCTATGACAGTCACTGCACTGGCTGCCTATACACTATAGCAGGGGTCTCAAACTCGGCTGGGTTGGTGGGCCGCACAAAGAAAAAAACTGATATCAGGGGGCCGCATTCCTTATAGGACTAAGTGACGTTTTAGCAATGCCAGAATTTTTTGCTCAATGTAGTAAAGTACAAATCCTGATCTTCTTCTTGTAGGAATATCCCCACCCTAATCTCCTTTATGTAGGAATTTCCCCATCTTGTAGTAATGTCCCCATCCTGATCCTCCTCCTTGTAGTAATGTCCCCATCCTGGTCCTCATCTTGTAGTAAAGTCCTCCATCCTGGTCCTCATCTTGTAGTAATGTCCCCATCCTGGTCCTCTTTTTGTAGTAATGTCCCCATCCTGGTCCTCTTCTTGAAGTAATGTTTCTACCTGGTCCCTACGTGGTGTAGTAATGCTCCATCCTGGTCCCCATCCTATATTAATGTCCCCCATCCTGGTCCTCATCATGTAGTAATGCCCCCTTCCTGTTCCTTCTTGTAATAATGTCCCCACACTGGTCCCTATCATATATTAATGTCCCCCATCCTGGTCCTCCTCTTGTAGTAATGTCCCCATCTTTTAGTAATGTTCCCTCCCTTGTCATCTTGTAGTAATATCCCCATCCTGACGCCATTTGGTAGTGATGTCCACACATCCTGATCCACTTTTGCGGTGATGTCCCCACAACCTGGTCTCTGTTCTTTTTGTTCTCTCTCACCCACACACACTCATACACACACTCACACATGCACACAC
The DNA here is from genome assembly GCA_033576535.1 of Allobates femoralis. Classification (NCBI taxonomy): domain Eukaryota; kingdom Metazoa; phylum Chordata; class Amphibia; order Anura; family Aromobatidae; genus Allobates; species Allobates femoralis. Next base: position 23,749,869 of record JARQOC010000004.1, on the reverse strand, counting down.
ACATTTACACATATACACACACATACTCAGACATTCACAAACATATACACTCACATAAACTCAAATATACACACATACTCACACACACACACACACAAACACTCACATATACACACACTCAGACATATTCACATTCACAGACATATTCACATAAATACATACACACACACACACACACACATGTACACACACTCACACATACACTCAGTCACGCACACACATACTCACACACATATACACACTCATACATATTCACACACTCACATATATACATACTCACTCACATACATATACACACACTCACACAGATACACACACACTCAGACATATTCACACACATACTCACACTCACATACATATATATAATGTATATATATATATATATATAAAACACACACACATGCACACTCACAAATACACTCACACATATACACACACATACACAGACATACTGTATTCACACACATTCACATATATACACATAATCACATACATATACACACACTCACACATACACTCGCACATATACACACACACTCAGACATATTCACACACATACTCACATACATATATATATATATATATATATATATATATATACACACACACACACATGCACACTCACAAATACACACACACATACACACACACATAAACACACACACATATATACACTCACACATACACACACACTCAGACTATTCACACACTCTTTCTCAATCACACACACCTTAATGATGCTGTGATCCATTGTACAGGGAGCCACCGCGGTACCCGTTTTATTGTGACTTCCGGTTACCGCTTACACAAGCTCCTTCACACTTGTACATCAATGCAAGCCGGCGGACCAATCAGAAGCCTGCAGCTGACGTCGGCATATGACGTCAACAGGAGGCTTCTGATTGGTCCGCCGCCTTGCATTGATCTACAAGCGTGAAGGAGCTTGGGGCCCGCGTGTTTGAGATCCCTGCTCTATGGCATCAGAGAACTCCATGGCCGAGTCATCACTCAAATTTTCCTTCATCTTGTTATTCTTGTTGCTGTTATCTTTGTACAAGATTCAACACTATAGCAGCGGCAGCAGACGGATGGAAGATTGTGAAAGAAGATGAAAGCGCATGTTTTCTTTTTTATCTTTTACTCTATTTGCATATTTTTAGATCAACTCCGTCCTCCTCTTCCTCACCATCACACCTGCCGCCTCTGTCCTCCTCACCATCACACCTGCCCCTTCTGTCCTCCTCACCATCACACCTGCCTCCTCCATTCTGCTCACCATCATACCTGCCCCCACCATCCTCCTCCTCCTCTCCATCACACCTGCCTCCACCATCCTCCTCACCATCACACCTGCCTCCTCTGTCCTCCTCCTCACAATCACCCTTGTCTCCTCCGTCGTCCTCCTCAACATCATACCTGCCCCCTCCGTCCTCCTCACCATCACACCTGCCCCCTCTGTCCTCCTCCTTCTCACCATCACACCTGCCCCCTCCGTCCTCCTTACCATCACACCTGCCCCCTCTGTCCTCCTCACCATCACACCTGCCCCCTCCATCCTCCTCACCATCACACCTGCCCCCTCTGTCCTCCTCACCATCACACCTGCCCCCTCCGTCCTCCTCCTCCTCACCATCACACCTTCCCCTCTGTCCTCCTCACCATCACACCTGCCTCCTACATTCTGCTCACCATCATACCTGCCCCCACCATTCTCCTCCTCTCCATCACACCTGCCTCCGCCATCCTCCTCACCATCACACCTGCCTCCTCTGTCCTCCTCCTCACTATCACCCTTGTCTCCTCCGTCATCCTCCTCACCATCATACCTGCCCCCTCCGTCCTCCTCACCATCACACCTGCCCCCTCTGTCCTCCTCCTTCTCACCATCACACCTGCCCCCTCCGTCCTCCTCACCATCACACCTGCCCCCTCTGTCCTCCTCACCATCACACCTGCCCCCTCCATCCTCCTCAGCATCACACCTGCCCCCTCCGTCCTCCTCACCATCACACCTGCCCCCTCCGTCCTCCTCCTCCTCACCATCACACCTGCCCCCTCCGTCCTCCTCACCATCACACCTGGTCCCTCTGTCCTCACTATCACACCTGCCCCCTCCACCCTCCTCCTCCTAACCATCACACCTGCCCCCTCCGTCCTCCTCACCATCACACCTGCCCCCTCCGTCCTCCTCACCATCACACCTGCCCCCTCCATCCTCCTCACCATCACACCTGCCCCCTCAGTCCTCCTCACCATCATACCTGCCCCCTCCATCCTCCTCACCATCACACCTGCCCACTCCGTCCTTCTCACCATCACACCTGCCCCCTCCGTCCTCACTATCACACCTGCCCCCTCCGCGCTCCTCCTCCTAACCATCACACCTGCCCCCTCTGTCCTCCTCCTTCTCACCATCACACCTGCCCCCTCCGTCCTCCTCACTATCATACTTCTCCCCTCGTCCTCCTCCTCCTCACCCTCACACCTGCCTCCTCCTCCTCACCATCACACCTGCCACACATATACACACTCGCAAATACACTCATATTCACATATACACACACACACACACACACTCACTCACATATACACACACTCTCTCTTAATCCCACACACCTTAACGATGCTCTATGTCTTGGTGCTGTGCTGATGCTTAGTTGCTGGGCTAAAGTCTTTCCTTCGGAGAAGCTCTGATTCCTGACCCGTGGGTGGAGGTAGGTGCCCTCAGCCTAGGGCTAATCAGTAGTTTTAGGGAGCAGGGTGGCGGCTCAGAATTCCTCACCATCAGAGGTACCTCTGAGATCAGGGCAAGCCAGGAACCCGAGCATCAGGATCAGATTAGGCTCTCCTGACCCCCTTTTGCCCTATTCACCTACCTGTTACCTTATTCCCTTGCCTCCCAAGCGTGACATGGATCATGATAGGCCACCCTAAAAAGATGTGTTTTTAGGGATCAGAAGCTGCAGCTGACATCGGCATATGAAGTAAACAGGAGGCTTCTGATTGGTCCACCGCCTTGCATTGATATACAAGCGTGAGAGCAGTACCCGAAAGTCACAATAAAGCGGGTACCGTGGCGGCTCCCTGTACAATGGACCAGGGCGTGCTTTTGTTTCTGTGGTGATCCGGGCCGAATGCGGCCTGGAGGCCGCGTGTTTGAGACCCCTGCACTACAGGATCAAATTCAAATTGCTTGTTCTCACACACAAAGCTCTTCACAGTGCAACACCTCCCTATATCTCCTCCCTCATCTTTGTCTATCACCCCACCCGTTCTCTTCACTCTGGAAGAGACTTCAGACTAACTTCTGCATTAATCCGAACCTTCCACTCCCGGCTCCCAGACTTCTCCTGAGCTGCACCAATTCTCTGGGATGCTCTACCCCAAGAAATTAGGTCTATCCACAACTAACATAGTTTCAGGCGATCCCTAAAAACATATCTTTTTAGGGTGCCCTATCATGATCCATGTCACGCTTGGGAGGCAAGGGAAACAGGTAACAGGTAGGTGAATTGGGCAAAAGGAGGTCAGGAGAGCCTAATCTGACCCTAGTGCTTGGGTCTCTGGCTCGCCCTGATCTCAGAGGTACCTCTGATGGTGAGGAGTAGAGATGGGCGAGTACACTCGCTACTATTCGGCACTCTCCGAATAGTAGCGGTATTCGTCTACTCGCTACTCGCCGAGTAAATTAGGATTACTCGGGAGTAGCAAGTACTGAATACTTTTGCAGTGTATCAGTAGATACACTGCAAAAGTCCTGTAAAAGAGAGAAAAAGTGGTTAAAAAATAAAAAAATCGGATACTCACCTTAACCGACGGCTGTACCGGGACCCGCCGATGCACATCTATTCATGGAAAAGGACCTTTCACGCTCTCAGCCAATCAGATGGCTGGGAGAGATCTGGCCAATCAGATGCCGCCACGCCACAATCATGTGATCGCTAGCGGCCACCTGATTGGCCAGATGGAAAGGTCCTCTCAAGTACACCGAGGACCTTTCCATCTGGCCAATCAGGTGGCCGCTAGCGATTACGTCATTGTGACGTGGCGGCATCTGATTGGCCAGATCTCTCCCAGTCATCTGATTGGCTGAGAGAGGGAAAGGTCCTTTTCCATGAATAGATGTGCATCGGCCGGTCCCGGTACAGCCGTCGGTTAAGGTGAGTATCCGATTTTTTTATTTTTTAACCACTTTTTCTCTCTTTTACAGGACTTTTGCAGTGTATCTACTGATACACTGCAAAAGTATTGGGAATCGCTATACTCGCAACGAGTAGCGAGTACCGAGACCTACTCGTTGCGAGTATAGCGACTCCGAATAGTAAGGTATTCGCCCATCCCTAGTGAGGAGTTCCGAGCCACCACCCTGTTCCCTAAAACTCCTGATTAGCCCTAGGCTGAGGGCACCTACCTCCACCCACGGGTCAGGAATCAGAGCTTCTCCCAAGGAAAGACTTTAGCCCAGCAGCTAAGCATCAGCACAGCACCAAGACCTAGAGCACATAGCTATCAGCAGCACCTGACAGAGGCGAGGGAAGGCTATTTAAAGCCAGGGGGAGGAGATTCCAGCTGAGTCACACATTAACTCCTGAACCAGCAATTGAACATAATAGTAACTGCAGTTCTGGAGCACAAAACAGGAGGCCAGGACCTTCACAACTATCAACCATGGAGCTCTTAAAGACAAACAGCATACACAGCACCATCTAAACGCATGACAATCCCTAGTCAAAGTCATTTAGACATAGCCAATAGGCTCCACCAGTCTCAAGTGGATCACAAATAATGGTTGATGGCCTCTTATACTGCTCCTATCTGTTCCCCATCTCCTCAAGTTGACCATACCATCATTGTAAATAAGCCCCTGTACTTTGTGTCACTCCCACCTCATTGTTAGATTGAAAGCTCTTATGACCAGGGCTGTCATTATTTTGCTCTAATTATTGTATTATGCTTTGCATTGTATTTTGTATTGTATTATATTGTATTTTCTGATAATTGTTTCTTATAATTGTTTAAATATGAACCTCTGAATTGTGAAGCGCTGCGGAATATGTTGGCGCTATATAAAGATTATAATTATTATTATAATTTGAAAACATCATATGAAGAGAGCAATCACTGAAGAAGGACATCATGATCGGAAGAATAAAATGAACAAGGTGAAGAGGAAGGCCAGCAACTCTATGGCTTGATACAAGCAAGATAACAGTGGTGAACACCATTGTCGACATGTAGGCTTGGAGAAGGTTCTAGTGGACCTATCTAGGCTTGGAGAAGACCCTGGTGGACCTATGTAGGCTTGGAGAAGACCCTGGGGAGATTACATTGTCCACAATATTATCAAAGCATTGAATAGACATATACAGTAGATTTCTCTTCTAGATTTTCTTTTGCCCATTTGATTAAATAGTCCTTCCTCCTTCTTTTATGTACCTGTAAATCCAATTAAAATTCTATTATTATGTAGATGAGCTATGTATTATATGCAAAGCAGGGGAGGAATGACTCACTTGAGGATTCTCATCTCATTGAGATGTTGTTGGCCAACAGGAGGAAGGAGGGCAGGAAACTTGAGAACAAGAAAAGTCTAGTCTTGACCCATTGTCAGGAGTAGGAGTTAGAAAAATGTAGAGGGTTGGGCAAGATTTACAGCTGATAGGATCTCCTCAAACTAACTCAAGAAGATTGGAAAACGTATTGCTTTCCAGAACTTCAACAGTCTCTATAGTATTAGAGGACCACATACAGCTGTGGCCAAAAGTATTGACCCCCCTGCAATTCTGTCAGATAATACTCAGTGTCTTCCTGAAAATGATTGCAATCACAAATTCTTTGGTATTATTATCTTCATTTCATTTGTCTTCAATGAAAAAACACCAAAGAGAATGAAGCAAAAAGCAAAACATTGATCATTTCACACAAAACTCCAAAAATGGGCCAGACAAAAGTATTGGCACCCTCAGCCTAATACTTGGTTGCACAACCTTTAGCCAAAATAACTGCGATCAACCGCTTCCGGTAACCATCAATGAGTTTCTTACAATGCTCTGCTGGAATTTTAGACCATTCTTCTTTGGCAAACTGCTCCAGGTCCCTGATATTTGAAGGATGCCTTCTCCAAACTGCCATTTTTAGATCTCTCCACAGGTGTTCTATGGGATTCAGGTCTGGACTCATTGCTGCCACCTTAGAAGTCTCCAGTGCTTTCTCTTAAACCATTTTCTAGTGCTTTTTGAAGTGTGTTTTGGGTCATTGTCCTGCTGGAAGACCCATGACCTCTGAGGGAGACCCAGCTTTCTCACACTGGGCCCTACATTATGCTGCAAAATTTGTTGGTGGTCTTCAGACTTCATAATGCCATGCACATGGTCAAGCAGTCCAGTGCCAGAGGCAGCAAAGCAACCCCAAAACATCAGGGAACCTCCGCCATGTTTGACTATAGGGACCGTGTTCTTTTCTTTGAATGCCTCTTTTTTTCTCCTGTAAACTCTATGTTGATGCCTTTGCCCAAAAAGCTCTTCTTTTGTCTCATCTGACCAGAGTACATTCTTTCAAAATGTTTTAGGCTTTCTCAAGTAAGTTTTGGATAAACTCCAGCCTGGCTTTTTTATGTCTCGGGGTAAGAAGTGGGGTCTTCCTGGGTCTCCTACCATACAGTCCCTTTTCATTCAGACGCCGACGGATAGTACGGGTTGACACTGTTGTACCCTCGGACTGCAGGGCAGCTTGAACTTGTTTGGATGTTAGTCGAGGTTCTTTATCCACCATCTGCACAATCTTGCGTTGAAATCTCAATTTTTCTTTTCCTTCTACATCTAGGGAGGTTAGCCACAGTGCCATGGGCTTTAAACTTCTTGATGACACTGCGCACGGTAGACACAGGAACATTCAGGTCTTTGGAGATGGACTTGTAGCCTTGAGATTGCTCATGCTTCCTCACAATTTGGTTTCTCAAGTCCTCAGACAGTTCTTTGGTCTTCTTTCTTTTCTGCATGCTCAATGTGGTACACACAAGGACACAGGACAGAGGTTGAGTCAACTTTAATCCATGTCAACTGGCTGCAAGTGTGATTTAGTTATTGCCAACACCTGTTAGGTGCCACAGGTACGTTACAGGTGCTGTTAATTACACACATTAGAGAAGCATCACATGATTTTTCTAACAGTGCCAATACTTTTGTCCACCCCCTTTTTTATGTTTGGTGTGGAATTAGATCCAATTTGGCTTTAGGGCAATTCTCTTTTGTGTTTTTTCCATTGAAGACAAATTAAATGAAGATAATAATACCAAAGAATTTGTGATTGCAATTATTTTCAGGAAGAAACTGAGTATTATCTGACAGAATTGCAGGGGTGTCAATACTTTTGGCCACAACTGTAGTATTATTCACTCTGTTTATACACAAACATTAATACAGGGAGGATTTTAGGCCAAAAGAAGTTCAGTTGAGATACTTCCATTGTGTTTCCTGAGAAAACAAGATAGAAAGATGCACAAAGTCACAATTAATTCTCTAGAATTTGGCTAGGAAATTGGTTTTCATCAAATATATTCCCCACAAATCAGAAATGTTCTATTATACTAGAAGCTTTATTCAGACCCCCGAGCACCATAAACATGAGATAGTGGCACACCTCCAATAGGGCAGCCAACACCGGGCATTTTCCCACCCGGCATAGCACTGTCAAATGTATTGGCATCAGAGATACAGCTACAATTGAAACCAAAGATGAAAGAGGGAGCACTCTGCTCCCTCCTCCATCATTCTTCCTTGGCATCTAAGATCTCACAGCACAGTGCACCGAGGGCAATGATGTCACTACTGCGCCCCCACTGTACAGAGCAATGACGACATAGCTTCACAATGTTTCCTGCCAAAACTGGAGTAGCAGGGACCGAGGGAAGGGGAGTATTTATTTATTTTAAATAAGAGCACACTGTGGCCATAATACTACAAGACTAACTATGGGCTGTGTACAATACTTTTTGGAGGACTATGGTGGTGCATTATACTAAATGGGGTTATTATAACATATGAACGAATATGGAGGTGTATTATAACATATGGAGGATTATGGGGGTGCATTATAACATATGGAGGATTATGGGGGTGCATTATACTATTTGGAGAACTATGGGATGCTTTATACTATATGGAGGACTATATAGGTGCATTATACTATATTGAGTACTATGGGGTGTGCATTAAACTATATGTAGGATTATGGGGTACATTATACTATATAGAGGACTATGGGGGTGCATTATTATATATGTAGGACTATGGGGGTGCATTATACTATATGGAGTACTATGGGGTGCATTATAATATATGGAGAACTATAGGGTACATTATACTATATAGAGGACTATGGGGGTGCATTATACTATATGGAGTACTATGGGGTGCATTATAATATATGGAGAACTATGGGGTACATTATACTATATAGAGGACTATGGGGGTGCATTATACTATATGGAGTACTATGGGGGGCTGAACTATACTACATAGAGGACTATGGGGATGCATTACAATTTATAGAGGATTATGGTGGTTCATTATACTATATGGACAACTATGGCAACTATAGGGGGTGTATTATACTATATAGAGGACTATGTGGTACGTTATACTATATGGGGGACTATGGGATGTGCACTACACTATATGTAGAACTATGTGCTATGTATTACATTTTATGGAGGGCTATGGGGAGTGCATTATATTATATGGAGAATTATGGGGTGCGTTATACTATATGGAGGGCTATAGGGGGTGAACTATACTATATGGAGGACTAAGGGGGTGCATTATACTATATGGAGGGCTATTGGGGTGCATTATCCTATATGGAGAACTGTGGGGGTGTATTATAGTATATGGAGGACTATGGGGGTACATTAAACTATAAGGAGGACTATGGAGCTGCACTATACTATATGAGGGATATACAGGAGCATTATCCTAAATGGAGGACTATTGGGGTGCATTATACTATATGGAGGACCATAGATGTGCATTATATTATATGGAGGAATATAGGGGTGCATTATAGTATATTGAGAAGTATGGAGGTACATTATCCTTTATGAAGGGCTAATTTAGGACCATTATACTATATGCAAGCAATTATACAGTGTTGTGGTTTGAGTGGGGTCCATTATTATGTATAGTATGATCATTATATACAGTGTGAAGAGGTGTGAGGGCGATTATACTGTATGTAGGCCAATTATACTGCATGGAGGTTTGTGTGGGGGTCACAGTTGGGAACTATACTGTCTTGGGGTCACCATACTTTTTTGTCGTTACTGAGAGGGTTACAGTGGGGTTATCCTACTGTCATGCTTGACTAAGGGGGTGTCCAGCTTCCGAGCGTGACAGTGGCGCACGGACCAACGATGTCCAACGCACTACACAAAACAACAGACTGGGGACAAATACAGCGGAGGGTCCTGCTCATCCCTCCTCTCCTACTGTCCCTATATGGGTTCTTTCAACCCATCGCTGAGCATGATACTTAGTCCCTCGCTGGCCCTGATGTTAGCCCTCAATAGGGAAATGGCCGGCGGGAGCACTAGCCCCAACCACTGCAATAATAACAACAAGAGAGGAGGGGAGACAGACAGGGGAACAACAAACAACTTCACGCCTGCTGCTACGCTCCTTGGCAGCAGATGGCTTGGCAGTAATCAGCTCTCCAGAGAACTTATTTCACCTCAGGAAACTTGGCCAGGAATAAGATCAAACACCAGCAAAGGATGTTAAACCATGCGACCATATAAAGGGGATGGGAATGATCACAGAGTAGCCACATCTTGAACAAACAACTAGCTAGCTTTCTAGCAACAGAAATTGAAATGAATTCCTAAACTGCCAAAGGAAAGAAACATGTTTAATATGAAGTCTTAATACAGGAGTGAGACACAGGTCCTAAACCAGTCACAAGTCTCCATAGTAAATGCTGGGTTACACACTGCGATGTCCAAGCGACCCAACCAACGATCGGGATCGCTGGGACATCGCTAGTGAGCTGTCACACAGGCAAACTCAACAGCAATCAGCCAGTCTGCGCCCAACACCCGACGGTCATTATTATCATTCAGGATGCCGGGCGCAGACTGGGTGTCGTTGGTCGTTGCCCCTGTCACACATGCCGATGCATGCGTGACAACGGCAGACCAGCGACCGAAAAAGGCCCTGGCCATTCCGCAGCGAGCTGATCGCTGATCGTTACGGGACGTCACACTCAGCAACGAAGTCGCTGCAACGTCACAAGTTGCAGCGACATTATTAGCGATGTCGACACGTATGAACCGGCCTTAACAGAATCCATCATGGGGTCATTCCATGTCAAGTGATCCAAAAATGAATATTTTTTTTCCCTGACGTCCTCAGATTTTTAAAAAAAATTTTCTATCTGAAGAACACCTTTATCTAATTACAAAAAAAAAGTTTTGAATTTTTTTCTTTATCTGTTAATTTTTTACAGATTTTTAAAGTTTTAAAAAAGTGCGAATTTTGGCCTGGTATGGCTTTACATTTTCTATCATATCTCGGGCTAGAAATAAGATAGAGAAACAAAATAAACACCAATCTACTCAGAACTGTCCAGGCTTTCATCAGATATGTCACAAGAGGATATTCGTTAATATTTTACCCATGTGATCGCAAGCGCAAAACTTTAAAACGCATTTCCGAAAAATCGGCGCGCTTTAAATATTTCAAAAACTGCCAATGTGTCTGCTGTGCTCTTAGCCACATCTGTACCAAATTTCAAGTTGGGATCGCAATGGGATCATATTTTAACATATTTTACTAGTAAGAGCGTCAATGGGTCATTCCATATCAAGTGATCTAAATATGAATATATTTTTTTTACCTGACGTCTTTAGATTTTTTTTTTTTTTTTTCCTTTATGAAGTACTACTTTAGTTAATTACAAATTAAAAGTTTGGAATTTTTTTCTTCATCAGTTAATTTTTTACAGATTTTTAAAGTTTAAAAAAAGGGTGAATTTTGGCCTGGTACGACTTTACATTTTTTTTATCTCAGGCTAGAAATAAGATAATGAAGTGGGAGAGGCGTCATTTTACTCAGAACGGTAACAGCTTTCATTTGAGATGTTACAAGACTATGTTTCTTTATATCAAATTCAAACTATTGACGGGCAATTGTGAAAAAATTACTGATTGTGTTCTTGGTGACTTTTGAATTGACACTATAATAGTTAAATATTTTGCACTTAGGTCCAATGAATGCGTCCATGGGGTCAAGCTGGGACAGAGTCATCACAAATTAGCCTTATTTGCAGATGACCTGCTACTTTACATCTCCCAGCCCCTGGTCTCCATCCCTTCGGTCTTAATGGAGTTTGAACGGTTCGGACAATTGAGCAACTTTAAAGTGAATTGCTCCAAAACCGAGGCACTCAATATTTCTTTGCCTGGAGAATTGGTTTCTCATCTATCTAAACAGTTCCCATTTAAATGGAAAGTAGAAGCCATTAAGTACTTGGGAGTCCTTATACCAAAAGATCTTAAACAAATATTCAATTTAAATTATCAACCCCTTTTGACTAACGCGGAATCGGCATTTACCTCCTATAGACAATTAAAGCTATCCTGGTTCGGGAGAATAAACGTAGTCAAGATGGATGTCTTGCCCCGACTCTTATATACTTTTCAGACAATTCCTGTTCTATTGGATAGAGGTTTCCTCTCCAAAATGCAATCTATGATCCTTAGATTTGTCTGGGGGGGCAACAGGTCCAGATTGCGAATGAATATCCTATCCTTGCCCGAGACCAGAGGAGGGGTTGGACTACCCAACATACGAGCGTACTTTGAGGCTTCCTCTCTTGTTAGAGCTCTAGATTGGCATTATCATGCGTCCTCCAAGAAATGGGTAGGGGTGGAGCAAGAGGGTTTGGGGATTCCGCTGAAACACCTGCTTTGGATTTCCCCTAAAGACTCCACAGACCTAGTACCTTTGACAGACATGACCAGAAACACCTTGAAGGTATGGCACCTAGTGACGAAAACCCTCCGCTTAAACGACAGACTTAGCCCTTTGACTCCCCTTTTTTCCAACCCATCTTTCCCACCCAGATTTGACAGGCAGAGATTTTTATGTTGGCGGATTGTGGATGACACCCGAGTAGGACAGACTCTGTCCAGTGGTGGTTTGCCCCCGATGGCAGAGCTACAACTCAAAGAACCTACGAGACCTCTTAAGTGATTCGAATTTCTCCAATACAGAGCATAATTATATTCAGCTGACCACTCTTGCAGGGTAAGATTGACGCCCAACGTATTGGAGAGGTTATTCCAACTGGAGGCTCCACCGAGGCGCAAAATATCATTTCTATACCAGGCCTTAGGGTCCATGAGAGAGCAGGGCACCCTTTACTTCCAACGTGCTTGGGAGAGGGAATTGGGGTGTAGCATTTCAGAAGCTAATTGGCAGAAATGCTTTATATTTACTCACTCACTAGCTAGCGCTTGTTCTGCACAAGAAAGAAGCTATAAGCTGCTCACTAGATGGTACTTGTGCCCGACGACACTCCGGAACATGTTCCCTGGAACCCCTGATACTTGCTGGCGCTGTGGGGAAGAGAAGGGTACAATGATACACATTTGGTGGAGTTGTGGGGAAATCCGGCGGTTCTGGTCTGAGGTTTTCAATGCATACGCCCGGATAACAGGTAAACAAGCCGAATGCTGCCCAGAATCGGCAATGTTATCCATTTTTCCAGGTCCTATTGGGCTACAGAAGAGGGATATTCTCCGCTTTTGCATCTCGGCTGCTCGTGCTGTGATCCCGAGGTTCTGGAAATCAAGCCGGGCTCCATCTCTACTTGATTGGTTCAAAGAATTGATGGACACATATCGAATGGAGGAGCTCGCAGCTGATGCGTCGGGATCTCGGAACAAATTCTTAGGGATTTGGGTTGAATGGATTCTTTTTCAGGACTCTGCAGAATTTAGGAGTATCTTTTCCAGCACAGATAATATGGCTCGACCTCTGGCTGATGGGGAGCCAGTGGGATGAGTACCCTTTCTCCTTCCCATACCTCACCCGTCCCCCCCACTCCTTTTTTTCTTTTTTTCTTACGTGGCTTTTCTTTCCCAGTATAACTTTTTCTAGTGGTTTTTGTTTCTCTTCTCTCTCTCTCTTCTTTTCTATCTCTCTTTTCTTCCCATCTGATACATTCAGTCTAGGTATTTCCTTTCTACGCCTATACCTTCAGAATTCTAGTGAACATTAGACAGGTATCGAAAACTCTGAGCTGTGAGTAGATCATTAATATTTCGGCCTTCCTTTCCGGTACACCAGACGCTAGACTATTCCAACTAGGCCTCAACGGGTAATGACCCACTTACGTGGTCAACCTGTTAGAAAGGGCCAAGTGATAAAAATCATTCTGCTGGGGCTGCTTGTCCCCTTGACATCAGAACATCTCAAAACCCTGAGAAAGGTTGTATACTTGAGTGTTTGGAATTATATTTAGATTGTAGTATATATTGCACCAGAGATAAACGCAAAAGTAAATTTGCAGCTTATCTTAAAGTTACTAATAACTTTGTGAATTCTCTTTTTGTATATTTTATATGTCTCAAGATTTTGTTAAAAGATTGAATGTATGTCTTTCATATGTTTTTTCAAAATTTAATAAAAATGAGATTAACCATAGTTAAATATTTTAAAATATGATCCCATCACGATCCCAACTTGAAATTTGGTACAGATGTGGCTAAGAGCATAAAAGACACATGGGCAGTTTTGGAAAATTTTTATTAAAATGTTTTTTTCGGAAATGCGTTTCAAAATGTTGCGTTTGCATTCGCATAGGTAAAAAATTAAAATTAACAAATATACTCTTGTGACATATCTGGTGAAAGCCTGGACAGTTCTGAGTAGAATGGTGTTTATTTTGTTTCTCTATCTTATTTCTAGCCCGAGATAAAAAAAATTAAAGTCGTACCAGGCCAAAATTCACCCTTTTTTTAAACTTTAAAAATCTGTAAAAAATTAACTGATGAAGAAAAAAATTCCAAACTTTTAATTTGTAATTAACTAAAGTAGTACTTCATAAAGGAAAAAAAAAAAAAAAATCTAAAGACGTCAGGTAAAAAAAAATATTCATATTTAGATCACTTGATATGGAATGACCCATTGACGCTATTAATAGTAAAATATGTTAAAATATGATCCCATTGCGATCCCAACTTGAAATTTGGTACAGATGTGGCTAAGAGCAAAGCAGACACATGGGCAGTTTTTGAAATATTTAAAGCGCGCCGATTTTTCGGAAATACGTTTTAAAGTTTTGCGCTTGCGATCACATGGGTAAAATATTAACAAAGATCCTCTTGTGACATATCTGGTGAAAGCTTGTATAGTTCTGAGTAGAATGGTGTTTATTTTGTCTCTCTATCTTATTCCTAGCCTTAGTTATGAGGAGAAACGTAAAGGCAGGCAACAGCGAAATTCACACTTTTTCCGAATTTTGAAAATCATTTAAAAAAAAAAAAAATTTTTTTAAAAATTTTTCTCTTCACATTTTGCATTGTCTGACATGCTATTATCAAATAACAAAATCTCAAAAGAATTAAAAATATAGAGGTAATAATCATTGGTTCACTTGACATGGAATGACCCCATGGCAGATATTTATCGTATGTATACATCAATATGCTTAATACAGTTTCTCAGCAGACTGTATTACACAGAATATGGATACAGAAGATGTGACAACTGGATCATACATAAAGGCTTAGATACAGCAGGGCACATGCACTATGCAGATGGCTCTGCGGATATACGGTAGATGTGGAATGTACGCTGGTGACGTGGAGCTCATGTTTGACACGTTGATCACTCGGTTTTCTTTCTCCTCCCTTTAATATTTGGTGTAATACTGGAGGGCTGAGGGCAGAACCCGGAGTTTCATGTTCTTCCTTATAAATAGACAGAAAAACTGAGAAAGCTGAGGATGTAAACTGATGATCAGACTAGAAATATTCACATTTCTAGAAGGAATCTTTTGATGTGTTCATTCTTCTGCGGAGCATTGCTGAGTGGTTACGGGAGCAGATAATTACATTAAATGTGGTTATATTTCCAGGGTTTTCTTAAGATTTTCCTTAAGAAGCTTACAAAAATAGAAATATTAATGGTTTTAATATTAAACCAGGTCACATGACACGCTAAACACAGATTCTCCTCCTTTAGCGTTCAGCCTGCATCAGTAACACCTTGATGGGGAGTGAGAACAGAGCGGCAAGGGGGGAGGACGAACACCAATGTGTGTGTGTATATGTATGTATATGTGTGTGTATGACGTGACCTGATGCATGTGTGTATATGTATATGTATATATGTGCATGAACAGGGGTGCAGCATCCATGAGGTGACATGAAGTGTCTGCCTTAGGCATCAACCCCTGCTGGTAGACAGGGGGCGGCATCCGCGGGGGTGCCCAGTGGTAGCATGGCCCCCCGCAGATGCCGCTTCCACTCCTAAAGCATACCTCCCAACCATCACGGATTCAGCCGGACAGTCCCGATTTGGAGGCTGTGTCCCGGGAGGTGCACTGAGAGGCAGCCGACATGCTACCGGCCACGCCCCTCAGCAGCTCAGGAGGGAAGAAGGAGCCGCAATCATAGTGCAGAGAGTGAGTCATGTGACCTCTCTCCTGCACTGTGTGGAGGGGCGGAGCTCACTCACCCAATCCTCGCTCAGCGTGGGCCTTTTTGAAATTCTCCCCACATGGATGCCATGTTCAGTATCATCAGCAGCAGCAGAGGGGAGACAGCAGGCTCTGCCTCCACACTGAAGATCTGTCGGCTTCTGGCTGAGAACTGACAGGTAACCAGGAACACAGGACCCAGAGACAATGGCAGGGGCTAATCAGAAGACAAGGCACAGGCTGAGGACAGGGAAGTGAGGGATGAGGGATGGGGGAAGGGCTTGAGGGGGTGCTACTCTGTGCACTGCTTTTACAGGACCTTTGATGATGTCACATGGAAGGGAGGAGTCAGGGGTCACATGACCAGCTCTTCAGTGTATGCTGGTTGTCATGGTGCTGAATCAGGTGAAAATTATGTGTGGGGTCAGGAGGGATTTACAGTGTGGATGTAGCAGAGCCGAGTGTGTACGAGGTGTACAGAGGGGAGCCGAGTGGGTACAAGGTGTACGGAGCGGAGCCGTGTGTGTATGAGGTGTATGGAGCGGAGCCTAGTGTGTACGGAGCGGCCGGAGTGTGTACGAGGTGTACGGAGCAGAACCCAGTGTGTACGAGGTGTACGGAGCGGAGCCGTGTGTGTACAAGGTGTACGCAGCCGAGCGTGTATGACATGTACGGAGCGGAGCCGAGTGTTTACGAGGTGAACGGAGCGAAACCGAGTGTATACGAGGTGTACGGAGCAGAGCCAAGTGTGTACGAGATGTTCTGAGCGGAGTCGAGAGTGTACGAGGTGTACGTAGCGGAGCCGAGTGTGTACAAGGTGTACGTAGCGGAGCCGAGTGTGTACGAGTTGTACAGAGCGGAGCTGTGTGTGTACGCGGTATACGGAGCGGAGCCGAGTGTGTATGAAGTGTACGGAGTGGAGCTGAGTGTGTACGGAGCGGAGCCGAATGTGTACGAGGTGTACGGAGCGAATCCAATTGTGCACGAGATGTACGGATTGGAGCCATGTGTGTACGAGGTGTACGGAGCGGAGCCTAGTGTGTACGGAGCGGCCCAAGTGTGTACGAGGTGTACGGAGCGGAGCCGAGTGTGGTGTGTACAAGGTGTGCGGAGCGGAGCTGTGTGTGTACAAGGTGTATGGAGCTGAGCGTGTACGACATGTACGGAGCGGAGATGAGTGTTTACGAGGTGTACGGAGCGGAGCCGAGTGGGTACGAGGTGTACGGAGCGGAGCCGAGTGTGTACAAGGTGTACGGAGTGGAGCCGAGTGTGTACGAGGTGTACGGAGCGGAACCGTGTGTGTACGAGGTATACGGAGCGGAGCCGAGTGTGTATGAAGTGAACGGAGTGGAGCAGAGTGTGTACGGAGCGGAGCCGAATGTGTACGAGGTGTACAGAGTGGATCCAATTGTACACGAGATGTACAGAGCGGAGCTGAGTGTGTACGAGGTATACTGATTGGAGCCGAGTGTGTACAAGGTGTACAGAGCGGAGCCAAGTGTATACGAGATGTACGGAGCGGAGCCGAGTGTGTACGAGGTGTCTGGAGTGGAGCCGTTTGTGTACGGAGCAGAGCCGCATGTGTTCCAAGTGTACGGAGCGGAGCCGAGTGTGTACAAGGTGTATGGAGCGGAGCCGAGTGTGTACGAGGTGTATGGAGCAGAGACGAGTCTGTGTACGAGGTGTATGGAGCGGAGCCAAGTGTGTACGAAGTGTTCGGAGCGGAACCGAGTGTGTGCGAGGTGTACGGAGTGGAGCCAAGTGGTTTTCGAGGTGTACGGAGTGGAGCCAAGTGGTTTTCGAGGTGTACAGAGCGGAGCCGAGTGGGTACGAGGTGTACAGGTATGAGGTGTATGGAGCGGAGCCATGTGTGTACGGAGCAGAGCTGCATGTGTACGAGGTGTACGGAGTGGAGTTGCGGTGTTAAGAGGTATACGAAGCGGAGCCGAGTGTGTATGAGGTGTGCAGAGCAGAGCCGAGTGGGTACGGAGTAGAGCTGCATGCGTACGAGGTGTATGGAGAGGAGCCGCGTGTGTAAGAGGTGTACGGAGCGGAGCCGAGTGGTTAATAGGTGTACAAAGCTGAGCAGAGCTGCATGTGTACGAGGTGTACGGGTACGAGGTGTACAGAGCGGAGCCGTGTGTGTACAAGGTGTATGGAGCGGTGCCGAGTGTGTATGAG
The DNA here is from genome assembly GCA_033576535.1 of Allobates femoralis. Lineage (NCBI taxonomy): Eukaryota > Metazoa > Chordata > Amphibia > Anura > Aromobatidae > Allobates > Allobates femoralis. The sequence goes on along the minus strand of JARQOC010000004.1, from coordinate 23,731,986 downwards.
GTGAACGGAGCGGAGCCGCATGTGTACGAGGTATACGGAGACGAGTGTGTATGAAGTGAACGGAGTGGAGCAGAGTGTGTACGGAGCGGAGCCGAATGTGTACGAGGTGTACGGAGTGGATCCAATTGTGCACGAGATGTACGGAGCGGAGCTGAGTGTGTACGAGGTATACAGATTGGAGCTGTGAGTGTACGAGGTGTACGGAGCAGAGCCGAGTGTGTACAAGGTGTACAGAGCGGAGCCAAGTGTATATGAGATGTACGGAGCGGAGCCGAGTGTGTACGAGGTGTATGGAGCGGAGCCGAGTGTGTACGAGGTATCTGGAGCAGAGCCGAGTGTGTACGAGGTGTCTAGAGTGGAGCCGTTTGTGTAAGGAGCAGAGCCGCATGTGTTCGAAGTGTAAGGAGCGGAGCCAAGTGTGTACAAGGTGTATGGAGCGGAGCCGAGTGTGTACGAGGTGTATGAAGCGGAGCCGAGTGTGTATGAGGTGTATGGAGCGGAGCCAAGTGTGTACGAGGTGTTCGAAGCGGAGCCGAGTGTGTACGAGGTGTACGGAGTGGAGCCAAGTGATTTTCGAGGTGTACAGAGCAGAGCCGAGTGGGTACTAGGTGTACGGGTCGAGGTGTATGGAGCGGAGCCGTGTGTGTCAGAGGTATACGGAGCAGAGCCGAGTGGTTAATAGGTGTACAAAGCGGAGCCGAGTGTGTACAGAGCAGAGCTGCATGTGTACGAGGTGTACGGGTACGAGGTGTACAGAGCGGAGCCGCGTGTGTATGGAGCAGAGCTGCATGTGTAAGAGATGTACGGAGAGGAGTCGCGTGTGTTCGAGTGCACAGACCAGAGCCGAGTGTGTAAGAGGTGTACAGAGCGGAGCCAAGTGTATACAAGATGTACGGAGCGGAGTCGAGTGTGTACGAGGTGTACGGAGCAGAGCCGAGTGTGCACGAGACGTGTTGCCAGCAACGGCAATGCGGACAAATTCACTTTCATTCATTTTTGTGCGCGGTTGTCTGCTTGCGTATACAACAAGAACACAGCCACGCACAAAAAAATCCAACATTTTGCTTTCGGCATGCGCATAAATGATGCGCAGCCGAACGCAAACGCACCTAAAGGCAGCCACGTGTTCTCTTGTTAAACATAGGAGCGCATAGTGCCGGCGTTTTGCTGCGCTCAGGACGCTGCGTTCACAGCGCAAATGTGAACCCAGCCTAACCTTATTGGATGGATGGAGCCTGCGCTCTCCAGAGCTCCGGCTCTGACTTCTCGATCATTAGCGCCACCTACAGGGTGAATACGGCGGTGCCTGGTGACAGAAGCAGATGTCCCAGGAGCAGGCTCTGTGGGGATGTGACAACACTACATGTAGAGCCCCCGGCTTGTCCTGATCACCTAGTATTACATCAAGGTACGAATAATACACTTTTCTAGTAAACTCCTTATTGTTCCTTTAATATTTCTTCACTACAAAACAACCACAAATGTGGCAAATATCAGGTGGATCTCAACTCCCCCTTAAGGCCCAGTTACACGGTACGAGATCGTGAACGATATCGCCCAGACGTCACGGGTTTGGAGTCGTTGAAACAACATCGTTAGGACGTCGTTGCGTGTAACACCGAGATACGACTACGGTAGATCGTTGGATCGTTGATCGCAGATTTGAGAACATTTTCTCAAATCATATGATCCTCGATCAACCATCCTGCTGCATCGTTGTGTGTGACACCGCGATAACGATGTGGTTAACGACTTCTCCTATTCACAGCAGTGAAAAAGTATCATTCGCTGGGTTGTGTGAACGATAGCTGCTCGCTGGATCGTTGATGCATCATCCATGATATCTAGACGTGTGACATCTCACCAACGATGTCAAAACGATGTCCTAACAACCGAGATCATTGGTGATATCTAAACGACCTTGAAGCGTGTAACTGGGCCTTTATAGTTATTAAGATCACATAGTTAGGCCGGTTTCACATCACGATTTTGGAGCTTTTGAGTGTATCCGTTTCAAAACGGATACACTCGGATCCAAAATCGGATCCCATGTATCCCTATGGGGCTCAGATCGGATCGGATGTGTGCCTTTTGCCATCTGATTGCAGGGATCCGTGTGGATCTGTGCCTGTCCGTGGGATCCTCCTTCAAACTCGGATCCCATGAACAGGTCCTAAATCGTGATGTGAAACCGGCCTTAGAAACAGAAGCTTAATCCACCACAAGCACTAAATACTGAGAGGAATCGTGCTCAGCACACCACACTCATCATCTCTGTGTTAGGGCCCTTTCACATCAGCGGTATTTTCAAATCGCGGCAGATGCGGTGAAAAAAACGCATCTGCTGCGATTACCGCATATCTGCTACACTTGCGGCACACTTGCGGCAAGCCCCATGCAATGTCTATGGGGCTTGCGGTAAGGGTGCGGCAGGTGCGGCAAGTGCGGTTTCGGCACTTGCGGCAGGTGCGGCCGCGAAAAAAAACGCTGCTTGCAGCGTTTTTTTTCGCGGCCGCACCTGCCGCAAGTGCCGAAACCGCACCTGCCGCACCCTTACCGCAAGCCCCATAGACATTGCATGGGGCTTGCCGCAAGTGTGCCGCAAGTGTAGCAGATATGCGGTAATCGCAGCAGATGCGTTTTTTTCACCGCATCTGCCGCGATTTGAAAATACCGCTGATGTGAAAGGGCCCTAAAAGAAAATCTGCCATTACTCTCCATATCAACCAATCACAGTGCAGCTTTCAGTACTTATACTGCTGAGGTAAAATTAAAGCTGTGCTCTGATTGGTTGCTATGGACAGCACCACACTGTTACTATCTGTGACTAATAAAGATATGGGTTCAGCGGTGTAGCTAGTTTTCATGGCGCCCGGGGCAAAGATCTATTTTGGCGCCCCCCCCCCAGAGTAGGTGAAGAGCGGGGGGGGGGGAAGGTGCTGTCATCTTTCAGCCCCATCACCCCTGCAGCCTTAGGTGCGGAGCGGGTGGGGGGTGGGGTGCTGTCAGCTTTCAGCCCCGCCGCCTTGGTTGAAGAGCAGGGGGGAGGAGGGGTGCCGCCGGCGCCCCCCTCTGAGTTGCGCTCGGGGCGAAGGATCCGGCTGCACCCCCCTAGATACGCCCCTGTATGGGTTTACTGTCCATAGCAACCAATCACAGTGCAGCTTTCACTTTACCTCAGCAGTGTAAGAGATTAAAGCTGCACTGTGATTGGTTGCTATGGGCAGTAAACTCAACTTTTCTAGTCACAGTTCATAACAGTGTGATGGCGTCCATAGCAACCAATCAGCACAGCTTTAATCTCTCATACTGCTGAGGTAAAGTGAAAGCTGTGCTGTGATTGGTTGCTGTGGGCAGTTAACACATATTTTTAGTCACTGTTTATAACAGTGTGGTGCTGTCCATAGCAACCAATCAGAGCACAGCTTTCACTTTACCTCAGCAATATAAGAGATTAAGCCATACTATGATTGGATGCTACGGAAGCTGGGTTAACAGAATCTGTTCTGCCCACAGCAGCCAATCATAGCACAGCGTCCATTAATTTATAATGACTAATGATACTAAAATCATCCACCAAAGCTCACGAAATGGGGTCCCAGTATGATGCAAGAAGAAGCCTATGGAGTCAGTGATCATGACTGAGCTGTACGTGATGGGATTTCTTCAATAGTCTTACTGAGTTCAAAGATCGAAAATATATAAAAATCCCCTCTTACTTCTCAATCAACTTCACCCCTGCAGGCCTGGACAGCGGTCACCTCTGTATCTGAAGGTGGAAGGAAGCCGGCATTGATTGGTCACAGGGCTCATGGCCCCGGGAACGCAACTTCTGACTAGAACCGCGCCGGAACTTGAGGTGAGTATACGCTTGTTTAATTTTATGAGGGCGAACATGGAAAATTTGAAGGGGCAGACCAGGTAGTGCACAACCCTTTAAAGGGCTCAAAAGAGGTTCAATACTGTTCATGTACACCTCATAGTCCTATACATTTACCTGGCTATTTGAGGCTTTGTAGGATGGCAAACCACCACACGACCAGCTCTTCCCTTTCCTACTGTATTTTCCCCCACCCCTTGTAGACTGAGCCTCGTGGCCAAGGTCCACCCTCCTCACGTACTGTATCCTGACCCATCCCTTGTAGACTGGGAGCCCTCATGGGCAGGGTCCTCTACCCCTCACCAAGGGTCCTCTTTCCTCCCTTGCTGTATACTCACCCATCCCTTGTAGACTGTGAGCCCTCACATACAGGGTCCTCTCGCCTCATCTACGGTATCCTCACCCATCCCTTGTAGACTGTGAGCCCTTGTGGGGAAAGTCCTGTTTTCTCCTGCATAGTATCCTCACACTTCCCTTGCAGAATGTGAGCCCACGTGGGCAGGATCCTCTGTCCTCGCCCGCTGTATCCTCCCCCATCCCTTGTAGACTGTGAGCTTTCATGGGCAGAGTCCTCTCTCTTCACCTACCATATCATCACCCATCCCTTGTAGACTGTGAGCCCAAGCGGCCAAGGTCGTCTTCCCTCACCTACTGTATCCTCCTCCATCCCTTGTAGACTGATCCCTTATGGGCAGGGTCCTCTCCCCTCACCGACTGTATCTTCACCCATCCCCTATAGACTGTGAGCCTTCGTGGACAGGGTCCTCTATCCTTACCTACTGTATCCTCACACATCTCTTGTAGACTGTGAGCCCCTCGCGGGCAGGGTCCTCTCTCCTCACCTATTGTATCCTCACCTATCCCTTGTAGACTGTGAGCCCTCGTGGGCAGGGTCCTCTGTTCTCTCCCCTCACCAACTGTATCCTCACCTAAGGTGAGGTCCAAACAGCATCACCTACACCTTTCAGATTAGTAAATGTTAGGAGAGTACTATGTCGTATATTATTCAAAGAAAGTTAACATTTTTCTCCAACATTTTATTCATTAAAATATGCTTTTTCCTACATCATCATCACTTCCTCATCTTTGGGAATGGTGAGCTCTTTGATAATGTCACAGGTCTGGAAATTTAGTGGCCATGGCAAATGGAAGCAATTGTGACAACCTTGTAGAGTAAGGAACGGCCTTCTGATCCTTGCCTCAATGTCAGTTTCTTTATCTGGATATTGACCTTAGCCTGATAATATACTATGTCCTGACTTTGCTTGGTCCATCTTTGTTATCTTGAACTTCATCTACTGAATATGTAACATTAGTTATGAGTAGATATGAGTCAGTCAATTTGACGTGAATCAAATTCACTTTGAATTTTACCAAAATCCAGGTTTGCCACCATTTGCTGGTTTCCCATTATCCATGTTGAAACAAAAATATACTCACCCAGCTAATGCCCCTCCTGCCACACCATAGCTCCTCACCCAGTCATCTGTTTTCTCCCAGTGAGCCATTGTCTTCTTTTTGTTAGGTGTGGCATTGGTTGTTCTCATCTGTATCTTCAGTGTTCATGGGCACTTTCACGCTGATCATCAGAACTTACTACAAAAAAATTCTGGATATTTGCTCTTGGTTGAAATTTTAGGATGCACTGTAACCTTTCAAGTGAACGTAATGTGACCTTCTCTACATGTTAGAATGCACATGTCCTCATGTGTTCAATGTTTCAGTACTTTTTGCACAACTTGCTTCGGCCACTGTTGTCACCAAAGAGCCCTTGGCGGTGGTGGTGTTACAGTGGGGGTTTGTGTGTTTAGTCAATAGAGAACTGCCCTTAATGTTGTGAATTGTACAGTGACAAGCCCTTACTACATTAATAACATCATTAAGGGTAGTTTCACACTTGCGTTCTGACGATGATCCGGACAGATCTTGAAACTGGATGCAATTGGATACTCGGATGCAGCATAATACCACTGTGGTTTCATCTGTTTTTTTGCCAGATTCATCGAAGACTTGCAAATTTTCAATAGGACACGCCTAGTGGTTGTGTGTTTAGAGGGGCATGCTTAGTGTGAAAACCAGATCCGGCATGCCAGAACCATCATTTCGGGATCCGGCACCCATTGAAGACCATTCTATTCTGGTTGGCTCTGATTTTTTACAACATTGTGCATCAACTCAGGAAGTAAAAAACTGGATCTGGCAGAAACCGGATAAAACCACATGACACTGCATGTGCCGGATTACCCATTGGGCAAAAATCGCTTGTGTGAAAACATAACCCCCTATATCTCCAGTGAAAGAGTTCAGTTATTGGATAGTGTGAAACCACCCTAATCCAGTCATTGTTATACCAGATCTCTGCCCTTCCCTCATAACTTCCCTCTCCAACATCACTGAAGGAGAGCTAACTCGTCTTCTATCCAAATCACACCTCACCACCTGTGCACTTGACCCCAGTTCCTTCCCACCTCCTTCCCAACCTCACCAACATGCTCATCCCGCCTTAACCCACCTCTTCAATCTATCACTGTCTTCCGGACTTCCTCCTCGGCTTTAAACATGCCACCATCACGCCCATCTTTAAAAAGCCAAACCTTGACCTGACTGCTAGGACGAGCTACCCCCCATATTGCTGCTCCCGTTTGCTTCCAAACTCCTTGAGCAACACATCCATGCTCAACTTTCCTCCCACCTCTCATCTTAATAATAATAATATAATTTTATTTATATAGCGCTAACATATTCCGCAGCGCATCACAATACATATTTAAACAATCATAAGAAACAGTTATCAGAAATTACAAAACAATACAAAAAACAATACAATACAAAGAATCAATAATACAATACAATACAATACAATAATTAGAGCTCTGTTCATAGGAGTTAACAATCTAACAATGAGGTGTGGGTCACACAAAGTACAAGTGCTAATTTACAATGATGGTATAATCAACTTGAGATGGAGGAACAAATAGGAGCAGTATAAGTAACCACCAACCATTATTTGTGATCCACTTGAGACTGGTGGAGCAGATAGGCTATGTCTAAATTACTTTGACTAGGGATCATGATAGGCCCCCTAAAAAGATGTGTTTTTAGGGATCGTCTGAAACTATGTAATTGTGGATACACCTAATTTCTTGTAGTAAAGCATTCCAGAGAATTGGTGCAGCTCGGTAGAAGTCTTGGAGTCAGGAGTGGAAGGTTCAGATTAATGCAGAAGTGAGTCTAAAGTCACTTCCAGAGCGAAGAGAACGAGTGGGGTGAGAGACAGAGTTGAGGGAGGAGATGTAGGGGGTGCTGCACTGTGAAGAGCTTTGTGGGTGAAACAAGCAGTTTGCAATGGATCCTATAGTGTATAGGCAGCCAGTGCAATAACTGGAATAGAGCAGAAGCATCCGAGTAATGGTTAGCTACATAGGTGATTCTGGCTGCTGCATTAAGGATGGACTGGAGAGAGGAGAGTCTAGTGCGGGGGAGGCCAATTAAAAGAGAATTACAATAGTCAAGGGGGGAGTGAATCATGGCCATAGTGAGGGTTTTTGTGGTTTCCAAAGTGAGAAAGGGGCGAATTCTAGAGATGTTCTTCTGGTGCAAGCGGTAAGAACGGGCGAGAGATTGTATAGACCTGTCCTCTGCCTTTGACACAGTCGACCACTCCCTCCTACTTCAGATTCTTTCTTCATTTGGCATAAAAGACCTTGCCCTGTCTTGGGTTGCCTCATACCTTTCCAACCGACATTTAGCATTTCCCACTCCACACTGCCTCCTCATCCCTCCCTCTCTCTGTTGAAGTCTCATAAGGCTCTGTCCTGGGGGCCCTACTTTTCTCCATTCATACCCTTGGCCTAGGACAACACATTCAGTCCCATGGCATCCAGTACCACTTGTATGCTGAGGACACTCAGATCTTCCCTCTGTAGATCAACTCTCTGCTGTCCAGAATCCCGGAGTGTCTGTAAGCCATATCCTCCTTCTTCTCCTCTTGCTACCTAAAACTCAACGTAGACAAAACTGAACTCATCATCTTTCCTCCATCTCAGGTTTCATCTCCACCACCTGATCTATCTATTATGATTAATGGCATCATGCTCTCTCCCACACCTCTAGGTCGCTGCCTTGGAGTAACTCTTGACTCTGCCCTGTCCTTCAAATCACACATCCAAACTCTCACTACCTCCTGTCGCCTCCAGCTTAAGAATATTTCCAGAATCCGTCCTTTCCTCAGCCCTCAATCTTCTAAAATTCTTGTACATGCCCTTATCATCTCCCGCCTTGACTACTGCAACATTCTCCTCTGTGGCCTCCCTGCTAACACTCTTGCACTTCTCCAGTCTGTCCTCAACTCTTCTGTCCGACTAATCCACCTCTTTCTCCGCTACTCCCCTGTTTCTCCCCTCTGCAAATCCCTCCACTGGCTCCAAATTCCCCAACGAATCCAGTTCAAGCTACTAATGCTGACCTACAAAGCCATCCATAAAGTGTCTCCTCCCTATATCTCTCACTATCTTCCCTCACTTAATCTTTGATCCTTCCAAGACCTTCTCCTCTCCTCCACACTTATCGTTCCTCAGACAACCGCCTCCAAGATTTCTCCCGAATATCCCCCATCCTCTGGAATTCTGCGCCAAAACACGTCAGATTATCCACCATGCTCGGATCCTTCAGACGGAACCTAAAATCCCATCTCTTTAGGATAGCTTACAGCCTGCAATGACCGAGCTGCCGCCCCACCACCACTGAAGCTGTTGCCCCCTGCTACCGGAGCTGCCACCTCTCCACCACCAGATCTGTTGCGCCCCTGACCTACTGTCTCCTCTCCGTTATCCTGTAGTATGTAAGCCCACAAGGGCAGGGTCCTCACCCCTCTGTACCAGTCTGTGATTGCTTAATTTGTGTATTTTAAACTATATCTATAATTTTGTATGTAACCCCTTCTCATGTACAGCACCATGGAATTAATGGTGCCATATAAATAAATAATAATAATAATAATAATTGTTTCTCAGAACGAACAACACAGGCCGAATCTCATCTTTATGAATGATAATGCTACAGTTCTTTGAGGTTGCATCATTAGAGAAAGGCTACTGGAGACTGGGAAACCTCAAATGCAGTGTCCTGCAATTCCTACAGAACTCCCATGGGAACAGAGGATTCATGGTGTAGGAGCTCACAACTCTGAACCACAGAACCTTAATGACCTAAGGGCCACAATTCAAGATGAGTGGGATGCCATGCCTTAGCAGACAAGTAATGGGTGCCATACTTCAGAGACAAGAATAATAGTGAGATGCCACCTTAGAAGATAAGAACTTGACTTGTGAACAGAAGGAGTTGTTCGTTGTCAAGTTATAATTGATACTGAAGGGCACATGACAAATTATTGAGACACTGACTTTTTTGTTGGGGTATACTCACCACTGGTGTTGGCTTTTGTTTCAGTAAATTGTTTGAGATGAGGAAATCACTATTGCATGCTTCTTCCTAAATGCCCTACTTTCATGATAAAATATCAACGTCAACTTTTCACGTTTTCCATAAATTTCACCTGAAAGCCAAATATCTCGAACTTTTTGTGAGTAGTGTAAGCTGACGAATGATGAGGTGAGGGTCGTTTACAGAGTATAATGGCCACTTTACGTCCCAACATCGGTCCGATATTGTATCCAACGGCACGGAGCGCGCACTTTTTTGGCAGAATTCCCAGATTACATAGGAGATGTTACAACAGCGATGTGTACGCCCCCTTGTACGGCCGACCCAGGAACAACCAGTTAACATGGGAGAGAATAGGGGAAGTTGTACTCCACATCATTGTTGGGCTTTTACACAGCCCGATCCGGCCACATCGTCCCTCCAGTATCGGCCCGTGGGAGAGCACGCTCATTTAATCCCCGATATCGTTTTGGCATCGTTCGTGCATCGTATTGGACATTTACACCATACAACGCACGAACGATATCGGGGCCAACGCACGAACCACGTGACTTTTTGTCCGAGTTGGATGCCGATATCGGGACGTGTAAAGTGGCCATAACAGGAAACATTCTATTTGAATGGAATAAATGTGATGTAAGTTACATTTCCTACGAACTGCCCAATTGGATTTTGGTTAGATTTGCACATCACTGGACATAAGATAAGAAATGTACCCACTTGGTAGCACATTATCATATAAAAAAAAAAACTATGTATAAAATAGTTAACAAGTAAAAATCATCTCAAAGGAACGACTCCATGTGTCGAGAGGTGGAGAGTTGAGTTTTTTCCCATGGCAATACGTGAAATAAACAAGGAGCCTCAAATTATGGAGGTAGTGTCACCTCTTTATTGTGATGTGAAGTGTGTTCAAGGGAAAGACACACTTCTCCAGCTCTCCTGGGTCCACAATGCTTTTAGTGCATTTAACACTTTTAATGAGACTTTGATGTTCCCGTGTCCTCCTGAGCTTACTCCACCAGAAAACAATAGACATGTTCTCCTGAAACATTATAAAGGCATAAGAGGGAATTCTATCTCATTCGATATCGTCCCAACGCACTAATTTGTATTTCTATTTTTCAGGCTCAAAAACATAAAATTGTAACAACAGATCCTGTGTTCTTTTAGCTCCTAGCCAAGCAAGGTAACTATTAACCCAATTGATTTCTCAGGACCTTTGCAGGGCTTTAGTGCCACCTTGGGGCTCATTCCATGTCATGTACGAATACTAAGAGATTATGTACACCATCGTATGTCTACATCTAAACTTTCCTTCCGATGTATGTATCAGGCAATATTCCCAATATCTAGCTCTGACAGAAGGTTAACACTTGATGTGTTATATTACAGAGTCAAAGATTTCTGTCCCCTTTCTGCAGACTCCTGTTGATAAAAATGCTGGAATTCAGTGTCAGTGGAAATTCCAACTATTCTGGTCCATGGTTTTAAGATGCGAGATAGATGCCTGAATTACCTATGTTGGGTATTCGAATCGATCATATTCACATTCATATGATGGTGTCACAGATAGTTTAATTCAGCCACACAGACATTGTAATAAGAGTCCAGGAAAAGTGGAGATGCTTTTCAATGGAATTCTTGTATTGATGTGCCATGCAACTGGTAAAGGGTGATTTTTCACAGAGCACAAAGACATGTGTCTAACTAAAAAGGCTGCAAAATGATTACATGGGGAAAAGGGGAGAAATAAGCTTACATCACAAATCTTTCAGGAGAGAGAAAGGACAAAGTGCCAACGGAGGCAAACTTCTTCCTAGCAACACAGAAATACACAACATAGCATTAAAAAGAATGAATTAATCCAATTATTATTATTAATAGGTATTTATATAGCGCCATTAGGATACATGGTGCTTTACAATTTAGAGAGTAAACAAAGACAAGTGGTCGAAGACGACCACAAACGATGACAAACGATGACAGATCACAATTAGTCATACAGGTACAACAGGGCCGGGGATCCTGTCCGCGAGGGCTCACAGTCTAAAGGTGGTGGGGAGGGAGGCAGTAGTAGGGGGAGAGGCGAGATGGTGCAGTGGATAGGGTCTCAGTGTGTGTTATAGGCTTGTAGGAAGAGGTGGGTCTTCAGGTTTTTCTTGAAGGTTCTCTAGGTCGGGGAGTGTCTGATGTGATGGGGGAGGGAGTTCCAGAGTCTGGCAGAAGCACGAGAGAAGTCTTGTGTGCAGTTGTGGGAGGTGGAGATGCGGGTGGTTGAGAGAAGGAGTTCTTTGGAGGAGCGCAAGTTGCGCGAAGGGAGGTAGCGGGAGACCAGGTCGGAGATGTAGGGAGGGGACAGGTTGTGTATGGCCTTGTATGTCAGGATTAGGGTTTTAAAGCAAGATCGCTGGGGAATGGGGAGCCAGTGGAGGGCTTGGCGGAGAGGGAAGGCGGCCCGCATCTTTAGACCTGTCCCTGCACGCCCTCTTATCATTTCTAGCCATCCCTTTTGCAGAAAAAATCGATTTGTAAAGTATAGAAAACTTTATATTTACCTCGTCCTGTGTGAGTTCTCTGTTTCTGAGGAAGCCGCAATGGGCAGGCCTGTGTGCTGCTCCCTTGTAATTATGCACGTCCCTCTCTGCTTGCTAAGATCTGGCACTGCATTCATGTATTGACAGCGGTTCTCACTCTGCATTCATATATAGAGGGTGCTTCTAGCACTGTATTTATGTACTGATGGTAGTTATGCCACTTCATTTGTTTACAGATAGTGGTTCTAGCGCTGTTTTAATGCATGGATGGTGGTTATGACACTGCATTTATGAACGGATGGTGGTTCTGGTACTGATAGTGGTTCTTGTGCTGCAATCCTGTACTGATGGTGGTTCTGATGCTGCATTCAAGTAGGAATAATATTTCTAGCACTGCATTCATGTTTTGATGGTGGTTCTGGCACTGCATTCATGTATTGACAGCGGTTCTCACTCTGCATTCATATACAAACGGTGCTTCTAGCACTATTTATGTACAGATGATAGTTATGACACTTAATTCATGTACAGATAGTGGTTGTAGCGCTGTTTTAATGAATGGATGGTAGTTCTGACACTGCATTCATGTACGGATGGTGGTTCTGGTACTGGATTCATGTGCTGACATGGGTCTGATCTTGGCTACAAAACATGCTTTTTGGCTACGTTACAGCTTGAAAATACTCAAAACTTTGAGTTTTGAGGTCATGAGGATCTAGTCAGATTCTGCTTCAAAAACTCAGTGTAAGTTAGCGTATGTCCACACTTGTTTTTTTTGCAGGTACTTTATAATAATAATAAACTAATTGAATAAATTCAATGTGTTCTGTAGATTTCAGATCGCTTTTTACTTTACAGTGGAGGCTTTGAAATGTGTTAACATTGTACAGTGCAGTCACCAGTCACTGTAGAGTGTAGACTCTTGTATGCTGAGAAAACAGATGGAAAGTGATGATGTGGCAGAACTGTGAGTCTCTTTATGTGCTGTGTGCACCTAGGGATGTACAATTGCTGACATACCTTTCCACTTAAATTATAGAAATTATGGTTAAAAAATTAAACATAATCGTCAATTATTTTGCAGACTAATAATTATTGTTTGAAAAATTAAAATTAATTGTCAAAAGTATTGCTGCATTGGCCGGGAATCGAACCCGGGCCTCCCGCGTGGCAGGCGAGAATTCTACCACTGAACCACCAATGCTTGCTTGCTGTTTGTATGCCCTGTTATGAGGCAGATCAAAAATTGGGGGAAAAAAATGTCAATTTTTTTTACCAAGATCTAACATGGTGAAAAAATGGTTTGCATTTATGCTAAGTAGTTATGTTTTTGCACATAGGAACAGTATTAAAGTAGCAGTATTCTTGCACATACAAGCAGTATTATAGTATAGTTTATTCACATGCACCAGTCTGGCACCATAGGAGAGGTTTTGAGATGCTCCAGGTAAGTTTTGTTTTGAATGGTTCTGCTTTATGTGTATGATGGAGGTTGAATGGCACAGCTAAAATAAAAAAAAATAGAGTAGAGCCTCCCTCATGAGATTGCCTTGACGTTGGCGGGGTGGCTCAAAAGATTGATCAATATTTTGCCAAATCTAATTTTTATTATATTATAAAGCTTGGAAGGAATAGGTGCATGTGCACATTTTTATATTGCATGCTATCTTCTGGTAGTGCTGGTTTATGATTGCTTTTTGTTATTGATTTGTGGCTGACTCCCACTGTGCCCCTGCACACCAGTTTTGGCTTGTTATTCCATCTTTATTGTTTGTGGCAAACCTTGGTAACTGTTCACACTCAGTTATCTGACTCTGTCCTAAGACTGATGGCGGGTTTACACGCCGCGATATCGGCGTCCAACTCCGATCCAACTCCGACAAAAAGTCACGTGGTTCGCGAGTTGGACCCGATATCGCTCGCGCGTTGTACCGTTTGAACGTACAACGCGATGCTGGAACGATGCCAAAACGATATCGGGGTTGAATGAGCGTGCTATTCAACTGCCCGATGTCGCATGGCCGTAGTAGCAGCATCGTAGCGTGTAACAGCACAACTACGATGTGTACTCGCAACTCACCCATTAACTCCCATGTTAAATGGTCGTTACTGGGTTGGTGGGCGTACACATCGGAGGGACGTTGTTTCCCGATATTGCAGCGTGTAAACCGCCGATGCGATATCGGGAAAAGTGTCAAAAAATGCGCGCTCCCGCGCCCCGTTGTATACCGATATCGTCCCGATATCGGGACGTGTAAATCCACCATCAGTTTATTGCCAGCTCCATTTGCTTGGGCCTTCCTCACCTTTATTCATGATTACTGGCCTTTGCTAGGTGAGGGTTAATTCTGAAAAGCCCAGGCAAATGTTGCGTGAGCTGCATGTGCAGGTGCCTGTTTTGCCTTTATTCACATGCACCAGTATGGCACCGTGGGAGCGGTTTTGAGATGCTCCAGGTAAGTGCTGCTTTTAATGGTTCGATCTCATGTGATTTTGTCCCATCTCACTATTTTGTATTTGTTTTTCTGTCTCAAAACCATAACTCCTCACCAAGTAAGGTTACAATTGACAGGCCAGGGCATTAGTGCTATGTTGGGACTCATTCTCATGTCATGGATGAGTACTAAGAAGACGTATACACTATTGTACGTCTACATCAAAATCTTCCATCGGTTGTTTGTATCAGGCATTATTCCCAATTAGGGATGGGCGAATCTACTCGCTAGGACTCGTTACTCGGCGAGTAGTAAGGGACTCGCAGGACTCGGTACTCTGCGAGTTTCCCAGCGTTTACTCGCACGAGTCCAATGCAAATCAATGGCAAACGCTGACAAAACTAGGATTGCCATTGTTTGCATTAGACTCGGCTACTGTGCCAGTGATAGCAGGGAAACTCACAAAGTAACTGCTGTTTCTTTGCGAACCGAGTCCAGCTGTCTTCTCTGTGCAGCTCCAGGGTCCTAGAGCCCGCCTGCTCACAGAGATGATGTAGCAGTGCTGAGATTGTTCTCAGTCTGCTCATTCCCTGTGCATAGACATCTATATCTATGCACAGGGGATGTAGCAGAGAGGACATTGCGTTTTAGACTACGTCGGACGGAAGAGGATTTTTTTAATTAAAGATGGAGTCCCTAATGGCCTTTTTTTTTATTTCAAATAACATTTTTTCTCTGTGTTGTGTTTTTTTAACCCTTTATTGGAGATTCTTAGTGGCTGGGTCAAACGTGGCCTGACATTAAGAATCTCGGGCTTAATACCAGCTTGTATAACAAAGCTGGTATTAACCCCTTTATTACCCAGCGTGCCACCGCCACCAGGGCTGCTGGAAGAGCGGGGTTCAGCGCCAGAGGATGGCGCTTCAATGAACGCGGCTGCGGGCTGCAATTTGCAGCGGGGGGTGCCCAGAAAGCTTGGGCATCCCTGCGCTGCGGATTCCAGCCCCCAGCTGCTTAGCTGTACCTGGCTAGACATAGAAATTGCGCGGAGCCCCACGCATTTTTTTTTTATTATTTCATGAATTTCAGAGTCAGAGTCTCAGAGTCAGAGTCAGAGTCTCAGAGTCAGAGTCTCAGAGTCAGAGTCTCAGAGTCAGAGTCTCAGAGTCAGAGTCTCAGATTAAGAGTCAGAGTCTCAGAGTCAGAGTCTCAGAGTCAGAGTCAGAGTCTCAGAGTCAGAGTCTCAGAGTCAGAGTCTCACCCTCAGAGCCAGAGTCAGAGTCTCAGAGTCAGAGTCTCAGAGTCAAAGTCAGAGTCTCAGAGTCAGAGTCTCAGAGTCTCAGAGTCAGAGTCTCAGAGTCAGAGTCTCAGAGTCAGAGTCTCAAGTCAGAGTCTCATAGTCAGAGTCTCAGAGTCAGAGTCTCAGAGTCTCAGAGTCAGAGTCTCAGAGTCAGAGTCTCAGAGTCAGAGTCTCAGAGTCAGAGTCAGAGTCTCAGAGTCAGAGTCTCAGAGTCAGAGTCTCATAGTCAGAGTCTCAGAGTCAGAGCTCAGAGTCAGAGTCTCAGAGTCAGAGTCACAGAGTCAGAGTCAGAGTCTCAGAGTCAGAGTCTCAGAGTCAGAGTCTCAGAGTCAGAGTCAGAGTCTCAGAGTCAGAGTCTCAGATTAAGAGTCTCACCCTCAGAGCCAGAGTCAGAGTCTCAGAGTCAGAGTCTCAGAGTCAGAGTCTCAGAGTCAGAGTCAGAATCTCAGAATTTCATGAAATAATAAAAAAAAAATGCGTGGGGCTCCGCGCTATTTCTATGTCTAGCCAGGTACAGCTAAGCAGCTGGGGGCTGGAATCCGCAGCGCAGGGATGCCCAAGCTTTCTGGGCACCCCCCGCTGCAAATTGCAGTCCGCAGCCGCCCCAGAAGATGGCGCGTTCATTGAAGCGCCATCCTCTGGCGCTGAACCCCGCTCTTCCAGCGGCCCTGGTGGCGGTGGCACGCTGAGTAATAAAGAGGTTAGGGCCAGCTTTGTATTATCAGCTGGCCCTAAGCCCGAAATTTATGGCGGTCACGCCAATATCAGACATGACCGCCATGAATTTCTATTAAATTGTTTTAAAAAAAACACAACACAGAGAAAATTTTTTATTAGAAATAAAAAAAAAAGCCATTAGGGACTCCATCTTTAATTAAAAAAATCCTCTTCCATCCGACGCAGTCCAAAACGCGATGTCCTCTCTGCTCATCCCTGTGCATAGATATAGATGTCTATGCACAGGGAATGAGCAGACTGAGAACAATCTCAGCTCTGCTACATCAGGCAGAAGGCGGGCTCTAGGACCCTGGAGCTGCGGCAGCCAGCACACAGAGCAGACAGGACTCTTATCTGTGCGAGTTTCCCAGCGATTACTTGCAAAGTAAACGAGTCCAATGCAAATAAATGGCAAAACTAGGATTGCTTCAGGCTGAAGCTTCCGAGACACATCTGCGATTTGTAAATCTCACACTACTCGCTATTACTCGCTTCCCCATTCATTAACATTGGACTCGCTAGACTCGCAACGAGTAGCGAGTCCTGTGCTCGGACTCGCTAGAGTCAAGCGATTCCGAGTAATTTAGGATTCGCCCATCACTATTCCCAATATCTAGCTCTGATACTTGATGCTTTAACCTACAGAGTCAAAGATTTCTGTCCCCCTTGTGAAAAAAACATTCTTCTTGCATCCGCCAGGAATCAACCTCAGACCTTTAGCATGGCAGGTGAGAATTCTACCACTAACCAACGAATGCTTGATACTACTGAAGGGGTTAAATACGTGATGAATGTTGACAATGCATGTTATGGATGTCATCAAGGAACTAAGAGAGGTGAGAAAACTTCGAGAATGTCTCAAAAGGACTGAGCAGAACCTAAAGGGTCAGATGAGAAAAAGGACCCATGGATTTTCCTGGGTCCTCCACCATCTTTAGAAAAGGGGCAGAGTGGTAGAGGGATATTATATAGAGGGTCAGTGTGGGGAATATTATGGAGAGGGGCATTGTGGGGGATATTATGGAGAGAGGCAGTGTTGTGAAATATGTAAAGGGGGCAGTGTAGGGTGATATTATAGAAAGGGGCAATGTGGGGGGATACTATGGAAAGGGGCAGTGTGGGGGAATATTATAGAAAGAAGCAGTGTGGGAGAACATTATGGAGAGGTGCAATGTGGGGGGATATTATGGAGAGAGGCAGTGTGGGGGCAATATTTTGTAAAGGAAGTACAGCAATTACTTATTCAGGAGTGCAATAAGGCTAGGGTCACACTTGGAGGGTGACCTATGTTTCACAGATCTGTTAAATGCACAGCAAAGCCTGCTGTAGCACTTAGTGTTAACGTCGATTGCTGCCCAGCAACCCATAGTTTACTTTGGATGCGGCTACACACAGAGCCCCATGAAGTGCGCTTTAGCTGAGCGCACAGGAAAACTTTGCTGGGCAGCGATCGACGTTAACGCTATGCACTACAGCAGGCTTTGCTATGTGTTTAGCGGATCTGGGAAACATAGGTCACCCTCCAAGTCTGACCCTAGCCTTAATTGACATTACAACTGATGGCTGTACTAAGCTTTTAAGCCTGGTGATTTATTCATGTACTGACGGTTGTTCTTGAACTGCATTCATGTGCTGACTTTGGTTCTCGTACTGCATTCCTGTACTGACAGTGGTTCTGATGTTGTATTTAAGTAGAGATGGTAGCTCTAGTGCCGCATTCATGTTTTGATGGTGGTTCTGTCACTGCATTCATGTACGGACAGTGGTTCTGGCACTGCATTCATGTACTAACAGTGGTTCTGACTTGGCATATACAGATGGTGGTTCTAGTGCTGTTTTAATGTATGGATGGTGGTTCTGGTGCTGCTTTCATGTACGAACGGTGGTTCTGGCACTGCATTCATGTGCTGGTGTGGTTTTTATCTTATTCACAGTAATACAAAGCATGCTTTTTGACTTAATTTAAAAATTCTCAAAACTTTGAGTTTTCAGATTATGAGCAGGATTTAGTGAAATTCTACTCCAAAAACTCAGTGTAAGTTAGCGTTAGGGCCGCAGCATCCATGAGGCAACATGAAGTGTTTGCCTCAGGCGGCGACCCCTGTTAGTAGACAGGGGGCGGCATCCGCAGGGGCACCTGGTGGTAGCGCGGCCCCTGTAGATGCCACTCCCTCTCCTATAGTCCGGGCTGACGGCCGCATTACGCCCCCCCCTGCAGTGTGAGCCCACCTGTAGAGCCGCTCATTTACAGGACCTGTGATTATGTCAATGGAGGGGAGGAGTTAGGGATCACATGATCAACTCCTGTGAATGTAGGCCTCCACTGTGCAGGATGAAGTGAAGAGGTGAAGAAGTGGATGAGGTGAAGTTTATGTGTGGGGTCAGGAAGGATTTACATTGTGGATGTAGCAGAGCCGAGAGGTGTACTAGGTGTATGGAGCGGAGCCACGTGTGTGGGGTGTATGGAGCTGAGCCGTGTGTGTACGAGGTGTACGGAGCATAACCAAGTGTGTACGAGGTGTACAGAGCGGAGCTGAGTGTGTACAGAGTGGAGCCGAACTGAGTGTGTACGAGGTGTATGGAGCAGAGCCATGTGTGTACGAGGTGTACAGAGTGGAGCCGTGTGTGTACGAGGTGTATGGAGCAGAGCTGTGTGTGTACAAGGTGTACGGAGCAGAGTCATGGTTGTACGCGGTGTATGGAGCGGAGCCGAGTGTGTACAAGGTGTACGGAGCGGAGCCGAGTGTGTACGAGGTGTGTGGAGCGGAGCCATGCATGTACAAGGTGTACGGAGCGGAGCCATGTGTGTACGAGGTGTACGGAGTGACCCACCCCAAGGTCTTGGGGACTCGGTGCCTGGGAGGTTACTGTAAGGGGATGTCACTGGTTGCCTGCCCGGGGTCGTGGCCCTGGTGGTCGCTTAAAAAGGGGGGTTGTTTAAGGGATAAAAAAAAGAAAAACAAATAGTTTCGTGACGCCACCTGCGGTATCTGGTAATGGCACCAGCGCAGCCAGCAGACTTCTGACGATGGGTAGGCAGCCAAATGTTGTCGCTCCCCGCAAGTGGAGAGAGGGGGTCCACGGGGCAGTGGTGTAGTGATGGGGAACTTGCACAGGGAGGTGGCTCGGCAACTGGGCCACGGCTACAGTCTCTAGTCTGGTCGGGACCAAGGCTGAAATGACGGACATACACGCTCGGGGTCGTTTTCGTACCTTTAATGATGTTATGGCATGCACAGTCCAGGGTACACTCCAGGTGGTCGGGAAGCACTTCCACAGTGAGTGATTTGTAAGGCCTCCTTGTCTATTTGCCCTTGGTGAAGCCCCTGACCTGTGTAGAACTAGGCCTGGCCTCCTCTGTGTCTCTTTCTTTCTCTCACCCGTATTGTAGTATAGAGAACCTTTTCGTGGCTACCGCTATTACTGCTCCTGCGACTCCTGGCTCTCGAGTTGGTTGCGCTACAGGTGTCCAGGAGACTGGAGTCTCCTCGGTGAACCGGTATTTCTGTTGGGCTAAATGCTCTCCTACAGACTCGGACTCTAGTGTCCGGGTTGCTTCCTGGGGTGAACCAGTATGGCTCCTCTGCCCCCAATCTGCTATTTAGCTTGTTCTTTGCCTTGCCTACCACCCTCACTCTCGGGCCTTCACACTGGCTAGGCTAGTCTCTGGTATGGGCCTAATGCAGCACCGTTCACCAGATGGTCTTCACAGTAATACTCCTGACAGCACGGACTAACTCTTCCCAGTCCTCTCTGGAATTGCACTGCCTTACTCCTCCCCCAGCACCAGTATTTATAGGGGATCTTGCTTAAGGGCAGCAAGTGGAGCTGCCCCTACAGGTCTGGGGTGGAAGGTGTTGTGTGTGTAAGGATACCTGTTGTGGATATCCCTCCATGCATTAGGTGGTTCTGTGCCTACCTGTAAGGGCAGGGTGCCACAGGAGCGGAGCCGTGTGTGTACGAGGTGTACAGAGCAGAGCCGTGTGTGTATGAGGTGTACGGAGAGGAGCCGTGTGTGTACGAGGTATACGGAGTGGAGACATGTGGTACGAGGTGTCCGGAGAGGAGCCGAGTGTACGAGGTGTACGGAGTGGAGCCGGGTGTGTACGAGGTGTACAGAGCGGAGCCATGTATGTACGGGGCATGAGGAGCCATGTGCGTACAAGGTGAGTGTACCAGTGGCAGCACCTCACAGATGCTGCTATAGTCTCAACTGCCTCTGCCAGCAGCATTCTTCTTCCGAGTCCCGTCCGCCGCTGTCCGCCCTCTGCAGCTCAGCATGGCGGGGCACGATGATGTCATCACTGAGCCCCACTGTGCTGAGATGTGCAGAACGGCAGAGCAGGTGCTGAGGAGACCGAAGCAGCAAGAAGAGAGGTGAGTATTTACTTTTTTTTTTTTTAAAAATCAGTGAGTACACTGATGGGAAACTATGTAATGTGCAATACAATATAGGAGGACAATGGGGGCCCATTATACTATATGGATGACTATGTGGGTGCATTATACTATAAGGAAGGCTAAAGGGGATGCATTATACTATATGACGGACTATGGGGGTGCATTATACTATATGGAGTACTATGGGGTGTATTATACTATATGGAGGTATGGAGGACTATGGGCTTGCATTATACTATATGGAGGATTATGGGGTTTAATATACTATATGGAGGACTGTGGAGGTGCATTGTTCTATATGGAGGACTGTGGGGGTGCATTATACTATATGGATGACTGAGTGGGTGCATTATACTATATGGAGGACTGTGGGGGTGCATTATTCTATATGGAGGACTTTTGGGGTGCATTATACAATATGGAGGACTTTTGGGGTGCATTATATTATATGGAGGACTGTGGGACTGTATTATACTATATGTCATGCTTTAAGGGTGCAATATACTATATGGAGGACTGTGCTGGTGCATTATTTTATATGGAGGACTGTGGCATGCATTATACTAAATGGAGGACTGTGGGGGTGCATTATTCTAGATGGAGGACTGTGGGGTGCATTATACTATATGGAGGACTATGGGGGTGCATTATTCTATATGGAGGAATGTGGGGGTACATTATTCTATATGGAGGTGTGTGGGGGTGCAATATGCTATTTGGAGGACTATGGGGAGTGCAATATACTATATGGAGGACTGTGGTGGTGCATTATTCTATATGGAGGACTATAGGGGTGCATTATATTATAAGGAGAACTATGGGGGTGCATAATATATGGAGGAATTTGGGAATGCAATATACTATGTGGAATACTATGGGGGTGCATTACATTATATGGAGCCAATTATACTACATGGAAGCCATTATAGTATTTGAAGGGCTCTGTGGGAGGCATGATAATACTTGGAGGGCTACAAGGGAGCCTTTATTCTTTATGAGTAGCTATTTAAGGGCTGTGTTGGGGGACATTATACTGTACATAGGTCCAATATACTACATGGAGGGCTGGGCGGGGGTCATAGTTATTATTATTTATTATTATTTTTTTATATAGCGCCATTAGGTTCCATGGTGCTTTACATGAGGATGAGGGAGACAAGAACAAGTACACTAAATCTAGGCGATCAGGACGTACAGGAGGGGCAGGGACCCTGTTCACGAGGGCTCTCAGTCTAAGAGGGGCGGGTTAGGATACAGTAGGATGGGGAAATGTCAGGTATGGGGCAGTCGCCTGGGTCTCATGGCAGGTTTTAGGCTTGACGGAATAGGTGAGTCTTCAGGTGACACTTGAAGCTACTCAGGGTAGGAGAGTGTGTGACGTGTTCGGGCAGGGAGTTCCAGAGTAAGGCAGATGCCCGGGAGAAGTCCTGGACTCGGTTGGGCGAAGAGGTGATGAGGGGGGAGCAGAGGAGGAGTTCTTGGGAGAAGCGGAGGTTGCGTGAGGGTAGGTATTGGGAGACCAGGTCGGAGATGTATGGTGGGGCCACGTTGTGTATGGCTTTGTACGCCATGGTTAGAGTTTTGAATTGGGATCTCTTGGAGATGGGGAGCCAGTGAAGGGCTTGGCAGAGGGGGAAGACAGGGGAGTAGCGTGAGGACAGGTAGATTAGTCGGGCAGCGGAGTTGAGGATAGACTGGAGAGGTGTGAGGGAGTTAGCCGGGAGGCCATTGAGAAGGGGATGTGGTGAGGGCCTCGATGTGGGGCTTGAAGGATAGGGAGGAGTCAAGGATTACCCCGAGGCACTTGGCTTGGGGGACTGGGGAGAAGTCGCAGTCGTTGATGCAGATGGATAGGTTGAGAGGTGGGGTGGAATTTCTTGGGGGGAAGACTATGAATTCAGTTTTGTCCATGTTGAGTTTAAGGAAGCGAGCAAAGAAGAAGGATGAGATGGCGGAAAGGCATTGTGGGATTTTCGAAAGTAGGGAGGTGATGTCAGGGCCGGACAGGTAGATTTGGGTGTCGTCGGCGTAGAGGTGGCACTGGAGGCCATGGGACTCGATGAGTTGCCCTAGGCCGAGAGTGTAAATGGAGAAAAGTAGGGGTCCCAGGACCGAACCTTGGGGAACTCCGACACAAAGGGGGTAGGGTGAGGAGGAGGTGTGGGAGTGGGAGACGCTGAAGGTCTGGTCCGCTAGGTATGAGGAGATCCAGGAGAGGGCAAGGTGGGCGATGCCAAGGGATTCCAGGATCTGGAGAAGAAGGGAGTGGTCAACCGTGTCGAAGACGGCAGACAGGTCAAGGAGGAGGAGGATGGAGTAGTGGTGTTTGTTCTTGGCGGTCAGTAGGTCGTTGGTGACTTTGGTCAGGGCTGTTTCGGTGGAATGGAGGGGTCAGAAGCCGGACTGTAGGCGGTCGAAGTGGGAGCACGAGGAGAGGTGAGAGGACAGTTCGGAGTGGACGTGCTGTTCAAGTAGCTTAGAGGCGAATGGGAGAAGAGATATGGGGCGATAGTTAGAGACAGAGGTAGGGTCAAGTGAGGGTTTTTTTACGATGGGCGTGATTAGGGCGTGTTTGAAGGCCGAGGGGAAGGTACCAGTGTTAAGTGAAAGGTTAAAGAGGTGGGTGAGGGCTGGGATGAAAATGGAGGTGTGGTTCGGAATGAGGTGGGATGGGAGTGGGTCGTGGGCGCTGGTGGTGAGGTGTGATTTTGACAGGAGGGAGGAGAGTTGGTCTTCAGTTATGGGGGGAAAGTGGCTGATGGAGGAGGAGGACAGTGTAGGTGGGAAGGGGAGTTGTGGGGGTAGTGGACCGAAGCTGCTTCTGATCTTGTCGATCTCCTTGAAGAAGGTCGCAAAGTGTTCAGCAGAGATGAGGGGAGAAGGGGGAGGAGCAGGCGGGCGAAGTAAGGAGTTGAAAGTTTTGAAGAGCTGTTTGGGGTTGCGGGACAGAGAGGTTATAAGGGATGAGAAGAACACTTGCTTGGCGGTAGCAAGTGCCGTCTTGAAGTCAGTGATGGATTGCTTGAACAGAGCAAAGTGCTCGGGGGTGTGAGACTTTTTCCATCTCCTCTCGGCGACCCTGGATGCCCGTCTCAGGTTTTTAGTGAGGGTGGTGTGCCAGGGTTGCCTGTTAATGCGTGGAGCATGGAGAGTGAGGGGGGCGGCTAGGTCGAGAGCGTTCGTTATGGTGCTGTTGTATAGGGTGGTGGCAATGTCAATGTCGTCAGCACAGGGAATGTCGGTGAGAGGGAGGAGTGATTCAGAGAATAAAGGAAGATCAAGATCTTTTAGGTTTCGGCGAGGGTGATCAAGTTTGCGGAGAGGGGGTAGTGTGGCAGGGGAGGAGAGGGCGGAGAAGGTCAAGAGATGGTGGTCAGACAGTGTGAGTTCCGAGGTTGTGAGGTTAGAGAGGAAGCAAAGGCGGGTAAAGATGAGGTCAAGCGTGTGGCCTTGTTCGTGGGTGGGAGAGTTGGGGATCATACTTTACTGGGGTATTTGAAGGAGGTACAGTAGGGTCATCATACTGTGCGTGTGGAAGAATGCACCCTGGGGGGATCATACAGACTTTGTGGGGCACTTTTGTTGGCATCATACTTTATATGGGCAATGAAAGTGGAATCTAGGGGCTTCAGTAGGAGGAAAATTACTTTGTAAAGGCTGAAATGTTGTGAGAGATGTACCTATGTGACCCAGCCAAATATTGTTTTTTTTGGGGGGTGCCCAATTTGAACTTCTGCTATGGGTCCCCATGATTTCTATGATGCAGGATGCATTGTCCCTCTGATGCTGGACTGGTTGGCCATAACTTACACACAAGGTCCTGTGCCGCCCTCTGTACAGACAGGCATCCAGCCATGTTTCTCCTTAGCAGCGGTTGGTCAGTGGTGGTCTTCCCCTTCCCGATCCCATATCCTTTGCTCAACCCAACAGGAAACACCCTGTTATCAAGTCCAGATAGCCCCATGTGCGGCGCTTGTGATTGGCTAAGTAATTCAAGAGTAAGCATGGTCTGTTGGAGGAGAAGCGCCATTTTGCCAGCTTAGTGCAGTGGTGGCTTGTTGATGCTCAGACTGCAGGTCGTTACCTGTGGTGAGTGGACGGTGCTGCTTGGTGACATGCAGAGGCGTAACTACAATAGGTGGAGGGGTTGCGATCGCACCCGGGCCCTGCAGCCTAAGGGAGCCCCAAAAGTCCCTTTGGACCATAGAAAAAGACTAATATTAAAGATTTGCAATAATTGGGTGCCCCGTTGGAGCTTTTGCATTGGGTCCCCTGGGCCTGAAGTTACGCCACTGGTGACATGTCTGACTAATCAGTGCGAGGCAGTGGTCCAGAGTTTTGTAGGCGTGTGCCAGAGGTGGGCAATGAGTTCTGCCTCCTGTGCTGTAAGGACGCAGGACTCTGTCTGCGTTCAGGACCACTGCTCTGCCAGTCGTCATTAAGTGTCTGTAGCTTGTGTAAAGCTGCCATTGCCGTTAATGATCCTTGTTCAGGATTTTTCTGTGTGGTTCTTGTATGTGCTTGTGATGGCGCTGACATCCTTGTTGGGCATCTTTTTTTCTGTTTCTGTAAACTATTTATAACTGTCCACTATTTTGCTCATTTTTACAGGATTTTTATAACTCTATATGAACCAGATTTATTTTTACCGATTACAAAAAATTACTAGCGTGGTGGGGGGCGCCATTTAGCAGTTCGCCTCAGGCAGCAGAGAGGCTGGGTTCATCCCTGGTTAGCGTATGTTCACACTTTTATTGCTGTAGAAACTGAACATAATCTCTCAAAGGGCCTTTCCATATCAGCGGTAAAGCGCTGATCGCGGCAGTTGCAGTTAAAAAAACGCATCTGCCGCAGTTACCACATAACGGTCGCACTTGTGGTTCACTTGCGGCAAGCCCCATGCAATGTCTATGGGGCTTGTAGCAGGTGCGGCAAGTGCGGTTTCAGCACTTACGACAGATGCGGCCGCGAAAAAACCACAGCTGACCGTGTTTTTTTCGCAGCCGCATCTGTGGCAAGTGCCGAAACCGCAACTATACCACACCTGCTGCAAGCCCCATAGACAGGTGAACCGCAAGTGTGGCGGTCACTGCGGCAGATGCGATTTTTTTTCACCGCAACTGCCGCGACCAGCGTTTTACCGCTAATGTGAAAGGGGCCTAAGTCGTCTTCAAATACTCAAAATTTGGTTCTGGTGATATATAAATACATCACCAGAACCACCATCAGTACATTAATACAAATTTGCTTAACGGGGTCTTGGTCTTACGCAGTGGTAACAATGCAACTTTCGCACTCATCATATAACCCATGAATGGTGTCAAAGTTAGATGATATACGACTAGTGCGCGGATTTCACACTTCCAAAAATTTGCAACGATTTAATAATTTCTAGGTCTCTGTGTCTGATGTGTACGGCCATAATTATTTTTTATTTTATAAAATGTGGTTCTTGGTCGTCACTCAAATCCGATTTGGCTAACAAAGTACAGAATGTTGAGGAGTCAGAGAATGATTTATGTTTTTTTATTCATTTCTTTCTTATATTTTTACGTTTTAGTTCCTGTGAATAAATTCAATAATTTCTGTAGATTTCAGAATAGGTTTTCACCTTACAGTTGAGGCTTTGAAAGAAGTTAAAATTCTAAAGTGAAGGATTACTGTAGAGTGTTGTATTTTGTGAAAAGCGATAGAAAGTGATGATGTGGCAGAACTGTGAGTCTCTTTATGTGCTGTGTGCACCCAGGAACCTTTTAACTCACATTGTAGAAACTATGGTTAAAAAATTAAAAAGAATGGTTTGTCGTGCATGTCAATTAAATTACAATAATAATTATTTTTTAAAACACTAAAATTAATTGTCAAAAGAGTTGCTGCATTGGCCGGGAATCGAACCCGGGCCTCCCGCGTGGCAGGCGAGAATTCTACCACTGAACCACCAATGCTTGCATGTACTTCTTGTGAACAAGAGCAAAGTGAAGAATGGGAAAAAAATGAAGTCAGATTTTTTTTTCTTTTGAGACCAAAATTTAGTATAGTAGTAAAAAT
The DNA here is from genome assembly GCA_033576535.1 of Allobates femoralis. Taxonomy (NCBI): domain Eukaryota; kingdom Metazoa; phylum Chordata; class Amphibia; order Anura; family Aromobatidae; genus Allobates; species Allobates femoralis. Next base: position 23,705,226 of record JARQOC010000004.1, on the reverse strand, counting down.
GTTTTTCATTCATACTAAGTAGTTATATTCTCATACATTGGGGCAGTATTGTGTATTTACATAATCCTATTGTGGCGTTCATCATCCACTTCCTTCCCAATGTCCTCCTATCACATGGGCGGCAGCCATATTTGCACACCCAAGTGATGGGTGTGCACATATGGCACCTACTGGCAGTGCTGGCCCATTGCGCAATACCGCCAGTGGTGCTGCACCCACCGCCACCCAAAACTGCCAAAATCTCCCCTGCTTCTGCTGCTCCTCACTGCCAGCTGCCATACTTCACCACCACACACAACGCCACCTGAGTAACTGTGTACCCGTGTACCAGACTGCGAGTATGCGCATGTGCAGTTATTCAAGCCACCTCCATCTTTGGACACCCAGGTGTCCACAGATGGTGGCATGCCACACAGGGAGGGCAGAGAGAGCACGCAAGGGGCAGAGAGAGCACACAAGGGGCAGAGAGAGCACACAGGGGGCAGAGAGAGCGCACAGGGAGTGCAGAGAGGGTGCACATGGGGATGAGAGAGAGCGCACAAGGGGGCAGAGATAATGCACAGGGGAGCAGAGAGAACACACAAGGGGGCAGAGAGAGTGCAAAGAGGGTAGAAACAGAACACAGCGGAAGAGAGAGAGCACAGGGGGCATCCCTAATTGCCTTAAAGTCAGCTGTCAAGGTATCAAGATCCTATGGAGTAGCACCTGGCAGCTACCTACCAGCACTGGCCTAACCTCACCATCAAAGGCTCTAGTGAAGACAAGGTAGTCGCTTAGTCTCGCTCCCCTAGTTCAAGATCGATGCCTCGATCCGGTGGGCCCACTCCCCTATGTTCGCTCCTGTGAGCCCTCCAGTTATAAGGCTCCCTTTTATAAAAAGACATCCACAAACTGGAGTAGGGTCAGAGAAGAGCTACCAGGATGGTGACCGGTTCGCAAACCATGTCCTATGAGGAACGGTTACAGGATTTGGGAATGTTTAGATTGCAAAAAAGAAGACTTAAGGGGGTGTCACACGCGTCAATGTCGTCAGCGATCTGATCGCTGACGACATTGACGGCTGATCGCTGGTGAGCTGTCACACAGACAGACTCACCAGCGATCAATTGACCAGTGACATCATGGAAACGATTTAAATATCGTTTCCACGATGTCCTGCTCCCGCTGCCAGCCTGCTGGAAGCGGGAGCAGCCTGGTCTCCAAGGTACACTGCGGGTAACTAGGCAGCGCGCGCTGCCTAGATACCCGACGTGTACCTTAGTTACCAGCCTCCTCCGCTCACCCAGTGAGCTCACCGGGTGAGCGGAGGAGGCTGGTAACTAAGGTACACGTCGGGTATCTAGGCAGCGCGCGCTGCCTAGTTACCCGCAGTGTACCTTGGAGACCAGCTCCCAGCGCTTGTGACAGGCGCTGGGAGCTGGAATATCGCTAGTCCCGGTGTCACACGCAGCGATGCTGCGTGTCCACCGGGCGACAATCGCCAGGTTTAAGAGCTGGTTCTGAAACCTGGCGATCATCAACCAGCGATTTATCGCTGGTTGATGCAGTATGTCACACGCGTCAATATCGCTGCAACGTCACGTGCAGCCGATATCGTGCAGGCGATATTGACGCGTGTGACACCCCCTTTAGAGGAGACTTAATAGTTGTCTACATATATCTTAAGGGCTATAACACTGTAGAGGGATTCGCTTCATTCTCATTTGGAAAGACTAGAAGCAATGAGATGAAACTGAAGAGGAGGAGACACAGATTAGATAATAGTAAAACTTTTTGACAGTGAGGGTGATCAACCAGTGGAACAGGCGGCCAGAAAAGGTGAGTTCACTTCAATGGAATCTAGTGAATTTATTGAATCCTGCTATGAGCGCGGAGGAGGGAGAAGGGGGTTGGATCAGATGACCCAGGAGATCTCTTCCAACTAAAACATTCTATCATTCTATGAAATATCAGATGGTCGAAAAATAATAGATTTGTCCACAATACTTAATGCATTTGGGAATTTTTAGGTGGTCAATAATTGGTGAGTGTTGGTCAGCAAGCAGCAGGTAGTCAGTCTCTATGTGTTCACATGTCTACAGTAGTGGCCCAGCTGAGAAGATCAAAGGACTTGACAAGGGAGAAAAGCGTGCCTAGGAAGAGTGTGCAGGTGACAAAATGAGTGTGCCACACTTCTGTCTCACTCCTGAGCAGCTGAAAGCCGGAAGGTCCTAGGATGTGGAGGTGAAGACAAGGTGACAAGACTCTAAACATGTCATGACATTGTGATTTGTGATCCACAACCAAGAATGAGGCTGACTCTTTGGTGACCAGTTTCACATTTCCGACTTATGATGTCCCCATGGCACTTCACAACCAAAGTAGTCCGCCTGGTACACTTGACCTTTTGCCGGTATGAGGACATTTTTAAAATTGATACATGTAAAGTGTGCAATAAGTAATAATTCATGAGTTGTTACTTCACATGTAAATGTATAATATTTTTCTATGAGTCTTGTGAAGAAAAGTAAAAACAAGTTGTGCTACAAAAATTTTATTTTTCATCCTCAGGATGATCTGAAATATTTTGAGTTGGTTTTTAATAATAATCTGATCGATCCGCATGAAATCGAGTTTAGGTCTAATTTCCTAAAATTTTTGCAAATTCAACAAATTTATGGGAGTAGAAAATTTTTTAAAATTTAGCAAAAAAAGTTTAAAAATGTTTTACTACAGTCATGCAACTGAGTACCCCAAATGTTTACTGTGGTCTGTTGGTGCCTTTGTAAACTGTGTACTTACCTGGCATTTGTTGTTTTACCACCCTCCTTGGCCAAGGCGTAACTTGAAGCTCTTGAGCCCCAATGTGGAAGCTCCAACGGGGCCCCCAATTATTTCAAATCTTTAATAGCATCAGTCATTTTCTATAGCCCAAAGGGACTTTTGGGGCCCCCTAGGCTCCAGGGCCCAATTGCGATTGCAACCTCTGCACTTGTTGTAGTAACGCCCCTGCTCCTTGGCAAGGAAGATTTAATTAATTTAGCAAAAAAATCTAAAAAAAAAAAAAATTACACTTACGGTAATTTAGATATATTTTTTTAGCATATCTGTTGAAATTTGTCAGTTGGAGACTCATAGATACCACAACAATTCTGCAGGCGCGCTGTTTTAACCTTTTTGACAAATGTGGTAGATGCAGATGGTGTAATGGATGGAGTATTTGATGTCTGGACACAGTCATAGAAACATGATGTTACCTCTGACAGCGACACCTTCAGTTTGATTCAACATTGTGTACAGATGACTGTTGTTGTTTCATTCACCTTTTTGCTATCACCTGTACTCTACCAAACATTTCTGGTTGATTCTATGGTTTTGTAGGGTTTTTAATCTTTTTGGAAAAATGTATGAATGTTATGCACTCATAATAACTCATACGGGGCCTATTGCCTATCTCAGAATAAACACCTGACCCAGCCAGTTCCTGTACAGACTAAGGTTCTTAAGTGGCCCCTGCTCAAGCTGGAATAATCCTAACTAGTCCAGTTATGCAACTGAGTATTCCAAAACTTTATATAGTTTGTTGGTGCATTTGTAAGCTGTGTACTTACCTGGTATTTGCTGCTTTATCACCCTCCTTGGCAGTAGAGATTTAATTAATTTAGCAAAAAAAAATCTAAAACAAAAAATACACTAAATTTAGATAATTTACTTTCCGTTTTTGTTTTAGCATATCGGTTGAAGTTTGTCATTTGGAAACTCATAGATGTCACAGCAATATTACAGGCGCGCTGTTGTAACCTTTTTGGCAAATGTGGTAGAAGCTGAGGGTGTAATGGATGGAATATTTGACATGTTTTGTTACATTCATAGAAACATGATGTTACCTCTGACAGCGACACCTTCAGTTTAATTCAGTGTTCTGTACAGATGAGTGTTGTTGTTTCATTAACCTTTTTTTCTATCACGTCTACTCTACCATACATTTCTGGTTGATTCTGTGTTTTTGCAGGGTTTTTATTTTTTTGGGAAACAATTTATAAATGGAATGCACTCATAATAACTCATACAGTGACCTAAGGCCGATATAAGAATAACACCTGACCTAACCGGTTACTGTACAGACAAAGACTAGCTTTGAAGTCCCTAGTGACCCCTGTGCAGGCTGAAATAACTTTAACCACAGGGCTAGGAGATGACAACTTTGACCTGGCTTCCTAATCAACCATTCGGTGTTCCTCCTACCTCCGTAGGAACCAAGCAAAAGGGGAACTAAAACTTTGAATCTGGAAGGATCCCTGTTCTCACAACTGTTAGAAAGAAATGACTCTTACCTCCTAGCTTAAGATAGCAGAAAGTAATAGGGAAAGAATGCTTGTGGTCAAATGTGGAGCGCTCAGGCAGTGTGACAAGGGATAAGATGACAATGGGGGCAAAGTAGTGGATATCAAACCTCTTTTATTAAACACCAATACGCATTTCAACAGCGGTCCACTGTCTTCCTTGTCACAGTGCCTGAGCACTCCAGATTTGACCACAATCATTCTTTCCCTTGGTTGTGTAATCCCCTTGTGGGGTTCTGGCTGGAACTGCTAGCATCTGCTGATGATCATCCCGGAGTGAAGGACTTGCCATGATGTCACTATGACGCGGGAGTCACATGATCAGAATCCATCACGTGACCCGAACCAGGAAACAGGCTGACGGGTGAAAGAGAGAAGTGTTCCATCATTCTAACACCGAGGTTGTGCAGGTGTGCGCAACCTAGCAGTGTGAGCAGCCATCCCCCTTACACCTTGGTTAAAAGCCCCACTAGATCACCAGGTACCTCTCATGTGTGCGCTCTCTGGTTCTCTTTGTTCAGCAGAAAGGAATAGAACAGAGAGGAGAAACAGGAGAGATAAATAATCTAGTTGATCTCTATCTGATTGTCAGAAATCCAAAGGCAGTATGACTATACCTTCAACTAGAATCCACAAAGAATACCACCAGCAGGAAAGATCAGCAAGTGGAAAGTTTAGATAGGGAAAACTAAACTAACAAATGAAAACACCTGCTGTCCTAAGAGGAATGAAACAAGGACAACAGATAATTGGAACATGGCAAGGAAAGAAAAAACACCGAGGCACAGAGGAGAAAAAAGTGAAGCACACAAGTCAAGCTTGACAATTCGAACCTTGAGGTGTGAAAACATCTTTATTAAAATAAATGATACACACAAAAAAAACAGCACGGCCATGGAATTCATAGAGAAGAAAAACAAACATCATGGCTAGAAATGTGGGAGCTGTGATGTTAGCACCATCTGTCTCAGCCTGACTAACATGCGCATTTCACAATTGCCCTCCTTTGCTCCTTATATGCATATTAGTTTGCACAACAGTTCTGATCATTTTCAGAAGAGCGTGAGGGCGCTTCATCCATTCCCCCATAGTGAAGAACAGTCGCTCAGAGACTGAGCAGTATGATTGAGACACCGGCATAGACTATAATTTTTTTTCTCAAAATAAAATTCTTCATTTTCATAACTCGGATTTTTGGTACGTCCCAGCACCAAATTGTTGCACTTCATCAAAACAAAAATATTTGGTGTTATTGTACATTAATACCATTTTCTTTAAGAACATTCTCACATTTTGTATAGAATTTAATGATTTTTTTCATCAGGTGAAAAAGTTTTCTTGTAGAACCCTGCACAGGATCGGGGCCTGGCTGAGGGATGGGACAAAGGACAAAATATGATATTAAAAAAATGCTTGGCTTCAACGACTGCCAATTTTCTTCTCATCTTCTTCCTCATTTTTAGCGAGATATTTTATGGACGAGAAGGGGGAGAAACACTACAAGGACATAAATTCAAAAACCTTACCAAAAAGCAGCCAAGGTCCATTGCACTTAGCAGGACACAGCAGGTTCAGTGATAAAGGCAACACAGGTGTATAATACTGAAGCAACAATCACGCTCAACCTGCTACAACATGGGGTGAGGTGATCGGTGGTATTTTATATGCACACAGATGAGGTTTCCATAGGGCGTCAGTCACACAGGTATGTTTGATCAATAGGTTGTATACAGACACTTTGCATCACAAGTACCTGTATGACTGCTGCCCTATGGAAACCTCATCTGTGTGGATATACTGTAAATACCACCGATCACCTACCCTTTTTGTGGCAGGTTGAGAGTGATTTCTGCATTGGTATTACACACTTGTGTTGCCTTTATTACTAAGCCTGCTGTGTCCTGCTGAGTGCAACCGATATCAGACTTTTTGGCTATGTTTTGGTAAGCTTTTTGATAGGGCGGAAGGCACCAACTGTGTTGACTTTGCCTTGTATGTGTGAGAAGAAGTTGGCGGTTTTGGGGCGCTCAAGAAATGAGACAGATAGTTAGATAATGATACTTTCCTTTACTTAGCAAACAAAGGGGGTCTTCACAACGCGTTTCGGAGGTAGCTCCGCCTTCATCAGGTGTTAACCTCAAGTGACATTCTAGGCTTTTATAGGGCAAGGTTACAATGACATCATCATTAACTATAACACTTCCAGTGGAGTTATTTAAAGGGAAACACACACGGTGTGCTGTTAAAGCAACACCACAAAGGAGAGGAGAGTACTTCAGTAGGAACCTGGAGATACCATAATCCAACTTTATTAAATGAATAAGAAATATATAAAAATACCAATAAATATGTAATACTACCAATAATTATATAAAAAGAGAATTGTTTAAAAATCTGGAGGACATAGGATCCTAATAAGGGAATCTCCAGTCCATCACATAAAAGAAAAGACAATACACTCTCAACATTTAAAACATTTAAAAAACATTTTCAAGCTTTAAATTAAGGCCTTCATCATATAATTAATTTATCTATCTGTCTCCTTTCTTGAGCGCCCCAAAACCGCCAACTTCTTTTCACACATACTCTCCAGCCTTAGGGCGAGCGGTGGGTTGCTGCACAATTGAGGAGACGTTTAACATTACTGAACGCTGGAAAACTGGAGGACCTGTGGTGACGTCACCACATGTGACCGCACCACGTGACCGCAATCCCGCAGAGGTCGGACCCCCGACGCCAGCACGTTGTTAACACAGCGCTCATTCACGGTGTTATGCCCGCTGCATAACCCTCACAGGTGAGCGTTCCTGAACAAGCTTGCCCCTGCAACTGTCAGGTCTTCACTAGGAGCGCCCCTCCGCTTTCTCTTTCTTTTTGACTTTGCCTTGTAGGACCGAGTGCAAAGGGTGTGTCACAAAAGGGAAATTTGTAATTTAGCAATTTGCAGGGTTTATAAAATATATGGTCAACTAAGTTTGCCATTGACCAAAGGCCTGGGCTTCAGTTAGCCCCACTGAAGGAAATTTCCGTCTTTCTCATGGATTTACAGGCAATGTAAAGACTGAATGGTGTGCCTGACCTTGACTGAGTCCACATTTCATTAAGATTGGCATTTTGTACACCATGGGCATGCGGGAATGACATACCTAATTCATTGAGAAATGTACACCACTTAAGGAATTAGATGGATATTGTCAGTAGCATGTTAAGATAAGTAATGCAGCTCTTGAGAATGAAGATTTTTATTTTTCAAATAAAGTGCATACAGAAGGTGAATTCCATGGTTGGCATGACTCAAGTCAACACGTTTCGAATGCTACACGCATTCTTCCTCATGACATGATTAATATATATGTAGCATTTGAAACACGTCGAGTTAGGTCACACCAACCATGAAACTCACCATCTGTATGTACTTCATTTGCAAAATAAAACTCTTCATGCTCAAGAGCTGCATTACACTTTTTACTGATCTTCATTGTATTACCAAGTCGTGGCAGGACTGAATTCTGTGCGCCATGAAGACTGGATAAAAAGCAAAATGGTGAGCTGGATTTTTGGAAACTCATCAGTACCATGTGCCTCAGTACGGCTCACCGGAAGTGTTACCCCAGGGACTATAGCCTTGTCTCGTCTCCAGCTCCTTGTTAGCTTGGCATAGCTGGCCGAAACCGGTGTGTAAATTTGTGTTGCACAAATATTCTGCGACATTTGAAGGTGTTTTACACAAGTATTCTGGTGTCAACACCAGGATGAATTGGGGACTAAGACCTAAAATGAAAAATTTTAAGACGGCTTTTTTCATTTTAAACAGCATGAAACATCTGTTCATGCGGTTTGTTATGAAAAAAGGTGGTTCACCATAAATGGCCACCACTTAGTGGCCACATTGATTTATAGTGGTTAAATAAGTCTAAGTCTTTTCCCAAATATCATGTGTTTTCAATTCTGCCTTTGAGTGGCGCTATCGCTTTCCGCTCTTCTCCATCACGTGACCCCTGGCTGCAGCGGCTTCTGATGACCAGTGATGTCACGTCAACTTCCGGAATTAGAAGATGACCCATCATCACCAAGGTAGGTTCCAGTCTCCATGAGTAATTGGGCTGTGGAAAGAGTTTCACCATACATTTATGCCCAGCATCACGGCACTCTCTCTTTCACTGCTTTCAATAGAAGAGCGTCACGATGCTAGGCTGTGAAGAGCGGTGACACTCCACTCATTGTCCAGTTACTCAGGGAAACTGGGTCCCACCTTCTAATTCCGGAAGTTGACGTGACATCTTTCGACATCAGCTGGGGACCACCTGATGGAGATGATCGAACAGCAATAGTGCCACTCACAGGCAAAATTGGAAACACAAGATATTTGGGAAAATACTTATACATCAATGTGGCCACTATGCATTGTAGTGAACCACCTCTTTAAGTGGGTTGTTGGCTATGACTAGTTGACATCTTTTTGGTCCCAGATATATTTATCTCATTTGGACGTTATTAAGGCTATATAGGTGTCATGGAGCTCAATACAATACAGTAGTGATGGGCAAGCACTATCACACTCGGGTGCTCGATACTCACAACAAGCAAATGTACGCTTGGATGAGAGCAATTCGAGTAACCAGATAGTCAATGCGAAACTCAGGCATTTTTTCAGAATAAAAATACTTGAGTTCCCCATTGACTTAAAAAGAAGAGCTTAACATAAAATAAAATCATGCTCCCTTCACCACCACCATCCTTCCGCAATAGCTCCTCTCCCAGTCATTTGATTTCCTCCCCTAGAAGCACTGCACTCTATTCTTCAAGTGTTCAACAGAATTTTTCCTATCTATCTTTAGTCTTCCTTGGTAGTGAGGACTAGGAAATGCACTTTTTGATGTTGTGATGTCACGGGTGTAGGGAGGGGGTCAAAAAATCTTAACACTTGTCACTTGAGGCCTAGTATGTTGGCAAGTGTTGAGAAGAGTGTAATTTTTTTTCAGAATCCTATAACATAATGACATTCGGTTTGAATTAGAGTTGATGCAAATTGAATTTCCTGGCCAAGCAAACTACCAAATTGCAATTTGGGCAGTTTTGCACATCACTGGACATGAAAAATGGGCTATAAAACAATTGACATGTTCATGTCATCTCCGAGGAGGCCTTCTTGAGTGAGAGTTGAGTATTCCTCACAGTGATGTGAGAAATTAACAAGGAGCCTCAAATTATGGAGATGGTGTCACCTTTTTATTGTGATGTGAAGTGTGTTCCTGGGAAAGACACACTTCTCCAACCCCAAGAGTTTAAGAGTCCTCCTGCCTTTTGTTGCCACCTAACACTTTTAATGAGACTTTGATGTCACCATGGTTGAAGTGTACATAGAAGTCATGAAGCCCCATGGAAATATTCAGCCCCAACAAAATAAAATGTTTGGTTGAGCAGGTGGTGTCATGGGACATAGTCGTTTTGTGATCACAGAATGAGGGAAATAAATTGTGGCATGTACACCGGAATAGTGCCCTTACTGAAGCTCCTCTGTGTTTCCATTTACTATGAAATTCTTTTCATAGCCCTACATACCTCGTTATAAATGCCCTCACACTCAAGATTATGGCCCACTGTGAATTCCCCCACACAATTTGTCCCCACAGTAACCTCACAAGCATGGTATAAAAACCCCACAGTAAGCACCCTCAGTATGATTCCCTCACAGTGACCCCCCACACACAGTTTAATGCCCTCACAGTCCCCTCACAAATGATAGACCCCACAGTCTCCCTACACAGAGTGAAGGCCCCCAAAGTCCCTCACGCATTATGGTGACCGCACAATGATCCCACACACAGTATGATACCCCTACACTCCCTCTACACAAAATGATGGTCCTCATAGTCCCCCCACAGTTAAATGGCCCACATAGTCTCCCATATAGTATGATAGCCCCCCAGACTGTATAATAGCCCCCACAGACTTACACAGTATAATGTCACCCATATTCTCCTGCACTGTATGATGGACACACTGTCACCTACCCAGTAGAATGACTACAGATGTTAACTACAAAGTATGATGGCCTCTACAGCTCCCTTTCATTATACAGTGTACCCACAGTCTTGCCACATGGTATGATGGCTCTCACAGTCCTCCACTTAGTAACATGACCCCACAGTACCTCACACAGAATGATTGTATGCTCAGCCCCCACACACAGTATGATGGCTCCCACAGTCCCCTACATTGTAGGTTGGCTCCCGGTTTCCCCAAAAGTATGATGATTCTACAATTTTTTAAGCAGTATGATGGCCTTACAGCCTCACATAAATCATGATGGCCCCCAAAGTCCTTTCACACAGTAAAATGGCACCACAGTCTCCCACACAGTATGATGGTCCCCTAATCTTCACCCAGTATGATGGCTCCCAAAGCCAACATACAGTATTGTAGTGACCCAGTCCAGATCATGTCTGTCCTTTTAAGTACCTCTGGTCCATGAGTAGCTCCTGCATACTGCAGCTTATTCCCTAGCTACCCCTTAGCTACACCTCTACTGTTATTAGTGAGTTTTAGATGCATTTAAATCATATCTCCTATATTTCTCAGGTAAATCCAATTATACCCAATGTACTTTGCATGTATTTTTCCAAGTATTTTCTCAATTGTTGTGTTGCAGCACCATCTGCTGGTAAAGTGTATGATTTATATCCCCTTTGCCTTGTAAAGTTTTGACATGAGAATTGAGGGTTCAATAGGTGGAGGTATTCCAGTCTCCGCCTAGTCTAGACAGAGAGCTGGAAATTCCCTGGTCTAGTACAAAATGTGACACAGACCAGACCTCATGTGAGGGGTCTCCTTACCACTTACAGGCCTCATGCCTGGAAGTTCATCCATCTCTTCATCCCAAGATTTACAGCTAGGCTTCAAAGCCTAGCATCCTTCTCTGTCATCCACAGGCAGTATGCTAAACGCTTTCTACCCTGGATTCATCAGATGTATTTCTGCATGTGGCGTGACAAGCTGTGAAATTACCCCAGGACTCCCAGGTCTGTAAATCTCTCTTGCTATATATAATCTTCTGCATAAAGCTACAAAAAGACTTTGAGCTTTCCTATAATTACCTACCAATACTACTTCTAAATAATACGGGTTCTTAAAGCTCCAGAACCTCAATTCCATGTCAGAATCTAACTCTGAACTGGATCTGCAGTGGACTACCAATGTGCACCGTGAAGTATTTATCCCATGTTTTATTGCCCCTTTCTGCTGAAGTAAAGCAGCTGTTATACCCAAGACCTCAGTCTGTGGTCATTCTCAGCTGCTGCATGGGGGTGGATAGCGGTGAATGGAAAGCCCCTCCATTACAAGGGCTTTACAGTATGATGACCCACAAAGTCCCTCATACAATATGATGACCCCCTAAGTCCCCCACACACAGTATGATGGCCCACACAAACTCCCCTACACAATTTGATGGCTTCACCTGTCTCCCCACATAGTATGGTACTTTTACAGCCCCCCATACAGAATGATGGATCCCACCCCCAAACATAAACTCAGTATAGTGCTCCCACAGACCCAATTGATGGTTTCATAAAATATGCGAGGCTGTGGGGGCTTTATACTGTGGAGGCCTGTACAGCATGATGGTCCACACATGGCATAATGTGCTAACATCCTCCGAACAGTATGATGGCCACCAAGAATAATGTAATGTCTGACAAAATATATTAAAAAAAATATATATATGTCGAGTATGTCATAATTCTGGATCAAAGGTGTGTTACAGTCCGCGCTGCCCGATCATCCAAAGGATCACAAGGGAAACAATGTTCCAAACGAAATTCTCTTATTCTTATAAACCGACGCGTTTCGGCGCCCAATCCTGGCACCGTCCTCAGGGTGCCAAGATTGGGCCCGAAACGCGTCGGTTTATAAGAATAAAGAGAATTTCGTTTGGAACATTGTTTCCCTTGTGATCCTTTGGATGATCAGGCAGCGCGGACTGTAACACACCTTTGATCCCAGAACTCTTGAAGTACCCACGGCCCCGTGGAGGTGGAGGTCCAGCAGCAGCCTGCATTACTAAAACCAACGCTCTTATTCAGTTGTGGGATTCACAACTGGACCAGGTTAGTGCAAACCTGTTTGTACCGATTAGTCCCTAATCTATGCTAAATGATAGGGCACTATTGCGCCTCTGTTGTCTCCCCTTATATTTTTTTATAGAGTATGTCATAATGGAAGTCAATAGGAAAAAATTTTTCCGGAAGACTCTTTTGGATAAATGCTTGAGTTTTCTATTGACTTCCAGTATTACACTCAGTACTCCAAGCACCCTAACATAGTAGAGCTCGCTCAACACTGGTAACCAACACCTTGAAGAGAGAGAGCACTGGAAGATTCTAGGAATGTCACCATTTCACCAACTGTTATAAAATTGGGTCTTTCTATCTGTTTAAATGCAATTGCCCACTGGCTTACGTGGGCCAAAGAAAACAAGAAATGAGGAGGTGGGCTGGTGATCATACTGGGAACATTCTGCATTCAAGGGATGCCACTTTTTTCAGACACATTGAATAATTCAAGTAGTACCTATGCCCCCTAGTGGTGGTGACTAGAAAAAATTCCTATTACTAAAGGAGGTCAGATGGATAACAACTAGCAATGAGTGAGCACTACAATGCCTGAGTGCTCGGTACTCGAAAAGAGCTGGTCAGACGCTTGGACAGGTTAGTTTAACTCAAGTACCGATTATAATGGAGGTCAATGCAAAATAAGTCTTTTAGAAAAATACTTGAGTTTCCCATTGACGTCTATTATACTTGGTACTTGAGTCAAGCTCATCCAAGTGTACAACCTGCTCGTTTCCAGTACCGAGTACCCGAGCATGGCATTCGCTCATCATTAATGATCCTATAAGTCCAAAGTCTGGGTGGGCACATGGGCCACAGGTGTCAATGCAGCAGGTAGGGGAGGCACTTGGGAAACAGGAAGAAGAGGTACTGGATCTGAGAGCAGACAGGAGATGTCTTGAGACCACAGAGAGGGAAAGCTACCAGAAGTCCTGGAAAACAAGAAACAGGTACCAGAGGTCCTGAAAAAACAGAAACAGGGAGCAGAGGTACTGGAACTGCTGGCAGACAGCAGAAGTTCTGGAGATTCCTGACAGGTAACAGAGGTCCTGAAGACCACAGACAGGAACCACATGAAAATTATGCAAATGAAGTAGAAGTTCTGACAACCCAGGCAGACAGTAGACTATAATTAGGCAGCAAAGAATTATTATTATTATTATTATTTATATAGCACCATTAGGTTCCATGGCGCTTTACATGAGGATAAGGGAGACAAGAACAAGTACACTAAATCTAGGCGATCGGATGTACAGGTACAGGAGGTGCAAGGACCCTGTCCACGAGGGCTCACAGTCTATGAGGGGTGGGTTAGGATACAGTAGGATGGGGGAATGTCAGGTTATGGGCGGTCGCTGGGTCTCATGGCAGGTTGTAGGCTTGACGGAATAGGTGAGTCTTCAGGTGACACTTGAAGCGTCTCAGGGTAGGAGAGTGTCTGACGTGTTCAGGCAGGGAGTTCCAGAGTAAGGCAGATGCCGGGAGAAGTCCTGGACTCGGTTTGTGCAAGGAGAAGATGAGGGGGGAGGAGAGGAGGAGTTCTTGGAAGGAGCGGAGGTTGCGTAAAGGTAGGTATCGGGAGACCAGTCGGTGATGTATGGTGGGGCCAGGTTGTGTATGGCTTTGTACGCCATGGTTAGTGTTTTGAAATTGGGATCTCTTGGAGGCGGAGCCAGTGAAGGGCTTGGCAGAGAGGGGAGACAGGGGAGTAGCGGGAGGACAGGTAGATTAGTTGGCAGCAGAATTGAGGATAGACTGGAGAGGTGTGGGGAAGTTAGCCGGGAGGCCATTGAGAAGGAAGTTGCAGTAGTCAAGGCGGGAGATGATAAGAGCATGGATGAGTGTTTTAGCGGTGTCGTGGGTGAGGAAGGAGCGGATCCGCGAGATGTTCTTGAGCTGGAGTCGGAGGGATGTGGTGAGACCCTCAATGTGGGGCTTGAAGGATAGGGAGGAGTCAAGGATTAACCCGAGGCACTTGGCTTGGTGGACTGGCGAGAGGGCACAGTCGTTGACGCAGATGGATAGGTTGGGAGGTGGGGTGAAATTTCTTGGGGGGAAGACTATGAATTCAGTTTTGTCCATGTTGAGTTTAAGGAAGCGAGCAGAGAAGAAGGATGAGATGGCGGAAAGGCATTCTGGGATTTTGGAGAGTAGGGAGGTGATGTCAGGGCCAGACAGGTAGATTTGGGTGTCGTCGGCGTAGAGGTGGTACTGGAGGCCGTGAGACTCAATGAGTTGCCCTAGGCCGAGAGTGTATATGGAGAAAAGTAGGGGTCCCAGGACCGAACCTTGGGGAACTCTGACAGAAAGGGGTAGGGTGAGGAGGAGGTGTGGGAGTGGGAGACGCTGAAGGTCCGGTCCGCTAGGTATGAGGAGATCCAAGAGAGCGCAAGGTGGGTGATGCCGAGGATTCCAGAAGAAGGGAGTGGTCAAAGAATGTGGTGGCTGCAGATGAACAGGAGGTCAGTAGCAGAGAATCTGGAAGCCGCAAGCAGAAAGGACTTAGAAAAACTAACATCTTAAAACCAAGACTCAGGTCTTAGGTGGCATTATTCTTGTATATAGGAGCAGTATTATAGTAGTTATATTCTTGTACATAGGGACAGTATTATAGTAGTTATATTCTTGTACATAGGGACAGTATTATAATAGTTATATTCTTGTATATAGGAGCAGTATTATAGTAGTTATATTCTTTTACATAGGAGCAGTATTATAGTAGTTATATTCTTGTACATAGGGGCAGTATTATAGTAGTAATATTCTTGTACATAGGGGCAGTATTATAGTAGCTATATTCTTGTATATAGGGGACAGTATTATAGTAGTTATATTTGTGTACATAGCAGCAGTATTATAGTAGTTATATTCTTGTACATAGGAGCAGTATTATAGTAGTTATAATCTTGGACATAGGAGTAGTATTATAGTAGTTATATTCTTGTATATAGGAGCAGTATTATAGCAGTTATATTCTTGTATATAGGAGCAGTATTATAGTAGTTATATTCTTGTACATAGGGACAGTATTATAGTAGTTATATTCTTGTATATAGGAGCAGTATTATAGCAGTTATATTCTTGTATAAAGAGGCAGTATTATAGTAGTTATATTCTTGTATATAGGGGCAGTATTATAGTAGTTATATTCTTGTACATAGGAGCAGTATTATAGTAGTTATATTCTTGTATATAGGAGCAGTATTATAGTAGTTATATTCTTTTACATAGGAGTAGTATTATAGTATTATTTATTACTAGATGGTGGTCCGATTCTAATGCATCGGGTATTCTAGAATATGTATGTACTTCATATAAAAACACCTTAGAGTCAGGCTAGTTCAAAGTTCAAGTGCTCTTTATTAAAATCGACAACACAAGTGCCGTATTAACAGTGATGCTAAAGCGGCACACAAGACAGGTGACCACATGAATACATATCCATTATACACTTCTAGGTCCTACAGGCCTTTAGGACCTGTCTTTGTCTGGGGCAGGATTGTGTCGAGGAGGCAGGATGGAGCGAGTGGGGCAGGATGGAGCGAGCAGAGCAGGATGGAGCCGGGAAGGGGGGCAGGATGGAGCCGGAGGGGGCAGGATGGAGCCGAGGGGGGCAGGATGGATGCGGAGGAGGCAGGATGGAGGCGGGGGGAGACAGGATGGAGCGAGCGGGGCAGGATGGAGACGCGGAGTAGGCAGGATGGAGCCAGGGGAGCAAGAACCGCAGGGAGCAGGATGGAGCGAGCAAGGCAGGATGGAGCGAGCGGGGCAGGATGGAATGAACGGGGAAGAATGGAGCCGGAGGAGCAAGATGGAGCTAGAGGAGCAGAATGGAGCGAGCAGGGTAGGATGGAGGTGGGGGGGCAGGATGGAGCCGGGGGAGCAAGAACAGTGAGGGAGCGAGCGAGGCAGGATAGAGTGGGCGGGGCAGGATGGTGGTGGGGGGCAGGATGGTGGCGGGGAGCTGGATGGCGGCAAGCAGCGCAGGATGGAGCTGGTGGGGCAGGATGGAGCTGGGGGGGGTTAGGGGAGGGGGCAGGATGAAGCAAGCGGGGCAGGATAGAGCGAGCGGGGCAGGATGGAGCCGGAGGAGCGGGTGGGGGGAGCGGGGGGTGTGCCGTCAGCTCCCCGCCGCAGGTGAGGAGCATGGGGGGGGTGCTGTCAGTGGGAGTCAGCTGTAGGGCTCTTTAACTTACAGCTCCCGGCAGCGCCCGAAAGGCAGGAGGCGGCTGTGTGGGGATAGCACCACCCCCTTCTGCACAGCCGCTCCCCCTGCCTGTTGCTGCCTGAGCAAGAGGGCCCACACTGTCCAATGGACGGTGCGGCCCTGGGCAGGAGATGCGGGGGACCGGGGGGGCGCCGCAAGGAGCGGAGAGGGGCAGGAGGGGCGGAAGGGGGAAAGGTGGAGTGGGGAGGGTGAGGGCAGATGGCAGGAGGAGCAGGGGGCTTAGATAAGAGCGCGCCGTGCAGGTCTTTTGCATATGGGTGCTCATTGGCCGCCGCGTCTGCCGGCGACCAATGACCGGCCTCTGTCGGGCGTGCGATTTCTGTAACCGACTGACGCCTTAGACAATTATATAGTAGATTATTAAGTATTAATATAGCGCCTTTAGGTTACATGGCGCTTTACAAGTGAGAGGGTAGACACGGTACTAAAATGATGACAAATCAGTCATACGGGGAGGTGAGGGGAGGGAGAGGGTGAGGTGGTGCAATGGATGGGGCTTAGTGCGGGCCGTAGACTTGTAAGAAGAGGTGGGTCTTCAGGTTTTTCTTGAAGGTTCCCAGAGTAGGGGAGTGTCTAATGTGGTGGGGGAGGGAGTTCCAGAGTAGGGCAAAAGCATGAGAGAAGTCTGGTATGCGGTTGTGGGAGGTGGAAATGCGGGGGGAGGAGAGGAGTTCTT
This sequence comes from Allobates femoralis, assembly GCA_033576535.1. NCBI lineage: Eukaryota > Metazoa > Chordata > Amphibia > Anura > Aromobatidae > Allobates > Allobates femoralis. The sequence goes on along the minus strand of JARQOC010000004.1, from coordinate 23,687,889 downwards.
GAGAGGAGCGCCAGTTGCGCGAGGGGAGGTAACGGGAGACCAGGTTGGAGATGTAGGGAGGGGACAGGTCGTGTATGGCCTTTTATGTCAGGGTTAGGGTTTTGAAGTGGGATCTCTGGGAAGTGGGGAGCCATGGAGGGCTCGGCAGAGAGGGAGCGGGAAGTAACGGGGAGATAGGTGGATGAGTTGAGCAGCAGAGTTGAGGATGGTGCGGAGATGTGCAAGAGAGGAGGAAGGGAGGCCGGTGAGAAGGAGGTTGCAGTAATGCAGGCGAGAGATGATGAGGGCGTGAACAAGTGTTTTAGCTGTGTTGTGATCAAGGAAGGAGCGGATACGGCAATGTTTTTTAGCTGGAGTCGACAGGCGGTGGCGAGGGCTTGGATTGGGGCTTGAAGGAGAGGGAGGAGTTGGGGAGTACCTCGAGGCACTTCGTATGGGGTACGGATGAGAGTGTGCAGTCATTGACAGTGATGGATAGGTCAGGAAGAGGGGGAGGGTTGTTAGGGGGAAAGACGATGAATTCGGTCTTGTCCATGTTGAGTTTGAGCAAGCGCGCAGAAAAGGATACGATGGCGGATAGGCAATGAGGAATTTTGGATAGAAGGGAGGAGATATCTGGGCCAGTCAGATAGAGCTGGGTGTTGTCGGCATAGAGGTGGTATTGGAAGCCTTGTGACTCAATGAGATTGCCTAGGCCAAGAGTGTAAATGGAGAAGAGTAGTGTCCCAAGACCGAGCCTTGGGGTAACTCCTACAGATAGGGGTTGGGGTGAGGAGGAGGTATGAGAGTGGGTGACGCTGAAGGTCCTGTCCGTTAGGTAGGAGGAGATCCAGGAGAGAGCTAGGTCAGTATTGCCAAGTATTATAGTAGTTTATTCTTGTACATAGGAGGCAGTATTATAGTACTAATTCTGTATATAGGAGCAGTATTATAGTAGTTATATTCTTGTATATAGGAGCAGTATTATAGTAGTTATTTCTTGTACATAAGGACATATTATAGTAGTTATATTCTTGTATATACAAGCAGTATTATAGTATTTATATTCTTGTATATAAGGGCATTATTATAGTAGTTATATTCTTGTATATAGGAGCAGTTTATTTACTATACAATTGTCTAAGGCGTCTGTCTGAAGCCGAAATCGCGCGCCAGACAGAGGCTGCTCATGAGCGCAGACTATGCAAATAGGCGTGCAAATTCAAAACCTGGCAACAGCGACAGACAGTGCTTTTTTTGCGATGGTACGTGTACCGGAAAATGTGAGCTGGGGGAGGCTGGTGGAGGCTGCAGGAGGGAGCGGGAGATCTCCTGCTTCCGCTCATATAATATGCATAGCCGCTCTCCTTCACCGTGGTGCTGAAACCGTACCACGGTGATGGGCTGGGGGAGTGGCGCATATTATATGGTCCTGCGCCCCCCTGTGATGGCACATGGCCCCCCCTATGTTTAATATGGCCCCTATGTTAGATATGGCCCCATGCTGCTGCCATAGTAAAATAATAAGCTGTATACTATCCTCCTGGCTCCTTCTCCAGCGCTGATCTCCCAGTGTCTCTCCAGTCTCCCAGCTGCTGCTGTGATTGCACACAGAGATGATGTCACTCTCTGCTGTGCCGATCACATGACCGCACAGAACCAGGACATGGAGGAGCTCTGCAGCATTATCTCTGCCCGATCACAGCTGCACGAGGGAGACCGGGAGATCAGTGCTGGAGGAGGGAAAAAATAGAGCATCATGGGGGCAATATCTAACACAGGGGGATATGTGCCACACATAGGGGACGTGTGCCTGCATAGGGGACGTGTGCCCTGCTTAAGGGACGTGTGCTACGCATAAGGGATGTGTGCCACGCGTAGGGGACGTGTGCCCTGCATAGGGGACGTGTCTAACGCATAGGGACATGTGCCATGCATAGGGGACGTGTGCCATGCATAGGGGACATGTGCCCAATGCATAGGGGATGTGTGCCATGCATAGTGGACGTGTGCCATGCAGAGGGGATGTGTGCCATGCATAATGGATGTGTGCAATGCATAGGGGACATCTGCCATGCATAGGGGACGTCTGCCACGCATAGGGAACGTGTGTCATGCATAGGGGATGTGTGCCATGCATAATGGACATGAGCCATGCATAGGGGACGTGTGCCCTGCATAGGGGACGTATGCCACGCATAGGGGACATGTGCCATGCATAGGGGATGTGCCAAGCATAGAGGACGTGTGCCATCCATAGAGGACGTGTGCCATGCATAATGGACGTGTGCCATGCATGGGGATGTGTGCCATGCATAGGGGATGTGTGCCATGCATAGGGAATTTGTGCCATGCATATTGGATGTGTGCCATGCATAGGTGACATGTGCCATGCATAGGGGACACGTGTGCCATGCATAATGAACCTGTGCCATGCATAATGGACGTGTGCCATGCATAATGGACGTGTGCCATGCATAGGGGACGTGTGCCATGCATAGGGCACGTGTGCCATGCCATGCATAGGCAGGGCCGCACTGTCCAATGGTCAATATGAGACTTTTGACTCAGACGGCAAGGAGGCAGGGGGAGCCGCAGAGCAGAAGGGGGCGGCGCATGCACCATGCAGCTAGCTCCCTGTGTGACGTGCTCCGGCTGCATAAGGTAAAATCACCAGCGGCGGCTACCGACAACACCCTCCCTCCCCGCTCCTCACCCGGGCCGCCAACAGCAACTCCCCCCATCCTACCCACCTGTGGCCGCCACAGCAATCTCCCCCCGCTCCTCACCTATATTATAGTAGTTATTTCTTGTACATAGGGCAGTATTATAGTAGTTATATTCCTGTATATAGGAGCAGTATTATAGTATTATATTCTTGTACATAGATGCAGTATTATAGTAGTTATATTCTTGTACATAGGGGCAGTATTATAGTAGTTGCATTCCTGTATATAGGAGCAGTATTATAGTAATTATATTCTTGTACATAGATGCAGTATTATAGTAGTTATATTCTTGTACATAGGGCAGTATTATAGCAGTTATATTCTTGTACATAGGGGCAGTATTATAGTTGTTATATTCTTGTACATAGGGGCAGTATTATAGTAGTTATATTCTTGTACATAGGGGCAGTATTTTAGTAGTTATATTCTTGTACATAGGGCAGTATTATAGTAGTTATATTCTTGTATATAAGGCAGTATTATAGTAGTTATATTCTTGTATATAGGGGCAGTATTATAGTAGTTATATTCTTGTATATAGGAGCAGTATTATAGTAGTTATATTCTTGTACATAGGGGCAGTATTATAGTAGTTATATTCTTGTACATAGGGGCAGTATTATTAGTAGTTATATTCTTGTACATAGGGGCAGTATTATAGTAGTTATATTCTTGGTATATAGGAGCAGTATTATAGTAGTTATATTCTTGTACATAGGAGCAGTATTATAGTAGTTATATTCTTGTATATAGGGGCAGTATTATAGTAGTTATATTCTTGTACATAGGGGCAGTATTATAGTAGTTATATTCTTGTATATAAGGGCAGTATTATAGTAGTTATATTCTTGTAATAGGATCAGTATTATAGTAGTTATATTCTTGTATATAGGAGCAGTATTATAGTAGTTATATTCTTGTATATAGGAGCAGTATTATAGTAGTTATATTCTTGATATAGGGGCAGTATTATAGTAGCTATATTCTTGTATATAGAGCAGTATCATAGTAGTTATATTTATGTACATAGGAGCAGTATTATAGTAGTTATATTCTTGTACATAAGAGCATATTATAGTAGTTATATTCTTGTATATAGGAGCAGTATTATAGTAGTTATATTCTTGTATATAGGGGCAGTATTAAGTAGTTATATTTATGTACATAGGAGCAGTATTATAGTAGTTATATTCTTGTACATAGGGGCAGTATTATAGTAGTTATATTCTTGTTCATAGGGGCAGTATTTTAGTAGTTATATTCTTGTACATAGGGGCAGTATTATAGTAGTTATATTCTTGTACATAGGGGCAGTATTATAGTAGTTATATTCTTGATATAAGGGCAGTATTATAGTAGTTATATTCTTGTATATAGGATCAGTATTATAGTAGTTATATTCTTGTATATAGGAGCAGTATTATAGTAGTTATATTCTTGTAATAGGAGCAGTATTATAGTAGTTATATTCTTGTATATAGGGGCAGTATTATAGTAGTTATATTCTTGTATATAGGAGCAGTATTATAGTAGTTATATTCTTGTACATAGGGCAGTATTATAGTAGTTATATTCTTGTATATAGGGGCAGTATTATAGTAGTTATATTCTTGTACATAGGAGCAGTATTATAGTAGTTATATTCTTGTACATAGGGCAGTATTATAGTAGTTATATTCTTGTACATAGGAGCAGTATTATAGTAGTTATATTCTTGTACATAGGGGCAGTATTATAGTAGTTATATTCTTGCACATAGGAGCAGTATTATAGTAGTTATAGTCTTGTACATGGGCAGTATTATAGTAGTTATATTCTTTTACATACAAGAACACTAATACAGCAGTAATGATGTTGTAATAAAGATTCCTTTAGATTTTCTAGGTTATTAAAACAGTATCTCATGTGATACGTAACACAGCTTCTTTCTGAGTAGATAGTATTACACAGTAATAGAGAATTTCAGAAGGTGGTATTATGCATAAAAGGCTTAGATACAGCAGGGCACTATGTAGATGGCTCTGCGGATACAGATGTGGAATGTGGTGACGTGGAGGTTGTATATAAGAAGTTGATCACTGGAGTCTTCTTTCCTCACTGTAAAGCTGGAGGGAGGGGGGCGGCGGAGGTCGTGTATAATTGTGTCTTTATATTTAGCTTGAAAAGCTGAGAAAGCTACAACTGTCACAAGTATTCATTCATAGTCAAGTGTTGGAGTCCTTGAATTCGTTCTAGAAAATGAAATATTTCTATAGAAGTGATTGTACTTACACGTTTTGCTATACACATGTATTCGAACAACACAATAAAACTGTGAAAATAGGCAAATTGGATATAATTTCACACAAAACCCCTAAAATGGGCCAGACAAAATTGTTGGCACCCACAACTTAATATTTGGTTTTCCCCTTTAGAATAAATCCCTGCAGTAAGTCGCCTCCTATAACCTTCACAAGCTTCTTCTCTCTGGAGCTTCGGCCTCTCCATTCTCTCGTCTTTAGTGATGAGCCACCACCTAAGTGTTCAAATTCGATTTTATTCGCCGAATTTTGGTGTGTTCGACTAATTGTTCATGGAATGTTCGTCAAACACCGTCTAACCCCCATTGGAAACAATGGCAGGCTACAGCAAACACATAGAAAACACCTTCAAAGGTGTCCAAAAGCTGCCAAACTACTCAGAATAGACAACAAACACCATCAAATGTGACGACAATCCAAACACAGTACAAATAGTCTCATGGTGTAGCATGGATGCATGAGACACGGTGTGTGCCAGCCTGCACAATCTTCTAAAGCACTTCAAAATAGAAAGTAGATAACATTCACCTAAAATTTTAGAGGTGAGTGACACTAAGTTTGAATTGACAAATGGATGAGTTACAGGGGAAAAGAGGCAGACATTTTCTACATTAAGTAAAAAGAGGTGGCAGAGTAAAAGGAGGATGAGACACAGGTATAGGCATGTCACTCAGAGAGCCCTTCTCAAATCATGTACCACACAGCAAGGGGACCCCAACAAGAGTCCCCACTCTTCCCAAAGGTTCAGACCACAGCGAAATGGCATCAATTGTCCCAGACCTAAAATTGCTGAATGGCCCAACCTGTCTGCATGGCTCAGGGTCTGGAACAGGACCCGACCTAGCATTTCAAGGTTAAACATTGCTCAGCAATTATACGTTTTGTGGAGTATTACAGGAAAAACTAGAGAGGTAAGTCAGTGACCTGTTTAGGGCTACTGCGCCAAATAAACCCAGAGCTCATGCAAGCGCTCCCATCAATGTTATGCCCCGCCACACACAGGTGGGACAACTATAAGTTTCAGTGAATATTACCAAAAAAACTAGTCAGGTAGGTCAGTGACCTGTTTGGGCCTAGTGGGCCAGATAAACTGAAAGTTCATGCAAGCGCTCCCATCAAAGTTATGCCCCACAACATATAGGTGGGACAACTATAAGTTTCGTGGAGTACTACAGGAAATAATAGAGACGTAGGTCGGTGACCTGTTTAGGTCTCACTGGGCTGGATAAACTCAAAGCCCATGCAAGCGCTCATCAATGATATGCCCCGCCACACACAGGTGGGACCACTATCAGTTTCGTGGAGTATTACAGGAAAAACTAGTACTATCTTCAAGCCAAACTAAAATGTCTACTTCTTTTCATGGACGATCTGCTATCATCCCTTTCTTAACACAGCAGAGCATCGCTAAAACTTGTAGATGAGGCCCAAAAGGAGCATGTGCTGCAATGGATATCAAGCGCTCCATCAAGTGGCCTCTCCTCCACCTCAACATCACAAACACTCCAGTCCTCAGAGGTGTCACCCCAATCGCACTTGCTTCCTCACAGCTCACAAGTCTCCAGCCGCCCTATTGACTATGGGTTAACACACATCAGTGAGTCTGCGGAGCTGTTCACTCATACTATAGCCTAGGAATCAAAGGCCTGCTCCAAAGCTTCAGTGAGTCAAGACGAGGAAATGATCTGCATGGATGCCCAAAATTTTTGTGAGTCGGATCCAGGCCCAGATGAAGAAGGGTCCAAGCAGAATGTAGACCCTCATTCCCAAACTGTTACCCCTGTTGGTGGAGACAATGAGGCAGCTGATGATGAGACTCAGATAGCGGATTGGAACGACAACTTGACTTTGCGCTCAGGGCAGGAAGAGGTTGGCTCTGAGGATGACGAGTGTGAGAACACACAGGGTGATGATGAGGTTGGAGATCCCACTAACTGTCAACCCACAGGCAGGCAGTTAATGAGCTCAACAGAGGAAGTGGAAGAGGATGCTAGTGATGAAGATAGGTTTCGGCTTTCTGGACAGAGACGGAGTCCTGGAAGCTTGTCAATAACTGCGTCCTCAGCCACAACTCTGCCTCTGTGCAGAAGTCTCTGCAGGTCACATGGGCACTAAGCCTTGCCTTGCCTGGGCATTTTTTCAGATCGCAAAGGATGACTCAACTCATGTTATCTGCAAAATTTGTAAGCAAAATCTGAGTAGAGACCAAAAAATCAATAGTTTAAAAACTTAATGCATGAAATGTCACATGGACATAAAGTATAAGTCACAGTGGGAAGCTCACTGTGCTACAATGCGGCCTAGCAGACCTGGCCAATCACCGTCTGCCCCATCAAGTGCATCTGCGGCTTCTTCATCCTCTGTGACTGTAGAGACAGCTGTCACACAGGCTTTCGGCCGTAGAACTTCCACCTCTTTACCCACAACAGCCAGCATTATTGACAGGTAGTCAGCTGTTTTGGAAGGGGAAACACCTGCTGGCGTTCAGCGCTGTCAGGCATCGAGAGCACCACCTTTTTATGAATGCAACATAATATGTCCGCCTGCACCTCCTTCACAGTCCAGCAGTTTGTCTGGGACACCCTACTCAACCCTGTCTCAGCACAGCAGCCAGCCCTCGGTCCCTCAGATGTGGACAAGTAAAAGACCATTTCCTCCTACCCATGCCAAACCTAATGGCCACTTTACACGCGGCAACAGGAAGATAGAAACCGGCAGGTGTCAGAGACAATTGTACCTTTTACCTTCAAAACACCTTACAGATACCTGAATTACACGCAGCCACTTCAAGGTGTTTTGAAGTAATAGAAAATATCACAAGCAACAAAACCCACTTCATTTTCCACTCATATGAAAAATAAAAAATCAGTGGGATATAACAGGATTCCTAATAAAATCCATCGCAATAGTAAACCTATAAACAAAAGAAGGAAAAAAAGAAGGAAAAAAGCGACTATAGGGTATAATTAATTATAAAATACTTTATTAAGGACGTGCTTGATCAGGTAAAAAGGACAGGAGCATACAATATTAATCTAACCACATATACAGACTTAATACCAGGAAAATATATATATATATATATATATATATATATATATATATATATATATATATATATATATATATCGTGTTTCCCCGAATATAAGACAGTGTCTTATATTAATTTTACCCCCAAAAGTCCCACCATGACTTATTTTCGGGTTATGTCTTATATTTCCCTCCCTAACCCTAACCATAGCCCTAGCCCTAACCCTAACCCAGGGGCATACACATACAGGGGCACACTCACACATACAGGGGCACACTCACACATACAGGGGCACACTGACAGGGGCACACTTACCTGGGCTCGTCCGACCACCAGGGACCGCAGCACGTCCCAGGCATCCACATGCCTGAGGACCGCAGCACATCCCGGGCACCTCCGACTGGCCCGAGCACCTCCCACAGGCCCGGGCACCTCACACAGGCCCGGGCACCTCCGACAAGCCCGGGCACAGCAGCACGCAGGCTGGGCATCGTCGCACAGACAGCCCGGCCTGCACACGTGCCGCTGTCCCGGCCAATCACAGGCCAGGAGCTGCCTGGGGAGCCAATGACAGGCCAGACTGACGTCATGCAGCGCGACTGGCTTGCGATTGGCCTCTGTGTAGTTCCTGGCCTGTGATTGGCCGGGACAGCGGTGAGGGATTTAAAATACCTGCCCCGCTCACCCAGGCACCGGGAACACAGCGGGGGCACTGGAGACAGCAGTGGCAGCAGCGGTAAGTATGAGATATTCCTCTGGGCCCCCCCCCACCCCACCATATTTCCCCCGAAAATAAGTCACCCTGTCTTATTATCGGGGTATGACTTATATTAAAAAAATTGCCCCCAGCCCTGCCCTGTCTTATAATCGGTGGTGACTTATTTTCGGGGACACACGGTATATATAATATTAGAAAAAAGACCTAAAGTGCAAGTGCATATAAATCCATAAGTTAACCTTACAGAGTAGATGTCGACCAAATCATACAAAGTAGCAGGCCCTTATGCTTAGGGCAGCTATAGGTGAATAGATGTAATATACAGGGAGTAAATATGGGGGTAAGATCTTAAATAAATATTGTAGGCAAGGCATATATGCATATATACCTACAAAACTAAAGTATCCTGTGTGTAACCACAATATACATTTATAGCGTTCAGGGTGCCTAGGTAATATGCTGAATATTAAATTACTCTTGATTATATTAAACCCCTTCCAGATCAAACACATACAGCAAACCACAAATAGATAGGGGATGAAACAAAGGAACTACTACAAGGTAGTCAGCCACATAGATATCCCAGAGATCAACTCCCTCTGAAGGGTATCCCTATAAACTAGGATTAGAGCAGGCACTCATTTATAAAGGTCAGATTTCAATTACCTATCAAGCCTGGATTAAGCCGAGCGCTCCGATGCGCATTTCGGTATCAAAACCTTCGTCAGGGGGCGTGGTATAGGAAGAGGAAGGGGAGCTTTTAAAATCCGTGCCGCCCAATCAGTATACAGCATTGCAAGGTGCCATGGCGACGGAGTCTCGACTTAATCCAGGCTTGATAGGTAATTGAAATCTGTATATGTGGTTAGATTTATATTGTATGTTTCTGTCCTTTTTACCTGATCAAGCACGTCCTTAATAAAGTATTATATAATTAATTATACCCAATAGTCGCTTTTTTCCTTCTTTTGTTTACAAGGTGTTTTGAAGGTAAAAGGTACAATTGTCTCCGACACCTGGCGGTTTCTATCTTCCTGTTGCCGCGTGTAAAGTGCCCATAAGAGGTTGAATTTCACCATCTGCAACCTGTTGGGTACCAAAATGCTGCCTTTCCTGCTGGCGGATACAGAGGATTTTTCAAGACGTTATGGCCATCTCAGTGCCCCAGTACCAGATGCCTAATCGTCACTACTTCTTGAAGAAAGCTGTGCCTGCGCTACATCAGCATGTCGCAGACAACATCACCACATCCTTGAGAAACTCTGTGTGTGACAGGGTGCATTTCACCACAGTCACCTGGACCAGTAAGCATGGACAGGGGCATTACATGTCGCTGACTGGGCACTGGGTGACTACTGTGATAGCAGGAGAAGGGTCTGCTGTACAAGTCTTGCCATCCCCACAGGATGTGCATCAAACTTCTGTATGTAGAAGTTCCTCCACTGCTTCTGCCTCCTCCACCACTTCTAGGTCCTCCACCTATGCTGAACACATGTCTGGTAATGTGACATGCGTTCAAACTGTGCAGAAGGAATCCAGCACACCTCCTTACTATGCTGGCAGCAGGGCTCAACACCATCAGGCGGTATTTACATTAAAATGTCTGCGAAATGTGTGTCACAGAACTGAGGAGTTGTGGTCAGCTCTGGAGATCGAGTTTAATCAATGGTTGTCTCCACTGAATCTTCAGCCAGGGAAGGCCGTGTGCGACAATGCTGCAAACCTGGGCACGGCCCTTTGCCGGGGCAAGGTGACACACGTGCCTTGTATGGCTCACGTCTTGAACCTGGTCATCCAGCAATTTCTAGCCCACTACCCCGGCCTAGATGTGCTTTTTCAGAGAGCACAGTCGCTGTGTGCTCACTTACCACAATAGCATCCCGCAGCTCAACGATTTGCATCACTACAGAAGTCATTCGGCCTGCCTGTTCACCAACTGAAATGCGATGTGCCAACAGGATGGAATTCCACTCTGCACATGTTGCAGCAACTGTGGCACCAGTGACGAGCCCTGGTGCAGTATGTTATGACGTATAGCCTGGGGTAAATCACGCTGCTGGAGTGGCCTCAGATCAAGGACCTCTGCACCCTTCTGCAGAGTTTTGAAGTGGCTACTAAGATGTTTAGCGCAGACGATGCCATTATCAGCATGACTATTCCGGTCATCTACATGCTGGAGCACACTTTAACCAGTATTCGGAGTCAGGTGGTGGGCCAAGAGGAAGGGGAGGAAGTAGAGGAGGAGGCGTATGCATAAGTGATAACAAGATCTCAAAGGTCCAGACGGTCAGCAGCACCAAAGCGGCTGGCATGGGAGGGTGGGGGAGAGGGATTAACAAGGGCGCATGGTAGCAGCCAAACTGTTGATGAAGATGCAGGAGCCAAGGAAGAAATGGAGGACGAACAGCTGAAGGACATGGAAGACTCAGCTGATGATGGAGATCAACATTTCTGTTGTGCAAAGTTGTGGGGAGAAGGCAGAGGTAGCAAGCGTGAATGTTACCTCGCCGCCACTAACACAACAAGGTTTTGGGCCTCCTGAATGCGCAAGACACATGAGCGGCTTCTTGCTGCACTACTTGCAACGTGGTCTATGGATTGCTACAATTTGAAGTAATGCCAACTACTGGGTTGCCACACTGTTGGATCCCCGGTACAATACTAAATTTTGCCAAATGCTTCCTGCCCTGGAAAGGGACACACGCATGCAGGAATATCAAGAAGCTTTTATACAATCTTAGTACTGCTTTTCCCCAAAACACCAGTGGAGCACATAGTGAATATCGCAGTTCTATCTTTCCAACCCGGAGAACGTCGAATCGTCATCACTCAAACATTAACAGTAATAGGGTATGTGGTAACAACAATTTTGTAGAATCATTTCTCCTTTTTTAAGACCATCCTTTGCAACGCCAGAAGAGAGAACACATAGTGAACGCTTAGAGAGGATGGTACAGGAGTATCTACAGCTGAATATCGATGCCATAACTGTGGAACTGGACCCTTGTGCATTTTGGGCTTCAAAACTGGAAAAATAGCCTAAGCTTGCCACTCATGACTTGGAGATTTTGTCGTGCCCCACAGCCAGCATTCTCTCTGAATGTGTCTTGAGCCCTGCTGGTAGTGTGCTGATGAGTCCCCCACCAGGGCCGTGGGGTACTCGGAACTGGGTCGTTCTTTCTCTCTGGGTTGTCACGGTGTCATTGCCCAGCATCTTGGCCCTGGGCAAGGTCAATAAAATGGCTGGGGGATAACACTTTTTAGAATTAGTTGTGATGTCACCCGCGGTTTGTGGTTCAGCAGAGCCGTCACTCTGGTTCCGGCACAGTCCCTCGATGCTCCCGCTGACTCCTTCTGTCTCTGGTTAGTGTCTGCAGCCCGGGACCTGGACAAGCCCCATAGGGGCTTGGGCCGCCGAATCCGTGTTCTTTCAGTCTTGCATGGTGGTGTTCTCTCCTTCTACTCGACTTCACTCCTTCCCAAACTTCCTCTAAACTAAATTCAACTCTCCACTCGATTGACTTGGTGTTGTTTCCTTCCCTTTTTGTTGTGTCCGTCCCTCCCCTAACTGGGTTCTGTCCTAACTTCCCACCCTCCACCTGGCTCCTTTTTCCCATTGCTAGACATAGAGTAACTTAGACTTGAGATCGGGGAATGTGTTGGGTGTTTGTTTGGGGTGACCGACTTACTGAACCCAGCTGCTGAGCCATCATGTGGCGACTGGTCCGCAGGGGCGCCACACTGATGGATAAGCGCACGCGGCTGTCCAGTGACAGTATATTCAAACTAACGTTTATCAAGATAAACAAGTCATGGATCCGCAAGAACTTTTCCACCCCTGTGTCAGACTGGGGAGACTAAACTCTTGTGTACTTTTCAATGTGCTGCATCAAACTCCCCATTTCAGTATTTCAACTCTGGGGCAATTGATGCCACTTAAGTGGGGGCTGTGTCTTATTATTTTTTTAAAAATGGAGACTGTTGCGGTCTCCTTGCTGTTTGTTGCTTGACTTGAGTAGGACCCTCTGAGCTCAATACCTATCCCTGACACCCTTGCCCCTGTTTCTGAATATTCAACCTTTTTGTCCATCGAACCAGTGATAACTGCAGTATTGCTGTATTCACATCCACCATTTTTGGGTGCTTAAAAGCAGTGATTACTACATATCGCTTAGGCGGCCGTCACACGTTACGATATCTTGAAAGATATCGCTTGAATGCGCCTGATTAAACATCGCGTGAACGATGTCTGTGCGTGTGACGGCAGGATACGACGAGCGAGAAGTGTTCAAATCGCAAGATCGAGATCTGAGCTCCGGACCTCAGATCTTGCGATGAGCGATTTCACGATCTGCTTCATCGTGGTGTATGACACCACGATGAACGATCTCGCAGCGGCAGAGCCTATGCTGGGAGATGGTAACTATGGTACACGTCGGGTTACTAAGCGAAGCGCGGCGCCTAGTTACCCGATGTGTACCATAGTTACCAGCGATCTCGCTGGTCCACATCGCTGGTGAGTCTGTCTGTGTGACATCTCACCAGCGATATAAGCGATATTGTAAGCGATCGCGCGTGCACGTGATCGCTTACAATATCGCTAGCGAGATCGTAGCGTGCGACGGCCGCCTTAGGGTGTTTTCACATCTAAGGTTTGCGTGTGTTTTGCAAAATTTGCATTTTTATGCGTTTATACCACTAAAAACGCTAGTGTTTTTGGTCCCATAGGTTTTAATGGAAAAGCATGCAAAAACGCATTAGCGTTTTCAAAAACGCAAAACGCATGTAAAAACGCATGCAAAAACGCATTAGCGTTTTCAAAAACGCATGTGTTTTTGCCAACGTAGCACCAAAACAGCTTCCCTGACGTTTTGGGCAGCGTTGGCAAAAACACATGTGTTTTGCGTTTTTGAAAACGCTAATGCGTTTTTGCATGCTTTTCCATTAAAACCTATGGGAGCACAAATGCTAGCGTTTTTATGCGTTTTTAGCGGTAAAAACGCCTAAAAACGCAAATTGTGCAAAACGCACACATGCCATAGATGTAACAGGCCTTAATGTTTGCGTAAACTGGTTTTGACCATCAAACCAGGTTTTAGCAAATGTGCTGTATACACATGAAAGGTTTTTGGGCCCTTAAAAGCATTGTTTGCTCAATCTCCCCTGTCCACTAGACCTATACAGATCTTGGAGATGGCTGCTACTGTCAGAGGGATCTGCAATGAAGATCGCCATTTGAGGTAAATATAATGTACATCATAACTCTGAGGGCGCTTATATGAGTATTTTTACTCTCCTCCTCCTGTTTCACTGGCATTTAGAATATATATATATCTACTCTATAATTGCCGTAGGCATTTTTGTGTCGGCCCCCGAAATCGCCGTGGCTATGTCACGCTGTGACGTCACCACGCGCGAGCAATGGCCGCAAAGCGGCCATTGCGAGTCGCTGGCCGAAAATAGAACCAGAGGGTCGGCTACAAAGTTAGCGATTTACCGCTGAGGTAGCGCGAGCAATGGCCGCGAGGCCATTGCGAGTCGCTACCTCAGCTGCCGCACGTCCCACTATACTTTCAATGGGGATTCATTGCGACTCGCTGTGTAGCGCGAGCAATGGCCGCGAGGCCATTGCGAGTCGCTACGTCAGCCGCCGCAAGTCCCCTTATACTTTGAATGGGGATCCATGCGAGTCGCTGGGTAGTGCAAGCATTGCGAGTCACTATGAATCATCATCATCATCATCATCATCATCATCATCATCATCATCATCATCATCATCATCATCATCATCATCATCATCATCATCATACTACTACTACTACTACTACTGGCCGCACAGACCCCCCCCCCCCCCCTCAATGGCCGCACAGACCCCCCCCCCCTCAATGGCCGCACAGACCCCCCCTCAATGGCCGCACAGACCCCCCCCCCCCCCAATGGCCGCACAGACCCCCCCCCCCCCCAATGGCCGCACAGCCCCCCCCCCCAATGGCCGCACAGACCCCCCCCTCAATGGCCGCACATACCCCCCCCTCCCCCTCAATGGCCGCACAGCCCCCCCCCCCCTCAATGTCCCAAAGTCAGCTGTGACCGCCTGGCCCTTGGACACTGGCTGCCATGCACACATCAGCTGGTAGGCTCCCATCACTTACCCACTGAGGACGGATCACTTCCAGCACCTCTTCACATGGCAGTGCTCTGAACTTCTGAATCATCCTCTCCTCACTCAGACACCTGGCAGGTTCCTATCCAGCCTACTCACTCCCAGCTGCAACCCAGTGAGTCAATCAGCACATCTTCACTCACACACAGACCTGACATGTGATTAACCCCCTGTGCACCATTCAGGTTTAGCCCAGCAAAGCACTCCAAAAAGTATTGAACACACCACAATAAGTATTGAACGCGCCCCAAAAAGTATTGAACGCACCCCAATAAGTATTGAACGCACCCCAAAAAGTATTGAACGCGCCCCAAAAAGTATTGAACACACCCCAATAAGTATTGAACGCGTCACAATAAGTATTGAACGCGCCCCAAAAAGTATTGAACGCGTCCCAATAAGTATTGAACACACCCCAATAAGTATTGAACACACCCCAATAAGTATTGAACGCGCCCCAAAAAGTATTGAACGCACCCCAATAAGTATTGAACGCGCCCCAAAAAGTATTGAACGCACCCCAATAAGTATTGAACGCACCCCAAAAAGTATTGAACGCGCCCCAAAAAGTATTGAACACACCCCAATAAGTATTGAACGCGTCACAATAAGTATTGAACGCGCCCCAAAAAGTATTGAACGCGTCCCAATAAGTATTGAACACACCCCAATAAGTATTGAACACACCCCAATAAGTATTGAACGCGCCCCAAAAAGTATTGAACGCACCCCAATAAGTATTGAACGCGCCCCAAAAAGTATTGAACGCGCCACAAAAAGTATTGAACGCGTCCCAATAAGTATTGAACACACCCCAATAAGTATTGAACACACCCCAATAAGTATTGAACGCGCCCCAAAAAGTATTGAACGCACCCCAATAAGTATTGAACACGCCCCAAAAAGTATTGAACGCGCCACAAAAAGTATTGAACGCGTCCCAATAAGTATTGAACACACCCCAATAAGTATTGAACGCGCCCAAAAAAGTATTGAACGCACCCCAATAAGTATTGAACGTGCCCCAAAAAGTATTGAACGCGCCCCAAAAAGTATTGAACACACCCCAATAAGTATTGAACGCCCCCCAAAAAGTATTGAACACGCCCCAAAAAGCATTGAACGCGCCCCAAAAAGCATTGAACGCGCCCCAATAAGTATTGAACGCACCCCAAAAAGCATTGAACGCGCCCCAATAAGTATTGGACCCCCCCAAAAAGTATTGGACCCCCCAAAAAAAGTATTGGACTCCCCCAAAAAGTAGCTATCTACTATATAATTGCCGTAGGCATTTTTGTGTCGGACCCCGAAAACGCCGTGGCTATGTCACGCTGTGACGTCACCACGCGCGAGCAATGGCCGCGAAGCGGCCATTGCGAGTCGCTGGCCGAAAATAGAACCAGAGGCCCGGCTACAAAGTTAGCGATTTACCGCTGAGGTAGCGCGAGCAATGGCCGCGAGGCCATTGCGAGTCGCTACCTCAGCTGCCGCATCTGCCGCAACTCCCCCTATACTTTCAATGGGGATCTATTGCGAGTCGCTGTGTAGCGCGAGCAATGGCCGCGAGGCCATTGCGAGTCGCTACACTTGCGGCGCGGTTGCGGTAATCCCCATAGAAAGTATAGGGGGACTTGCGGCAGGTGCGGCAGCGAGTCGCTGGCTGAGTGCGAGCACTTGCGGCGCGGTTGCGGTAATCCCCATAAGGATTACCGCAACCGCGCCGCATTGCGAGTCGCTGGCTGAGTGCGAGCACTTGCGGCGCGGTTGCGGTAATCCCCTTAGAAAGTATAGGGGGACTTGCGGCAGGTGCGGCAAGTGCGGTTTTGCAGCACCTGCCGCAAGTCCCCCTATACTTTCTATGGGGATTACCGCAACCGCGCCGCAGATGCGGTTTTTAAATAAAATAAAATAATTTTAATACAAATAAATTTTCATAAAATAACAAATAATAAATACATTTAATAATAATAAAAATAGTAAAAAAACAAAACAAAATAAATAATAAAATAAAAAATTCCTATCTACTATATTGGATTATTATTTGAAAATCTAAAAAAAAAAAAAAATATTCTAGACACCCGATGCATTTGCATCGGGCTCACAGCTAGTATATATATATATATATATATATATTGTATATGTTCTTCTTTTTGGGACTCATTGTTGGACCCTTTATGACTGCCTTATATATGGGCCCCACTTATAGATTATGCTAAGTGTATTGGTGATATTAGTAAGGGTTAATATGGCTTCTGTCGTATTATGCATCTTCAGTGACACTGGGCTGTTAATTCCCTTAATTATCCCGCCCCTCTTAGGGCCGCTTTACACACACCAACTTCTGTGACCAGCTTCTGAACAGATCTCTGGTTGCAGTGAAATCATGTACACATTGTTACATTTGTACACAGCCACAAAATGGAACAATGTGTCCATGATTTCACTGCAACCAGAGATCTGTTCAGAAGTTAGTCACTGAAGTTGGTGTGTGTAAAGCGGCCCTTAGGTGATTGTCTCTCCCCTCGACGGTCGTGCGTACCGCGCATGCGCGAACCAGGGTGTGTACACCCGGCGGCTTCTATAATGGAGCTGCGCATGTCCACCCTGACGTCAGCAGGGAATCTCCCCGGACATGCGCACTGCTCCTGGTGAATGCCGCCTCTATGCACACAATAGTTCCGGATCGCAAAACCAGTGTACAGTGCGAGCCGCATGTGTACGATGTGTACGAAGCAGAACAGAGTGTGTACGAGGTGTACAGAGCAGAGCCAAGTATGTTCCTGGTTTGTAACGCAGAGCCGAGTGTGTACAAGGTGTACAGAACAGAACCGTGTGAACGATGTGTACCGAGTAGAGCTGAGTGTGTACTAGGTGTACGGAGCAGAGCCATGTATGTACGGGGCATGCGGAGACGTGTGCATACAAGGTGTGTGTACTAGTGGTGACCCCACGCAAATGCCGCTTCCACTCCTATAGTCCCAGCCGCCTCTGCCGGCAGCATTCTTCTCCAGAGTCCCACCACACCACCGCTGTCCGCCCTCTGCAGCTCAGCACTGCGGGGCATGATGATGTCATCACTGAGCCCCACTGTGCTGAGATGTGCAGAGAAGAGAGGTGAGTATTTACTTTTTTTTAATCAGTGAGTACACTGATGGTAAATATGTAATGTGCAATGTAATATAGGAGGTCAATGGGGGCCCAGTATACTATGTGGAGGACTATGGGGGTGCATTATACTATAAGGAAGGCTACAAGTGATGCATTATACTGTATGGAGGACTATGAGGGTGCATTATACTATATGGAGGACTATGGGGGTGCATTAGGCTATATGGAGGACTATGGGGGTGCATTATACTATATGAAGGACTATGGTGGTGCATTATAGTATATAGAGGACTATGGGGGTGCATTATGCTATATGGAGGACTATGGGGGTGCATTATCCTATGTGAAGGACTTTGGGGGTGCATTATACTATATGGAGGTATGGAGGACTATGGAGTTGCATTATTCCATATGGAAGACTATGGGGTGCAATGTACTATATAGAGGACTATGGGGGTGCATTATACTATATGGAGGACTGTGGGGGTGCATTGTACTATATGGAGGACTTTTGGGGTGCATTATACAATATAGAGGACTGTGGGGGTACATGATTTTATATGGAGGACTGTGGGGGTGCATTATTCTATATGGAGAACTGTAAAGTGCATTATACTATATGGAGGACTGTGTGGGTGCATTCTATATGGAGGACTGTGGGGGTGCATTATTCTATATGGAGGGACTGTGGGGTGCATTATTCTATATGGAAGACTGTGGGGGTGCATTATTTTATATGGAGGGACTGTGGGGGTGCATTATTCTATAGGAAGTCTGTGGGGGTGCATTATATAACTATGTGGAATACTAAGGGGGGTGCATTATGCTATATGGTAGAGCAGTGGCGTAACTTCATTGGCGTGGGCCCCGGTGCAGGATTTACTTCGGGGCCCCATAGGTGAGGAGCGGGGGGGGAGATGCTAGAGGAATATGAGGAGCGGGGCGTCCTGGCAAGCTGTGACTCCCGCAGCTGCCAGCTTCTGACAGGAGGAGGGGTGGGCACAGCTGTAGGAAGTGAGGCTTCTCTCACTTCCCGTCCTCCCTCCTCTCGTCCTGGGTCAACGCTATTGTGGTCGCGGCTGGAAGCACGGGGCAGGGGGCGGGCCCGTTCTCAGCCGCGTCCGCTGCGACGCGGTAGTTACGCCACTGTATGGAGCCAATTATAATACATGGAAGCCATTATAATATTTGGAGGGCTATGTGGGAGGCATGATAATACTTGGAGGGCTACAAGGGAGCCTTTATACTTTATGAAGAGCTATTTAAGGGCTGTGTTGGCGGCCATTATACTGTACATAGGTCCATTATACTACATGGAGGGCTGGGTGGGGGTCATAGTTGGGGATTATACTGTACTGGGGTAGTTGAAGGAGGTACAGTAGGGTCATCATACTGTGCGTGTGGAGAAATTCACTGTGGGGGATCATACAGTGTTTGTGGGGCACTTTTGTTGGCATCACACTTTATAAGGGCAATGAAAGAGGAATCTATTAGCTTCAGTAAGAGGTAAATTACTTTGTAAAGCGTGAAATGTTGTGATAAATGTACCTATGTGACCCAAATATTCTTTTTTTTGGGGGTGCCCAATTAGAACTTTTGCTCTGGGGCTCTATGATTTTTATGATGCAGGATACATTCTCCCTCTGCTACTGGATTGATTGGCCATAAATTACACACCAGGTCCAATGCCGCCCTCGATACATACAGGCATCCAGCCATGTTTCTCCTGAGCAGTGGTTGGTCGGTGATGCTTTTCCCCCTTCCACTCCCATATCCTTTGCTCTACCCAATATGAAGGACCCTATTATTAATTCCCGACAGCCCCGTGTGCGGCGCATGTGATTGGCTAAGCAATTCGGGAGTAAGCGTGGTCTGTTGGAGGAGAAGTGCCATTTTACCAGCTTAGTGCAGCGGTGGCTTGTGCCAAACCGCCATTGCCATCAATGATCCTTGTTCTGGATTCTCCTGTGTGGTTCTTGTATGTGCATGTAATGGCGCTAACCAGTGGAGTAACTTCAGGCCCCAGGGCCCCGATGCGAAACCTCCAATGGGGCCCCCAATTATTGCAAATCTTTAATAGCATTAGTCTTTTTCTATAGGCCAGCGGGACTTTTGGGGCCCCCCTAGGCTGCAGGGCCCGGGTGCGATCGCAACCCCTGCACCTATTGTAGTTACGCCCCTGGTGCTAACATCTTTGTGTTGAGTGGCCAAGGAGTGGTACTACCCTAAATAGATTTTGGTAAGTAGGTTTGGGCAGATTCAATACAAAAGTGTTTTCTGCGCTGTGTGGCGGTATATTTCAACGGAACACGGGACCACAGTTACCTATCCAAACACTGCTACTAGCCAATAAGGATTTGCTTGGCTAGATGCAGTAAAGGCTAGTAAAGACAGGAGGTGTAGCTTCCTTCACAATGGTGCTACACCAGTGCCTGGCACACACAACTACTAGCCAATAAGGATTTGCTTGGCTAGATTTGGCCAGATGCTGTAAAAAACGTTTGCACAGTACTGGAACAGATCTGCCTGGCAAAAAGTGCTTTTAAGCCCTAAAAAGGGCTGTTCTTAGAAGAAGTCCTTAAACCTGCTTACCATCTCTCTATCTAACCTGGAATGGAATCGCTATCTAACTAGCTTTGTAGCGCACACAGCAGCAGCTGCAGCATCTGACACTGAGTTCCAACACTGAGGAAATGGCGAGGAGGGGAAAATGGCCGGTTCATGTGACATACCCAGCCAATGACACAAGCCCTTGTGTGCAAAAAATGCACTTTGCTCTATGCGTGTTGATAGGCTGACAGACCGAACCACCAAAATTAAGTGCAGGAAGGAAAAAAAGAGTGTAGATCTGCATTATATGACCACAGACCTCTCCTCCATATGTGCCTTTAAGGCTGCGTTCACACATTTGCGTATTTTGCTGCGCTTTTTTACGCGCGCTTTTTGCCGCGCTTTTCGCAAAAAAGCGCAGCAAAATACGCAGGACCATTCACACACTGCGCTTTCTTTCCCCCAGAAAGCGGTTGTAAGTCAGATCTCGTGTGACAAGACCTGTGGTGATGTCAGAGGGGGGGCGTTCCTGGGGCGGTCCCATCGCTGATTGGCTGCTCGCGGTCATGTGGTATCACATGACCGCGAGTGCCCGGGAACGCCCCCCCCTCTGACATCACCACAGGTCTTGTCACACGAGATCTGACTTACAACCGGGGATCGCAGACCGGGAGAAGGCACCGGAAGGTGAGTATTCATTGTTTTTTATTTTTCACACACTTGCTTTAGTTTAATTTAGACTTCACAGTGTGTATTAATACACTGTGAAGTCTAATGGGCGGCCACAGCTGTCACAGAGGGGAGGAGGAAGCTGGATTCTTCCTCCCCTCTGGGAAAATACGCAGAAGTAGCTGCGTAAAGAATTGACATATCAATTCTTTACGGAGCTGCGTTTTCTCCCGGAAAACGCACTGCGTATTTTTACGCAATGTCTGCACTGCAAAGTGAATTTCCCATTCACTTTGCAGGCAGACAAAAAGCACATTGCGTATTTTGAAAAGCGCGCGTAAAAAAACGCGGCAAAATACGCAATGTGTGAATGCAGCCTAAGTCCTGTGTTCTTTTCTTTGTCGGTCTCATTCCATTTTTTCGATAATCAGTAGAATGATTCGCTTTACCAAATAACTCTATCTTGTCTCATCTGTCCACAAGACACGTTCCCAGAAGGATTTTGGTTAATCACATACATTTTGGCTTTTTACTCTCTCTGTGTCAGCAGTGGGGTCCTCTTTGGTCTCCTCTGTAGCTTTTCATTTCATTCACATGTGGTCGGAGAGTTTGTGCTGACACTGATGCAGTATGAGCTTGAAGGACAATTTGTATAACTTTGTAACTTGATTGAGGCTTATCCACCATCCGGACTATCCTGTGGTGCAACCTTTCATCAATTTTTCTCTGCTATTCACATCCAGTGAGATTAGCTACAGTGCCTTATTATGATGCACACCGCGGGCAAAGAAACATCGAGATCTCTGGAGATGGACTTGTAACCTTGAGATCGCTGTTTTCCACAATTTTGGTTCTCATGTCCTCGGACAGTTCTCTTCTACTCTTTGTGTTCTCCATGTTTAGTGTGGCAGACACAGACACACAATGCAAAGATTGAGGCAACTTCTCCCCTTTTTATCTGATTTCAGGTGTGATTTTCATATTGCCCACACCTGTTACTTGCCACAGATGAGTGTGAACGAGCATCACAAGCTTAACACAAAGTTGTGAACCCCAATTTTGGAAAGGTGTCAACAATTTCGTCAGACCTATTTTTGGGGTTTTGCGTGAAATTATGTCCAATTTGCCTTTTTTAACTCTTTTTTTTTTGTGTGTGTGTTGTTCCAATCGACACATAGGAAATAAAAATTTGTAGAACAAAACATGCGTAAATGTAATAATTTTTGGGGAGAAATAGTTTTTCTCCTGGAAAAATTTCAAGTGTGCCAACACTCTTGACCATGACTGTACAGGCCGACCTGAAATATTTACATTTCTAGAATGAATCTTCTGATGGGGAAATTCCCTCTTCAAGGAGGTAGAGGACAGTGACATTGGAGATACCAATCTAAGGGCCCTTTCACATCAGCGTTTTTTTGAAATCGCGGCAGATGCGGTGAAAAAAACGCATCTGCCGCGATTACCGCATACCGGCTGCACTTGCGGCGCGGTTGCGGTTTTTTCCATGCAAAGTATAGGCGGACTTGCGGCAGGTGCGGTAAGTGCGGTATTGCACTTGCGGCAGGTGCGGCCGCGAAAAAAAAGCGGTCAGCCGCGTTTTTTTTCGCGGCCGCACCTGCCGCAAGTGCAAAACCGCACTTGCCGCACCTGCCGCAAGTCCGCCTATACTTTGCATGGAAAAAACCGCAACCGCGCGCAAGTGCAGCCGGTATGCGGTAATCGCGGCAGATGCGGTTTTTTCACCGCATCTGCCGCGATTTAAAAAAAAATGCTGATGTGAAAGGGCCCTTATAGGTCAATATCATCCATTAAGGCCCCTTTCACATCAGCAGTAACCCTGATCGCGGCAGTTGCGGTGAAAAAAATGCAACTGCCGCGGTTACCACATAACGGCCGCACTTGCGGTTCACTTGTGGCAAGCCCCATGTAATGTCTATGGGGATTGCGGTAAGTGTGCGGCAGGTGCGGCAAGTGCGGTTTCAGCACTTGTGGCAGATGCGGCCGCGGAAAAAAACGCGGCTGACCGCGTTTTTTTTTGTGGCCACATCTGCCACAAGTGCCGAAACCGCAACTATACCCCACTTGCCACACCTGACGCAAGCCCCTTAGACATAGCATGGGGCTTTCCGCAAGTGAACCGCAAGTGCGGCCGTTATGCGGTAATCGCGGCAGTTGGAGTTTTTTCACCGCAACTGCCGCGATCACCGATTATCGCTGATCAGCCGATCAAACTTTAGCACCATGGATAGCATTTACCGCTAAATTCAAACACCGCTGGTGTTTGAAAGTCTGTGCTATCCATGTTGCTGAAGTTTTATCCTCAGCACCATGGATAGCATTTACCGGCCGATTTAACCAATCAGCTTTCACCGCTGTGACAGCTGATTGATTGCTGTTCCGGCAACCCAGCAGTTACAAACAGCGCACAGCAGCAGTGTTTTAATCAATTAGCTTTCACCGCTGCTGTCACAGCGGTGAAAGCTGATTGGTGGCTGTGGCGGCAATTTCAAATACATTTGCTTTGACAGCAGCGGTGTTTGAAGCCATTGTAAGTACGCACACGCGTGTAATTATCGCACAGCGAGCTGTATGGGTGCAAGATTCTCTCGCACCCATATACTTACAATTGCCACTCGCATGTGTAGTTCACGTTCAATCGCAGCATGCTGCAATTAAACTCGCATTTCCCTCGCAAAGCGAGTTAAGTGTGTTCAAATTGCACTAATATGACCAGTATCATTTACTGATACTGGTCCAAGTGCAATGCGAGTTTTTCTCGCATTGCACTCACGCGAGTCACACGCCCGTGTGCCTTCAGCCATACTGCAACATCTGTGCCGATTTCTTTTTTGGTCGATGGACAGTGCCGAACTGTTTGATAGCAACAATCCTATTTTTTATTCCTGGCAATTGTGGTTCTGTCCAGTTTGAAATCTATGGAGTTAATCTGAAGTTTTGCTGGCAGCATAGGGTAGGGCTGTTCTATTTAAGCACCAAAGAGCCAGCTCCCACTGCCGGTCAATAGATCTTCTCCTGGGTTCTGCCTCTTTCATGTGTATTGACCTGTTTATTACCATTCATTGACCCCAGCTTGACTTTTTACTACTTGCTCTTTTTTAATTCTGTTCCATTTATGACCTCCTGGATCTGACTCGGCTTTCCAACTTTCCTTCTTGCCAGATTACGCCACTGAGCAGCAGCTAACTCTGTGGCCCTTTCCCAGGGAACTCAGTTTAAGTCCAGATCCCTGTACAGGGGTCAAAGGGTGAAGACAAGGGCAACCCCTGGGTTCTGGGAAATAGAGTACCTTACCCCAAGCCTGTTCATGGTATCCATTTTGGAGCTGCCAGGTGACTACTAACAGTGCACTCATGACACATGCTTGTGACATGACTGAGTGAGATATGTTTTCAATGATGGAACAGTTGTGGCGCCCCACTGGTCGGGACGCCACGGAGGGGTACTGCACCCACAAAAGAGCTTGTAGTATCTCTGTGACTAGGGAGCTGGGATGGTCACAACATCCCTCACAACACCCATTCACACACACCCTAGTGTAGGGTACCGTGGGTGGACCTGCTGAAGGGAGTATTCAGTCCCGTGGGAGGAGTGACAGGGTAGAAAGCTGTGTGAGTGGGAGGGAAGTTAGTTCAGTCAGTGAGAATAGTTACAGAGTTCCATTGGGGAGTGAGGAGTAAAGGATGGCGGAGGAGCCGTCAGGACAGAGGGAGATCCTAGGGGCACCAGGGATTGCAGTGCGCCCGAATCCGGATCCAGTACAACTACCAACTGGAGGGATCTGGTCCCAAAACAGAGGACCGATTCTGAGTATGGTGAGGGTATTCATCCCCGAGCCGTTGAACAAGAGGCCCGAGCTTCTAGAGGAAGTTGCGGCTGACCGGCGGCGCATCCTGAAAAGGCGCTGAATAGGGTCCAGGGACCCGGAGATGAGTCCTCCAAAGAGGATCCATGGGAGCAAGCTCAAGGCTCTGCACGTGGGAGCGCTTGAAGGTAGACAGGAGAAAGCACAGTGAGGGACCGGCAAGGAATGGCACATCACCGAGGGTCCTAAGTGAGACATCCTGATTCCCTAGTGACTACCCAGGCCAGGCAGACCTGAAAAGACTGTGTTATCTGTCAACCTGCCTTTAAGAACTGCCAGTAAACCCTTTCAAAGATAAAGTCTGTGTGACTGACTTTATTATCTCCACCTGATGATCCGGTGACTGCACCAGTGAAAGGACAAGTGACAAAGGCCTGGCGTGAGCTGCTTCCCCACATAAAAAACTACAAACTATTCACAACTGCCCCAGGGATCCCGCTCAACCTACGAGGAGCGTAACCATCTTGCTGCTCCACCATCTCCCCGGACGTCTGTCCCGCAGTGACGGTGTCATTACCGGAACCGTAGGTAGCATCACAAACACTTTTCCTTTTATTATTGTTACTGACTTTCCCCTTTTTCAGCGACCACCAGGGCCACGGGACCAGGCACAGGCCCCAGTGACAACCCTCCATGAACTAAAACGCCTGGGACCGGCCCTGGGGTGGGTCACAGTAACAAATGAGATTTGTATCCCATATACCTACCATGTGACCACCGTTCCCGGAAAATCCTCACAGTGCGTGTTATAAGAAGATTCATACGTTTGCTGTTACATAAAGTGACCACAGACTTGTCTTTATAAACCAGACAACCCATCAATACCCCATAACCAGTCTGTGCTCGACTTATCTTTCCTATCTTGAACCTTTGGATTTGAATCACTCCATTTGCCTCTCCTGTTTGACTCATGACTCTGCCTCCATTATGCCATCTACATTTATCCCTGTTGCTTTACCACCTAATTCTGAGTCATATCTCCATCTCACTTTTCTTCAGTTCCTAGTACTCTCTAGTCTGGAAAGGTGTTTTAATTAAAAAACAAATACTCCCTCTCGCCATTACCTGTCCTGCTGCCATAGCTCCCTGCCCAGTTATCTCTCCCTTCAGCTCTGGTGTCTTCTTTTCTTCAGAAGACCATTCTCTCGGATCTTCACATGTCATCTTCAAGTCCTGAGCAGATTAGACCTTGGCGGCACACATCATGTCACCCCAATGCTTGCTTCCCACCGTCTGATTCTCAGAACAGCCTCTTCTTTCCCCAATAATGTGCCGTAACCTTGGGCTTGTTCACTCTAGCCAGGCTTTTCATCCTTGATTTGACCTTGGAGGTCACTGCATGCCGCATTTGATGACTCCAAGACTTCTCTCGAGCTGCACCAAACCTCTGGAATGCTCTACCCCAAGAAATTAGGACCATCCACAACTTGCATAGCTTCAGACGCTCCCTAAAAACACACCTCTTCAGGGCGGCCTATCCTTCTCCCTAACAGTAGTCACCTAAACATAAGATATTCATTGTTATAAGCCCCTGTACATTGTGTTCCCATCCCGTCTTAGATTGTAAGCTCCTTCGAGCAGGGTCACCTTCATTTTTTGCCTTTTTATTGTATTTCCTGAGTTGATTCTATGTTTATTGTATGTAACTACTGTTCTGCATTACCTTTCTGTACCGTATACTTTTCTTACATGTACCATTGTACTGTAAAGCGCTGCGGAATATGTTGGCGCTATACAAATAAAGTTTTATTATTATTATTATTATTATATTATTATTATTGCATCATAAACCGCCAATGCTCAGTGGCATTTGAAGTGTGGTCACAGATGGATTCCTGGTTTATAGGGTACAGGCTGGACATATGATGGGAAAAAAAAAGTCCTGATGGCAAGATGGCAGGCAGCAAGCAGAACTGTCCGCGGTCAGATCCATTTCTTCCTATTTTTGCATCATCAACCTGTTCACTCTACTTCATGCTGTGACTAGCAACAGAGAAAAGAAGGAGCGGCTCTGAAGACCGGACAGTGGGCAGTGAGCAGCAAACAGGCCATGAAGGTGAATGATGAAGTGAGTATACATTTTTTACATTTCATCTAGGGCTCAGTTATTAAATCAACACTAAAAAAATGACCTAAATCCATATTCTCAAATATGTGACATTTTTGTTAGTTCGACTAGAATTGAATTCAACTCAAATAAATTCACTCATTTCTAGTTGTGCCACCACAGGTCAAGACATCATGAGTCACACAAGGTAGCAAAGTGAGTACCGTATCTTTTTTTTCCCAGAATATTATATTTTTTCTCCTTTGAGACCCCAAAGAACAATAAGACACATTTAAAGTAAACCTGTTATCTGATTTGGGTATGTGCAACTAAAAATGCCCCCTTCAGCAGCGCCTATGTTGCATTTTAAGCAGGTGGCTATTATTCCCTGACTCTCCCTGTACACCTAATAAATAAGTTTTAAAAATATACCACCCTGTATTATAATTACCTGTTACTGGTCCGATGGGCTCGATTGTACCTCAGTCTGTCCTGCCTCTCCTCTCCATCTGTCCTGCCTCTCCTCGCTGTCCGTCGCACCTCTCCTTTATGCCCTTTCCGCCTCTCGCCGTGGTCTCTCCCGCCTCTACTCATCATCCATCTTGCCTCTCCTTGTCGTCTGCCCTGCCTTTCCTCACTATCAGTCCCGCCTCTCTTCGTCGTCCGTCCTGCTTCTCCTCACTGTCCGTCCTGCCTCTCCTCTCCATCTGTCTCACCTCTCCTCACTGTACGTCGCACCACTCCTTTATGCCCTTTCCCGTCTCTCCTCATCGTCTGTTGGGCTTCCCCTCGCCATCTGTCCTGCCTCTCTTCGTCATCCGTCCTGCCTCTCCTCACCGTCCGTCTCGCATCTCCTCGACATCCATCCTGCTTCTCCTCACTGTCCGTCCTGCCTCTCCTTGTCATCTGTCCTGCCTCTCCTCGTTGTCCATCCTGCTTTCCCTCACTGTCCGTCCTGCCTCTCCTTGTCATCTGTCCTGCCTCTCCTCACTGTCCGTCCTGCCTCTCATCCTCGTCCATCCTGCCTCTCCTCACCATCCATCCTGCCTCTCTTCGTCATCCGTCCTGCCTCTCCTCACCGTCCATCCCACCTCTCCTCACTGTCCGTCCTGCCTCTCCTCGTTATCTGTCCTGCCTCTCCTCATCATCCGTCCCGCCTCTCCTCATCATCCATCCTGCCTCTCTTCATTGTCCGTCCTGCCTCTCCTCCTCGTCCATCCTGCCTCTCCTCCTCATCCATCCTGCCTCTCCTCACCATCCATCCTGCCTCTCTTCGTCATCCGTCCTGCCTCTCCTCACCGTGCATCCCGCCTCTCCTCACTGTCCGTCCTGCCTCTCCTCGTTATCTGTCCTGCCTCTCGTCATCGTCCGTCCTGCCTCTCCTCGTCGTCCATCCTGCCTCTCCTCACTGTCCGTCCCGCCTCTCCTCGCCGTCTGACTGCCTCTTCTTCTAAATGTCATCTGAATCACACGCCTGCGCAGAGGCTTCTCCAGAACGCGCCATCGCACTATGCTCCGCCCTACTGCAGGCATAGCTTAAAACTGTTGTGCACATGCACAAACCGCTAAGGTCTCTGTGCCAGTGCACAGTGCGCCTGCACGATCCGGAGAGAGGCCTCTGTGCAGGTGCGCAATTCAGAGAGGCTGAATGACAGCAAGGAGAGGCGGGACAGATGGTGAGGACAGGCAGGAAAGACCGAGCTACAATCAAGCCCATCGGACCCAAAACAGGTGAGTATTATTCAGGGCAGGAAGTTTTTAAAATGTATTTATTAGATGTACAGGGGAAGTTAGGGCATAAAAGCCACCATCTTAAAATGCAGCATAGGCGCTGCTGAAGGTGGCGTTTTTAGTTTTAAAGGCCCAAATCAGGTGTCAGGTTCACTTTAATTTACATTTAATGAATTTTCTGGCCAAATTATTGGAAATGATTAAATTTAAATTTGACAAATGTGCACAATACTGGACATGAAACAAGTAATTTACCCCCATCTGCTAACACATTGACATATCAGGTATGGGGTGTAAAAGACCTGCATTTCATCTCTGATGAGGACTCCCTGTGTCCGGGAGTTGGAGAGTTGAGTTTTTCCCATGGTCATGTGTGAAATTAACAAGGAGCCTCAAATTATGGAGGTAGTGTCACCTCTTTATGGTGCTGTGAAGTGTGTTCATGGGAAGACACACTTCTGGAGCTTCAGGACTTGACCTCCCTTTTGGTGTCTTCTTAACACTTTTCATGAGACTTTGATGTCTCCATCCTCTGGAGGTTACTCTACCAGAAGACAATCAATGTGTTCTACAGAAATATTACGGAAGCATAGCTGGCGGTAAAAGAGAAAATTTGATATAATTCCACATATTGCCAACACACTGACTTTTCTCTTGGTTCCAGGCCCCTGAACCTTTTATTTCAATTGTCTAAATATTAATATGTTTAGATCACCAAAAACACAAATATTCGCCCCATTGAAAGTGATTAGCTTCTTTGTAATTTTATTTTGGGCACTCACTGGAAAATATCGTCCATGTCACATTATGTTCAGTGATGACTTTATGGACCTGTGTATTTTTGTTAAAGGGGTTATCCAGGATTTTTATTGAAAAAAAATAATGTGCCTTTGTACTATAACAAACAGGTAGCTGCCACCTGTCTGCCTGTTGTGCCCGGCACCATTCACCCCCGGAACAGAGTGGGCGCAGAACACTTCTGCCAGGGACAGCATAGCGGGGTAAACAGAGCAGAGGCGGCTTTTCCGCTCTTCCCTGTGGAAGGGGCAGGACACCCGGGCTCCTGCTGAATGACAGCCGGTTCCCTGCTACATGATTGGGGGAACTGGCTATCAATCAGCATGATGTTGGCTCTGACGCCCATCAACAGAGGGGAAGACCCACCCCTCTGTTGACGTGACATCAGCGGAAGCTGAAAAATCACCAACAGAAGCAATCTGTGTCTGTTCCGTGTTGGTGGTCACTGGTGCCAGGCACAACAGGCACGTGGGTGGTAGCTACCTACCTGTTAGTGCTTAGCAGACCCAGTGCCAGCACCCAGGCAGGTGTCGGGGCCCTGAAGAAGTGAGAGGGCCACACACTATGTGTGAACAGAAGCAGTGAGGAGACGCTCATAGACAGCTGCACTCCCTCCCTCTCTCTCCTCTCCTGCTCTGCACTGATCAATGTGATTGCTACACAGCAGGAGAGAAAGCATCGGGAGCTACAGGAGGCTGAAGGACCTTTCAGTTCCAGTCATGTGACTGATCACATGACCGAAATCAAGGTCCTAGAAGATCTTGAAGATCTTGTAGCTGCTCAAGTTCTGCAGCCTCCCAGTGCTTCCTCTCCTGCTCTGCACCAATCAAGAACAGCTGGATGTGGTAATGTATAGTGTGTGTGTGTGTGTGTTGAGCCCAGGCTTTGGGGTACTCGGGTGCCAGGCTGCAAGGGTTAACGCTCCTGCTGTCACGAGGAGTGGTGGCCGCGCCTGACCCCATGTCCTGGGCCTATCTTCTAAAAAAGGGGGTGATATGTACATGGGATTATTTACAGTTAGTCGTGACATCACCTGTAGTTTCTGGTGATGATTCACCAGCACCGCCACAGTCCGCCGGAGGTAGATGGTATCGCGGCTGAGTTGGTAAAGTCCTGGACTGGACCTCCGGGGCAGCGTAGTGAGAAGGGTCAGCTTGTATTGGAGCTGCGACTGGGATGGGGAGTGCTGGAGCAGTCTTTGAGGGGCACTGTTTATATATATATATCAACCGGCTCAACGGATTATATTTCGGTGCTAAGGAAACTGTAACCACTTGATTGAAAAAAACCTTGCACACGAAATTTTATGGAAATTATGAAAAAAAGAATCTGTTTTTGTTCCAAATGACATTTATTGAG
Organism: Allobates femoralis; assembly: GCA_033576535.1. Classification (NCBI taxonomy): domain Eukaryota; kingdom Metazoa; phylum Chordata; class Amphibia; order Anura; family Aromobatidae; genus Allobates; species Allobates femoralis. The sequence continues at coordinate 23,656,824 of JARQOC010000004.1, read as the reverse complement.
ATCTCATGAGAAAGAGGGTGGTATCATATAATCTTGACGTTTCGGCATTCATTCATGCCTTATTCATAAACACTGTGAAAATTATAACATAACATAATAGTCAGAGTTACAGAAATAATAGAATGATACTACAGACATTTATAATTAATAATAATTCATCTCAATATCACGTCCATTTGGTCAAACGACATCAAATCATCTCAAACGATATAAAATAACATCAAATCATTCCAATATGTATAATATAACATGGGAATCAATATGTTGCAGACCTACAAGATAAAAATAAAAAGTGCTCAAATAAATGTCACAATATGCATATATACAAATTAATCAATACCTGTATACGTATTTCATTCACATACGAATATGATACAGTACTCCAATTAACAAACCGATAATTATCGTTGAGATCTGTCAGGTAAAAGATAGTCCAGTTAATAACCTCGGAAAACATGAGACTATAATAAATCAAAGACTAAAACAAACAATATATTCATGATCCATCCAATCAGTATATTATTCAACCATTCTCCTGAAAGCTAGCAGGCCAATAATTATGATAGCTGAATAACCACATAAGTAATACGATCCCAAAAATCACAACTCATAAACACGTCCATCATGCGGAGTAGGACCCAGTTTGTTACAAAAATAATATATAATTATTTTAAACTCATATCTAGCATACATTGCATAGGAATAGCAATAAATTAATAAATCTATGTTTAATCAATGTAAAGACCACTGAGCACAAATACCTCAATAATCAGCTGATTATAGTTCTCATCACTTAGTGGGAAGTCCCAAATCCCAAAAGAATCACTTTACAATAATGAATATCGTGTATCATGCAGAAACTGTATCAGAAAAGAAAAAGAACCACAATTGTACAAACAGTGACACTGTCCCTTTAAAAGTCTATGTTAAATAATCTATATAACAATGGGATAATACTCCCACTACAGTGATTCCCATCTCACTAATATTAATGATATGATCCTCAATCATTCAGTGCAATGTACCATTTCCACTGTCAGGCTAATTATAAAAATAAAAAATAAAAAATATATATCAAGTGTAAACTCCTACCCACCTTTTGTCAGATCAGAGGGGTAAATGTGCTTCTCATATATATATATAACATTAAGGCACAGGGAACCTCCCAATCTGCAATGTATTGATTATAATACAAATTAATCATTACCATAAGCTAAATTGCTCAATATATAATCAAGCTGACCACAGAGTCGCCCACTTACTATAAGATTATGCAGGAATCGCTTGCACGGCTGTCCCCTCACAAGAGCGTGTGAGGGACAGACGCCGCCGAGCCCGCATTATATCGCCGGTATCCGGAAATCGCTCTGTCATATGATAAGTCACATGACCGGACTGTGGAACCTCCCGCTTCCGGCCTTTGGAACGCGGAAGAACCACCACCGGTCTCCAGTGCGCATGCGTGCGCTTACAATGTCAGATCTCAGTGTCAAAGCGGAATAATGCAATCATTTTCAGATAAAACAATGAAAAACCAATCAATATGTAGCGAAAACGATCTGGGGAAGCTGGAACCTGCAATAGGAGTGTGTATATGACAATCAATCTAAAAAAAGGGAAAAAATATCAGAATTATATTTAATCAAGGTGACAAGTATAAATGATTCAGATACTATACATTGCAGAACAAATACATTATCCAAATAAGGAACACCTGAACTAGTTATTAGTTCCATAATTGCAAAGAGCATAGAATTGAGTATGGACATAAATTAGTAATCAATATGTAACCATTATACTGTCAATATGTCTTAAAATAACACCTCATACTCCCTATTTAGACCCAATGGCTCTAGTGTCTGTAATTGAAAGATCCAATACGATTCTCTCTCCTTCAAGCGGCGTATTCTGTCTCCCCCTCGTCGAGCTATGAGCACATGTTCAATTACTTGAAACCGAAGTTGCGCTATTGTATGACCCATAGTTTATAAAATGGTACGGGATTGGCAACAACATATTTTTACACCTTATAGTGGACTTGTGTTTACTTATGCGGTCTCGGATATGCTGAGTGGTCTCCCCAACATATCCGAGACCGCATGGACACTTAATAAGGTACACCACAAACGACATCTCGCATGTAAAGAAATCCTTAATGTAATAAATCCTTCCAGAACGTGGATGTGAAAAAGTATTTCCCTTAGTCATGTGTGAGCATTGTAAACAACCTCGACATGGGTAATTTCCTTGTTTTGGAGTCCCCAAAAAAGGTCTGTCTGGATTTAATTTTTATAGACCCTATGTCTGCTCTCACTAATTTGTCCCTAATATTTGGGGCCCTCTTATGACAAAACAGAGGGTATTGTTGAAACTCTGGAACGTCCGGATAGGATTTAGATAGGATAGACCAATGCCTCTTAATCGATGACTTAATCATCGGTTGAAAAGGATGATATATGCTTACAAATGGAATTTTAGTTGATACATCTTTAGCTGGTGTAACTACTTGTGTCCTCACTGTTGTTAATTCTGAGGGAAAACCCCGCTGGTGAAAACGCTCCCTCATTTCATCATGTCTTACCTGCCTGATATTGGCCTCAGAGACAATCCTCGCCACCCTTTGGTGCTGAGAGTGTGGTAAAGACTTTTTTACATGGTACGGATGACAGCTCCGAAAATGCAAAAGGCTATTTCTGTCTGTATCCTTGGTATATAAATCAATCGAAATCTGGCCATCAGTGTCTACGGAGATAAGGGTATCCAAATAATGAATTTTTTGAGAATCCACCTGCATTGTGAAGGACAATCCCTCTACTCTAGTGTTCAAGTACGACCAATAATCTTGTAACAAATCTAGTGACCCAGTCCACACCATGAACACATCATCAATGAATCGTCTCCACATTTTTACATTGGAGTGAGCATATGGACTAGGCCAAACATACTTCTCCTCAAAATGCGCCATGAATATATTCGCGTAGGGGGTGCCATGTTAGACCCCATGGCCGTCCCCCTACGTTGAATATAATATTGGTCTTGAAACAAAAAGAAATTGTTCTCCAAAACAATTCTTAATAAATCCTCACAGAAACTACTCGTCATACTATTAGTGTTGCGGCTAGATAAAAACCAGGAGACCGCTTCTAACCCCTCGTCATGTTTAATACTGGTATATAAACTATTCACGTCGAACGTGACCAAAAGACTGCCAGTCGGTAAGGGACCCAGGGATCTTAATGCAGTCAAAAAATGATTCGTATCCTTAAAGGGAACCTGTCACCTAATCTATGGCCCCTAAACTATCACTACCTGCCCCTACAGACCCTAACTAGCTCCCTAACCATCCCTGCCTGACCTAATATGGCTATATATAAGGTGAATAAAACACTTTATAAACTTACAATTTCTCCGTCTGTGGGGCGTTCCTCTCGGCTCTTGTCTGCAGGGCGGGGTCCCCAGAGTCGCGCTCCCCCCGCCTCGCTCCCTTCCTAACGCCCTAATGGGCGGCATTATCGATTTGAAGAGCGGGGAAGCCCATTGGAATCTTCCCCGCCCCGCTCTTCATGACGCGGCCGGAGACCGCGTCATTTCCGGGTCCGCGCATGCGTAGTGCGCCCGGTGAAGCCGAGTCCCGGCGTCGCTAGGCAACGATCGGCGTCTTCGGAAGGTGAGTATCGGCGGCCCCCTCCCTCCCAAACCAGCACATATATATGTGTGTGTAATCCACATGTACATATGGATTACACACACACATATATACATTCACTTTGATTAGGCACATTTCATATGTGCATCTATATATATATATATATATATATATATATATATATGCACATATATATAGTTAGATTGTGTGCATGTGTGTGTATACTTACGTGTGTGTGTGTGCATGTGTGTGGTATACTTACGTGTGTGTGTGTGTGCGTGTGTATACATACGTGTGTGTGTGTGTGTATACTTACGTGTGTGTGTGCATGTGTGTGTATACTTACGTGTGTGTGTGCGTGTGTATACATACGTGTGTGTGTGTGCATGTGTATACTTACGTGTGTGTGTGTGCATGTGTATACTTACGTGTGTGTGTGCATGTGTGTATACTTACGTGTGTGTGCGTGTGTATACATACGTGTGTGTGTGTGCATGTGTATACTTACGTGTGTGTGTGTGTGCGTGTGTATACATACGTGTGTGTGTGTGCATGTGTATACTTACGTGTGTGTGTGCATGTGTGTGTATATTTACGTGTGTGTGTGTGCATGTGTGTATACATACGTGTGTGCATGTGTATACTTACGTGTGTGTGTGTGCATGTGTGTGTATACATACGTGTGTGTGTGCATGTGTATACTTACGTGTGTGTGTGTGCATGTGTATACTTACGTGTGTGTGTGTGTGCATGTGTGTGTATACTTACGTGTGTGTGTGTGCATGTGTGTGTAATACATACTTGTGTGTGTGTGTGTGTGCATGTGTGTGTATACTTACGTGTGTGTGTGCATGTGTGTGTATACATACTTGTGTGTGTGTGTGTGCATGTGTGTGTATACATATTGTGTGTGTGTGTGTATACATATGTGTGTGTGTGTGCATGTGTGTGTATACATACGTGTGTGTGTGTGCATGTGTGTGTATACATACGTGTGTGCATGTGTATACTTACGTGTATGTGTGTGCATGTGTATACTTACGTGTGTGTGTGTGTGCATGTGTGTGTATACTTACGTGTGTGTGTGCATGTGTGTGTATACATACTTGTGTGTGTGTGTGTGTGTGTGTGCATGTGTGTGTATACATACTTGTGTGTGTGTGTGTATACATACGTGTGTGTGTGCATGTGTGTGTATACATACGTGTGTGTGTGTGCATGTGTGTGTATACATACGTGTGTGCATGTGTATACTTACGTGTATGTGTGTGCATGTGTATACTTACGTGTGTGTGTGTGCATGTGTGTGTATACATACGTGTGTGTGCATGTGTATACTTACGTGTGTGTGTGTGCATGTGTATACTTACGTGTGTGTGTGTGCGTGCATGTGTGTGTATACTTACGTGTGTGTGTGTGCGTGCATTGTGTGTGTGTGTGCGTGCATGTGTGTGTATACATACGTGTGTGTGTGCGTGTGCGTGCATGTGTGTGTATATATACGTGTGGTGTGTGCGTGTGCGTGCATGTGTGTGTATACATACGTGTGTGTGTGTGTGCATGTGTGTGTATACATACTTGTGTGTGTGTGTGCGTGTGTATATATATTTTGTAGAGAGAGAGACTGAGGGTGAGAGGGTCTGTGAGTTTTGTGTAACGCTGGGACCTGGGTGACGCAGTAAACTTCACCTGAGGTCAGAGTTAATCCTCGTCACTCTATCTGACCTCAGGTGATCTACACTGATGTCACCCTGTTCACATCGGTAACAGAAAACTCACTCTATGTGGGTCACGCTGTGAAGTGGGAAGTTTCACATGAGGTCAGAGAAACACATTGCTTTATCCGACCTCAGGTGACACAGACCATGAACTCTCCCCCTTCACTGCACGAGCCTTCAAATATAATTTTTAGGGAATCTTCACTAACGGACGGACCTCTACCAGGATCCTGGATGGGTATGTGGGAGTAATAAAGATGGAGTCAAAATACGTGTTTGTGTTTTTTGTTGTAATAAAAAAATTTTTCTCGGTGTTGTGTCTTCTTTACTACTAAATAGAGATTCATAATGGCCGTGTCTAACATTGGCATGACATTATAAATCTCGGGCTTAGTGCCAGCTGCTAAAAGAAAGGTGGCATTAACCCTTATTACCCAGTCTGCCACCGCCACAGGGGAGCTGGAAGAGCTGGGTACAGCTCCAGAATATTGCGCTTCTATAAATGCGCAATTTTCTGGGGCGGCTGCGAGCTGCAATTCTCAGCGGGGGTGGCCCAGAACGCTTGGGCCTCCCTACGCTGGGGATTCCAGCCCTCAGCTGCCTAGTTGTACCTGGCTGGCAAAGAAAAATGCGGCGAAGCCCCACGCCGTTTTTTTTCTTGTCAGCCAGGTACACCTAGGTAGTTGGGGGTGGATGGCAGCTCCTAGCTGCCTAGTTGTACCTGGCTGCAAAGAAAAATGTGGCGAAGCCCCACGCCGTTTTTTTTCTTGCCAGCCAGGTAGACCTAGACAGCTGTGGGCTGCCATCCACCCCCTACTACCTAGGTGTACCTGGCTTGCATGAAAAAACGGCATCTGTCTTCACCACATTTTTCTTTGCCAGCCAGGTTTAACTAAGTCAGCTGGGGGTGGATGGCAGCTCCCAGCTGCCTAGTTGTACCTGGCTGGCAAAGAAAAATGTGGCGAAGCCCCATGCCGTTTTTTTTCTTGTCAGCCAGGTACACCTAGGTAGTTGGGGTGAATGGCAGCTACCAGCGACCTAGTTGTACCTGGCTAGTAAAGGAAAATACAGCAAAGCCACATGCCATTTTTTTTCTTGCCAGCCACATACAACTAGTCAGCTGGGAGCTGCCATCCACCCCCAGCTGACTTAGTTAAACCTGGCTGGCAAAGAAAAATGTGGTGAAGACAGATGCCGTTTTTTCATGCAAGCCAGGTACACCTAGGTAGTAGGGGGTGGATGGCAGCCCACAGCTGTCTAGGTCTACCTGGCTGGCAAGAAAAAAAACGGCGTGGGGCTTCGCCACATTTTTCTTTGCCAGCCAGGTACAACTAGGCAGCTAGGAGCTGCCATCCACCCCCAACTACCTAGGTGTACCTGGCTGACAAGAAAAAAAACGGCGTGGGGCTTCGCCGCATTTTTCTTTGCCAGCCAGGTACAACTAGGCAGCTGAGGGCTGGAATCCCCAGCGTAGGGAGGCCCAAGCGGGTTTTGGGCCACCCCCGCTGAGAATTGCAGCTCGCAGCCGCCCCAGAAAATTGCGCATTTATAGAAGCGCAATATTCTGGAGCTGTACCCAGCTCTTCCAGCTGCCCTGTGGCGGTGGCAGACTGGGTAATAAGGGGTTAATGCCACCTTTCTTTTAGCAGCTGGCACTAAGCCCGAGATTTATAATGTCATGCCAATGTTAGACACGGCCATTATGAATCTCTATTTAGTAGTAAAGAAGACACAACACCGAGAAAAATTTTTTTATTACAACAAAAAACCAAACACGTATTTTGACTCCATCTTTATTACTCCCACATACCCATCCAGGATCCTGGTAGAGGTCCGTCCGTTAGTGAAGATTCCCTAAAAATTATATTTGAAGGCTCGTGCAGTGAAGGGGGAGAGTTCATGGTCTGTGTCACCTGAGGTCGGATAAAGCAATGTGTTTCTCTGACCTCATGTGAAACTTCCCACTTCACAGCGTGACCCACATAGAGTGAGTTTTCTGTTACCGATGTGAACAGGGTGACATCAGTGTAGATCACCTGAGGTCAGATAGAGTGACGAGGATTAACTCTGACCTCAGGTGAAGTTTACTGCGTCACCCAGGTCCCAGCGTTACACAAAACTCACAGACCCTCTCACCCTCAGTCTCTCTCTCTACAAAATATATATACACACGCACACACACACACAAGTATGTATACACACACATGCACACACACACACACGTATGTATACACACACATGCACGCACACGCACACACACACGTATATATACACACACATGCACGCACACGCACACACACACGTATGTATACACACACATGCACGCACACACACACACATGCACGCACACACACACACGTAAGTATACACACACATGCACGCACACACACACACGTAAGTATACACATGCACACACACACACGTAAGTATACACATGCACACACACGTATGTATACACACACATGCACACACACACACGTAAGTATACACATGCACACACATACACGTAAGTATACACATGCACACACGTATGTATACACACACATGCACACACACACACGTATGTATACACACACATGCACACACACACGTATGTATACACACACACACACACAAGTATGTATACACACACATGCACACACACACACACACACACACAAGTATGTATACACACACATGCACACACACACACGTAAGTATACACACACATGCACACACACACACACGTAAGTATACACATGCACACACATACACGTAAGTATACACATGCACACACGTATGTATACACACACATGCACACACACACACGTATGTATACACACACATGCACACACACACACATATGTATACACACACACACACAAGTATGTATACACACACATGCACACACACACACACACAAGTATGTATACACACACATGCACACACACACACGTAAGTATACACACACATGCACACACACACACAAGTATGTATACACACACATGCACACACACACACGTAAGTATACACACACATGCACACACACACACACACGTAAGTATACACATGCACACACACACACGTAAGTATACACATGCACACACACACGTATGTATACACACACATGCACACACACACACGTAAGTATACACATGCACACACGTATGTATACACACATGCACACACACACACGTAAATATACACACACATGCACACACACACGTAAGTATACACATGCACACACACACACGTATGTATACACACGCACACACACACACACGTAAGTATACACATGCACACACACACACGTATGTATACACACGCACACACACGTAAGTATACACACATGCACACACACACGTAAGTATACACATGCACACACACACACGTAAGTATACACATGCACACACACACACGTATGTATACACACGCACACACACACGTAAGTATACACACACATGCACACACACACGTAAGTATACACACACACACACACGTATGTATACACACGCACACACACACACACGTAAGTATACACACACATGCACACACACACACGTAAGTATACACACACATGCACACACACGTATGTATACACACGCACACACACACAGACGTATGTATACACACACACACACACAATCTAACTATATATATGTGCATATATATAATATATATATATATATATATATATATAGATGCACATATGAAATGTGCCTAATCAAAGTGAATGTATATATGTGTGTGTGTAATCCATATGTACATGTGGATTACACACACATATATATGTGCTGGTTTGGGAGGGAGGGGGCCGCCGATACTCACCTTCCGAAGACGCCGATCGTTGCCTAGCGACGCCGGGACTCGGCTTCACCGGGCGCACTACGCATGCGCGGACCCGGAAATGACGCGGTCTCCGGCCGCGTCATGAAGAGCGGGGCGGGAAGATTCCAATGGGCTTCCCCGCTCTTCAAATCGATAATGCCGCCCATTAGGGCGTTAGGAAGGGAGCGAGGCGGGGGGAGCGCGACTCTGGGGACCCCGCCCTGCAGACAAGAGCCGAGAGGAACGCCCCACAGACGGAGAAATTGTAAGTTTATAAAGTGTTTTATTCACCTTATATATAGCCATATTAGGTCAGGCAGGGATGGTTAGGGAGCTAGTTAGGGTCTGTAGGGGCAGGTAGTGATAGTTTAGGGCCATAGATTAGGTGACAGGTTCCCTTTAAGGATACGAATCATTTTTTGACTGCATTAAGATCCCTGGGTCCCTTACCGACTGGCAGTCTTTTGGTCACGTTCGACGTGAATAGTTTATATACCAGTATTAAACATGACGAGGGGTTAGAAGCGGTCTCCTGGTTTTTATCTAGCCGCAACACTAATAGTATGACGAGTAGTTTCTGTGAGGATTTATTAAGAATTGTTTTGGAGAACAATTTCTTTTTGTTTCAAGACCAATATTATATTCAACGTAGGGGGACGGCCATGGGGTCTAACATGGCACCCCCCTACGCGAATATATTCATGGCGCATTTTGAGGAGAAGTATGTTTGGCCTAGTCCATATGCTCACTCCAATGTAAAAATGTGGAGACGATTCATTGATGATGTGTTCATGGTGTGGACTGGGTCACTAGATTTGTTACAAGATTATTGGTCGTACTTGAACACTAGAGTAGAGGGATTGTCCTTCACAATGCAGGTGGATTCTCAAAAAATTCATTATTTGGATACCCTTATCTCCGTAGACACTGATGGCCAGATTTCGATTGATTTATATACCAAGGATACAGACAGAAATAGCCTTTTGCATTTTCGGAGCTGTCATCCGTACCATGTAAAAAAGTCTTTACCACACTCTCAGCACCAAAGGGTGGCGAGGATTGTCTCTGAGGCCAATATCAGGCAGGTAAGACATGATGAAATGAGGGAGCGTTTTCACCAGCGGGGTTTTCCCTCAGAATTAACAACAGTGAGGACACAAGTAGTTACACCAGCTAAAGATGTATCAACTAAAATTCCATTTGTAAGCATATATCATCCTTTTCAACCGATGATTAAGTCATCGATTAAGAGGCATTGGTCTATCCTATCTAAATCCTATCCGGACGTTCCAGAGTTTCAACAATACCCTCTGTTTTGTCATAAGAGGGCCCCAAATATTAGGGACAAATTAGTGAGAGCAGACATAGGGTCTATAAAAATTAAATCCAGACAGACCTTTTTGGCGACTCCAAAACAAGGAAATTACCCATGTCGAGGTTGTTTACAATGCTCACACATGACTAAGGGAAATACTTTTTCACATCCACGTTCTGGAAGGATTTATTACATTAAGGATTTCTTTACATGCGAGATGTCGTTTGTGGTGTACCTTATTAAGTGTCCATGCGGTCTCGGATATGTTGGGGAGACCACTCAGCATATCCGAGACCGCATAAGTAAACACAAGTCCACTATAAGGTGTAAAAATATGTTGTTGCCAATCCCGTACCATTTTATAACTATGGGTCATACAATAGCGCAACTTCGGTTTCAAGTAATTGAACATGTGCTCATAGCTCGACGAGGGGAGACAGAATACGCCGCTTGAAGGAGAGAGAATCGTATTGGATCTTTCAATTACAGACACTAGAGCCATTGGGTCTAAATAGGGAGTATGAGGTGTTATTTTAAGACATATTGACAGTATAATGGTTACATATTGATTACTAATTTATGTCCATACTCAATTCTATGCTCTTTGCAATTATGGAACTAATAACTAGTTCAGGTGTTCCTTATTTGGATAATGTATTTGTTCTGCAATGTATAGTATCTGAATCATTTATACTTGTCACCTTGATTAAATATAATTCTGATATTTTTTCCCTTTTTTTAGATTGATTGTCATATACACACTCCTATTGCAGGTTCCAGCTTCCCCAGATCGTTTTCGCTACATATTGGTTTTTCATTGTTTTATCTGAAAATGATTGCATTATTCCGCTTTGACACTGAGATCTGACATTGTAAGCGCACGCATGCGCACTGGAGACCGGTGGTGGTTCTTCCGCGTTCCAAAGGCCGGAAGCGGGAGGTTCCACAGTCCGGTCATGTGACTTATCATATGACAGAGCGATTTCCGGATACCGGCGATATAATGCGGGCTCGGCGGCGTCTGTCCCTCACACGCTCTTGTGAGGGGACAGCCGTGCAAGCGATTCCTGCATAATCTTATAGTAAGTGGGCGACTCTGTGGTCAGCTTGATTATATATTGAGCAATTTAGCTTATGGTAATGATTAATTTGTATTATAATCAATACATTGCAGATTGGGAGGTTCCCTGTGCCTTAATGTTATATATATATATGAGAAGCACATTTACCCCTCTGATCTGACAAAAGGTGGGTAGGAGTTTACACTTGATATATATTTTTTATTTTTTATTTTTATAATTAGCCTGACAGTGGAAATGGTACATTGCACTGAATGATTGAGGATCATATCATTAATATTAGTGAGATGGGAATCACTGTAGTGGGAGTATTATCCCATTGTTATATAGATTATTTAACATAGACTTTTAAAGGGACAGTGTCACTGTTTGTACAATTGTGGTTCTTTTTCTTTTCTGATACAGTTTCTGCATGATACACGATATTCATTATTGTAAAGTGATTCTTTTGGGATTTGGGACTTCCCACTAAGTGATGAGAACTATAATCAGCTGATTATTGAGGTATTTGTGCTCAGTGGTCTTTACATTGATTAAACATAGATTTATTAATTTATTGCTATTCCTATGCAATGTATGCTAGATATGAGTTTAAAATAATTATATATATTTTTGTAACAAACTGGGTCCTACTCCGCATGATGGACGTGTTTATGAGTTGTGATTTTTGGGATCGTATTACTTATGTGGTTTATTCAGCTATCATAATTATTGGCCTGCTAGCTTTCAGGAGAATGGTTGAATAATATACTGATTGGATGGATCATGAATATATTGTTTGTTTTAGTCTTTGATTTATTATAGTCTCATGTTTTCCGAGGTTATTAACTGGACTATCTTTTACCTGACAGATCTCAACGATAATTATCGGTTTGTTAATTGGAGTACTGTATCATATTCGTATGTGAATGAAATACGTATGCAGGTATTGATTAATTTGTATATATGCATATTGTGACATTTATTTGAGCACTTTTTATTTTTATCTTGTAGGTCTGCAACATATTGATTCCCATGTTATATTATACATATTGGAATGATTTGATGTTATTTTATATCGTTTGAGATGATTTGATGTCGTTTGACCAAATGGACGTGATATTGAGATGAATTATTATTAATTATAAATGTCTGTAGTATCATTCTATTATTTCTGTAACTCTGACTATTATGTTATGTTATAATTTTCACAGTGTTTATGAATAAGGCATGAATGAATGCCGAAACGTCAAGATTATATGATACCACCCTCTTTCTCATGAGATCTCAATAAATGTCATTTGGAACAAAAACAGATTCTTTTTTTCATAATTTCCATAAAATTTCGTGTGCAAGGTTTTTTTCAATCATTTGAGGGGCACTGGGCATGAAGAGGAATGACACACGCACACTGCAAAGTCTCTTTTACCTTTTACTGATGTTCGGCAGGAAAAGTTGGCCAGGGCACTGACAGGTGACCAGGTTGCACAGTGGGTCCCCACAGCAAGTGGGCATAAGGCCTCCTCTGTTCCTTTGTAGTGATCGAAACACAGCCTGCTTGCAGCCAGACTTGCCTCCTCTCTCTTCCTGACTCTGATGTCTGCCTCCCCTCCTGCGGTCTCCGGGTTACTCTCTCTGATCACTGCGGGGATGCACTGCCGTGTCTGGCTCCCTCTCCTGACCCACAGGGGAAACCGGGTGGCTGAAGCCTCCACGGTGTGACAGGGTTTTCTGTAGTCCTAGAATATCCCACAGGTGCGGATCCCCAATGTCCAGTACTTCTTTGGGCGAACTTCCTCAAGTTCCTCACTCCCTCTTGGTTATCTGCTCCTCGCCTTCTGTCCCCACTTAGGCTTGTGGGACGTAGAAGGGCCACTCCGGGTCACTGGTTCAGGCCTAACCGCAGCACCAACCACCAGGACGTCTTCGCAGCTCTCTTAGCGTCTGCACACCCTGACTAACTCCTCCCCCAGCAGCAGTATTTATAGGGGATCTTGCCTAAGGTCAGCAAGTTGGGGGTCCCCCTACTGTGCCTGGGTGGAAGGTGTTGCATGTAGTAGGTACCTGCTGTGGAAACTCAACTGTGCATTTTGGGTTTCTTTTTATACACACCCACTAATTAACCGATCATTTAATGAGCACAGGTGAGGATGTAAACTAGGATTGGGTGCATTATATGACCAGGCGACAAAACTTTTGTCTTGCCCAAATCTGACCATTCTGTGTTCATTAAATGATCAATATTTCAGCATTGATGCCAATTTATTTTCTTAAGTTGGTAAAGTCCTGGACTGGACCTCCGGGGCAGCGTAGTGAGAAGGGTCAGCTTGTATTGGAGCTGCGACTGGGATGGGGAGTGCTGGAGCAGTCTTTGAGGGGCACTGTTTATATATATATATCAACCGGCTCAACGGATTATATTTTCGGTGCTAAGGAAACTGTAACCACTTGATTGAAAAAAACCTTGCACACGAAATTTTATGGAAATTATGAAAAAAAGAATCTGTTTTTGTTCCAAATGACATTTATTGAGATCTCATGAGAAAGAGGGTGGTATCATATAATCTTGACGTTTCGGCATTCATTCATGCCTTATTCAATAAACACTGTGAAAATTATAACATAACATAATAGTCAGAGTTACAGAAATAATAGAATGATACTACAGACATTTATAATTAATAATAATTCATCTCAATATCACGTCCATTTGGTCAAACGACATCAAATCATCTCAAACGATATAAAATAACATCAAATCATTCCAATATGTATAATATAACATGGGAATCAATATGTTGCAGACCTACAAGATAAAAATAAAAAGTGCTCAAATAAATGTCACAATATGCATATATAACAAATTAATCAATACCTGTATACGTATTTCATTCACATACGAATATGATACAGTACTCCAATTAACAAACCGATAATTATCGTTGAGATCTGTCAGGTAAAAGATAGTCCAGTTAATAACCTCGGAAAACATGAGACTATAATAAATCAAAGACTAAAACAAACAATATATTCATGATCCATCCAATCAGTATATTATTCAACCATTCTCCTGAAAGCTAGCAGGCCAATAATTATGATAGCTGAATAACCACATAAGTAATACGATCCCAAAAATCACAACTCATAAACACGTCCATCATGCGGAGTAGGACCCAGTTTGTTACAAAAATATATATAATTATTTTAAACTCATATCTAGCATACATTGCATAGGAATAGCAATAAATTAATAAATCTATGTTTAATCAATGTAAAGACCACTGAGCACAAATACCTCAATAATCAGCTGATTATAGTTCTCATCACTTAGTGGGAAGTCCCAAATCCCAAAAGAATCACTTTACAATAATGAATATCGTGTATCATGCAGAAACTGTATCAGAAAAGAAAAAGAACCACAATTGTACAAACAGTGACACTGTCCCTTTAAAAGTCTATGTTAAATAATCTATATAACAATGGGATAATACTCCCACTACAGTGATTCCCATCTCACTAATATTAATGATATGATCCTCAATCATTCAGTGCAATGTACCATTTCCACTGTCAGGCTAATTATAAAAATAAAAAATAAAAAATATATATCAAGTGTAAACTCCTACCCACCTTTTGTCAGATCAGAGGGGTAAATGTGCTTCTCATATATATATATAACATTAAGGCACAGGGAACCTCCCAATCTGCAATGTATTGATTATAATACAAATTAATCATTACCATAAGCTAAATTGCTCAATATATAATCAAGCTGACCACAGAGTCGCCCACTTACTATAAGATTATGCAGGAATCGCTTGCACGGCTGTCCCCTCACAAGAGCGTGTGAGGGACAGACGCCGCCGAGCCCGCATTATATCGCCGGTATCCGGAAATCGCTCTGTCATATGATAAGTCACATGACCGGACTGTGGAACCTCCCGCTTCCGGCCTTTGGAACGCGGAAGAACCACCACCGGTCTCCAGTGCGCATGCGTGCGCTTACAATGTCAGATCTCAGTGTCAAAGCGGAATAATGCAATCATTTTCAGATAAAACAATGAAAAACCAATCAATATGTAGCGAAAACGATCTGGGGAAGCTGGAACCTGCAATAGGAGTGTGTATATGACAATCAATCTAAAAAAAGGGAAAAAATATCAGAATTATATTTAATCAAGGTGACAAGTATAAATGATTCAGATACTATACATTGCAGAACAAATACATTATCCAAATAAGGAACACCTGAACTAGTTATTAGTTCCATAATTGCAAAGAGCATAGAATTGAGTATGGACATAAATTAGTAATCAATATGTAACCATTATACTGTCAATATGTCTTAAAATAACACCTCATACTCCCTATTTAGACCCAATGGCTCTAGTGTCTGTAATTGAAAGATCCAATACGATTCTCTCTCCTTCAAGCGGCGTATTCTGTCTCCCCCTCGTCGAGCTATGAGCACATGTTCAATTACTTGAAACCGAAGTTGCGCTATTGTATGACCCATAGTTTATAAAATGGTACGGGATTGGCAACAACATATTTTTACACCTTATAGTGGACTTGTGTTTACTTATGCGGTCTCGGATATGCTGAGTGGTCTCCCCAACATATCCGAGACCGCATGGACACTTAATAAGGTACACCACAAACGACATCTCGCATGTAAAGAAATCCTTAATGTAATAAATCCTTCCAGAACGTGGATGTGAAAAAGTATTTCCCTTAGTCATGTGTGAGCATTGTAAACAACCTCGACATGGGTAATTTCCTTGTTTTGGAGTCGCCAAAAAGGTCTGTCTGGATTTAATTTTTATAGACCCTATGTCTGCTCTCACTAATTTGTCCCTAATATTTGGGGCCCTCTTATGACAAAACAGAGGGTATTGTTGAAACTCTGGAACGTCCGGATAGGATTTAGATAGGATAGACCAATGCCTCTTAATCGATGACTTAATCATCGGTTGAAAAGGATGATATATGCTTACAAATGGAATTTTAGTTGATACATCTTTAGCTGGTGTAACTACTTGTGTCCTCACTGTTGTTAATTCTGAGGGAAAACCCCGCTGGTGAAAACGCTCCCTCATTTCATCATGTCTTACCTGCCTGATATTGGCCTCAGAGACAATCCTCGCCACCCTTTGGTGCTGAGAGTGTGGTAAAGACTTTTTTACATGGTACGGATGACAGCTCCGAAAATGCAAAAGGCTATTTCTGTCTGTATCCTTGGTATATAAATCAATCGAAATCTGGCCATCAGTGTCTACGGAGATAAGGGTATCCAAATAATGAATTTTTTGAGAATCCACCTGCATTGTGAAGGACAATCCCTCTACTCTAGTGTTCAAGTACGACCAATAATCTTGTAACAAATCTAGTGACCCAGTCCACACCATGAACACATCATCAATGAATCGTCTCCACATTTTTACATTGGAGTGAGCATATGGACTAGGCCAAACATACTTCTCCTCAAAATGCGCCATGAATATATTCGCGTAGGGGGGTGCCATGTTAGACCCCATGGCCGTCCCCCTACGTTGAATATAATATTGGTCTTGAAACAAAAAGAAATTGTTCTCCAAAACAATTCTTAATAAATCCTCACAGAAACTACTCGTCATACTATTAGTGTTGCGGCTAGATAAAAACCAGGAGACCGCTTCTAACCCCTCGTCATGTTTAATACTGGTATATAAACTATTCACGTCGAACGTGACCAAAAGACTGCCAGTCGGTAAGGGACCCAGGGATCTTAATGCAGTCAAAAAATGATTCGTATCCTTAAAGGGAACCTGTCACCTAATCTATGGCCCCTAAACTATCACTACCTGCCCCTACAGACCCTAACTAGCTCCCTAACCATCCCTGCCTGACCTAATATGGCTATATATAAGGTGAATAAAACACTTTATAAACTTACAATTTCTCCGTCTGTGGGGCGTTCCTCTCGGCTCTTGTCTGCAGGGCGGGGTCCCCAGAGTCGCGCTCCCCCCGCCTCGCTCCCTTCCTAACGCCCTAATGGGCGGCATTATCGATTTGAAGAGCGGGGAAGCCCATTGGAATCTTCCCGCCCCGCTCTTCATGACGCGGCCGGAGACCGCGTCATTTCCGGGTCCGCGCATGCGTAGTGCGCCCGGTGAAGCCGAGTCCCGGCGTCGCTAGGCAACGATCGGCGTCTTCGGAAGGTGAGTATCGGCGGCCCCCTCCCTCCCAAACCAGCACATATATATGTGTGTGTAATCCACATGTACATATGGATTACACACACACATATATACATTCACTTTGATTAGGCACATTTCATATGTGCATCTATATATATATATATATATATATATATATATATATGCACATATATATAGTTAGATTGTGTGCATGTGTGTGTATACTTACGTGTGTGTGTGTGCATGTGTGTGTATACTTACGTGTGTGTGTGTGTGCGTGTGTATACATACGTGTGTGTGTGTGTGTATACTTACGTGTGTGTGTGCATGTGTGTGTATACTTACGTGTGTGTGTGCGTGTGTATACATACGTGTGTGTGTGTGCATGTGTATACTTACGTGTGTGTGTGTGCATGTGTATACTTACGTGTGTGTGTGCATGTGTGTATACTTACGTGTGTGTGCGTGTGTATACATACGTGTGTGTGTGTGCATGTGTATACTTACGTGTGTGTGTGTGTGCGTGTGTATACATACGTGTGTGTGTGTGCATGTGTATACTTACGTGTGTGTGTGCATGTGTGTGTATATTTACGTGTGTGTGTGTGCATGTGTGTATACATACGTGTGTGCATGTGTATACTTACGTGTGTGTGTGTGCATGTGTGTGTATACATACGTGTGTGTGTGCATGTGTATACTTACGTGTGTGTGTGTGCATGTGTATACTTACGTGTGTGTGTGTGTGCATGTGTGTGTATACTTACGTGTGTGTGTGTGCATGTGTGTGTAATACATACTTGTGTGTGTGTGTGTGTGCATGTGTGTGTATACTTACGTGTGTGTGTGCATGTGTGTGTATACATACTTGTGTGTGTGTGTGTGCATGTGTGTGTATACATATTGTGTGTGTGTGTGTATACATATGTGTGTGTGTGTGCATGTGTGTGTATACATACGTGTGTGTGTGTGCATGTGTGTGTATACATACGTGTGTGCATGTGTATACTTACGTGTATGTGTGTGCATGTGTATACTTACGTGTGTGTGTGTGTGCATGTGTGTGTATACTTACGTGTGTGTGTGCATGTGTGTGTATACATACTTGTGTGTGTGTGTGTGTGTGTGTGCATGTGTGTGTATACATACTTGTGTGTGTGTGTGTATACATACGTGTGTGTGTGCATGTGTGTGTATACATACGTGTGTGTGTGTGCATGTGTGTGTATACATACGTGTGTGCATGTGTATACTTACGTGTATGTGTGTGCATGTGTATACTTACGTGTGTGTGTGTGCATGTGTGTGTATACATACGTGTGTGTGCATGTGTATACTTACGTGTGTGTGTGTGCATGTGTATACTTACGTGTGTGTGTGTGCGTGCATGTGTGTGTATACTTACGTGTGTGTGTGTGCGTGCATTGTGTGTGTGTGTGCGTGCATGTGTGTGTATACATACGTGTGTGTGTGCGTGTGCGTGCATGTGTGTGTATATATACGTGTGGTGTGTGCGTGTGCGTGCATGTGTGTGTATACATACGTGTGTGTGTGTGTGCATGTGTGTGTATACATACTTGTGTGTGTGTGTGCGTGTGTATATATATTTTGTAGAGAGAGAGACTGAGGGTGAGAGGGTCTGTGAGTTTTGTGTAACGCTGGGACCTGGGTGACGCAGTAAACTTCACCTGAGGTCAGAGTTAATCCTCGTCACTCTATCTGACCTCAGGTGATCTACACTGATGTCACCCTGTTCACATCGGTAACAGAAAACTCACTCTATGTGGGTCACGCTGTGAAGTGGGAAGTTTCACATGAGGTCAGAGAAACACATTGCTTTATCCGACCTCAGGTGACACAGACCATGAACTCTCCCCCTTCACTGCACGAGCCTTCAAATATAATTTTTAGGGAATCTTCACTAACGGACGGACCTCTACCAGGATCCTGGATGGGTATGTGGGAGTAATAAAGATGGAGTCAAAATACGTGTTTGTGTTTTTTGTTGTAATAAAAAAATTTTTCTCGGTGTTGTGTCTTCTTTACTACTAAATAGAGATTCATAATGGCCGTGTCTAACATTGGCATGACATTATAAATCTCGGGCTTAGTGCCAGCTGCTAAAAGAAAGGTGGCATTAACCCTTATTACCCAGTCTGCCACCGCCACAGGGCAGCTGGAAGAGCTGGGTACAGCTCCAGAATATTGCGCTTCTATAAATGCGCAATTTTCTGGGGCGGCTGCGAGCTGCAATTCTCAGCGGGGGTGGCCCAGAACGCTTGGGCCTCCCTACGCTGGGGATTCCAGCCCTCAGCTGCCTAGTTGTACCTGGCTGGCAAAGAAAAATGCGGCGAAGCCCCACGCCGTTTTTTTTCTTGTCAGCCAGGTACACCTAGGTAGTTGGGGGTGGATGGCAGCTCCTAGCTGCCTAGTTGTACCTGGCTGGCAAAGAAAAATGTGGCGAAGCCCCACGCCGTTTTTTTTCTTGCCAGCCAGGTAGACCTAGACAGCTGTGGGCTGCCATCCACCCCCTACTACCTAGGTGTACCTGGCTTGCATGAAAAAACGGCATCTGTCTTCACCACATTTTTCTTTGCCAGCCAGGTTTAACTAAGTCAGCTGGGGGTGGATGGCAGCTCCCAGCTGCCTAGTTGTACCTGGCTGGCAAAGAAAAATGTGGCGAAGCCCCATGCCGTTTTTTTTCTTGTCAGCCAGGTACACCTAGGTAGTTGGGGGTGAATGGCAGCTACCAGCGACCTAGTTGTACCTGGCTAGTAAAGGAAAATACAGCAAAGCCACATGCCATTTTTTTTCTTGCCAGCCACATACAACTAGTCAGCTGGGAGCTGCCATCCACCCCCAGCTGACTTAGTTAAACCTGGCTGGCAAAGAAAAATGTGGTGAAGACAGATGCCGTTTTTTCATGCAAGCCAGGTACACCTAGGTAGTAGGGGGTGGATGGCAGCCCACAGCTGTCTAGGTCTACCTGGCTGGCAAGAAAAAAAACGGCGTGGGGCTTCGCCACATTTTTCTTTGCCAGCCAGGTACAACTAGGCAGCTAGGAGCTGCCATCCACCCCCAACTACCTAGGTGTACCTGGCTGACAAGAAAAAAAACGGCGTGGGGCTTCGCCGCATTTTTCTTTGCCAGCCAGGTACAACTAGGCAGCTGAGGGCTGGAATCCCCAGCGTAGGGAGGCCCAAGCGTTCTGGGCCACCCCCGCTGAGAATTGCAGCTCGCAGCCGCCCCAGAAAATTGCGCATTTATAGAAGCGCAATATTCTGGAGCTGTACCCAGCTCTTCCAGCTGCCCTGTGGCGGTGGCAGACTGGGTAATAAGGGGTTAATGCCACCTTTCTTTTAGCAGCTGGCACTAAGCCCGAGATTTATAATGTCATGCCAATGTTAGACACGGCCATTATGAATCTCTATTTAGTAGTAAAGAAGACACAACACCGAGAAAAATTTTTTTATTACAACAAAAAACACAAACACGTATTTTGACTCCATCTTTATTACTCCCACATACCCATCCAGGATCCTGGTAGAGGTCCGTCCGTTAGTGAAGATTCCCTAAAAATTATATTTGAAGGCTCGTGCAGTGAAGGGGGAGAGTTCATGGTCTGTGTCACCTGAGGTCGGATAAAGCAATGTGTTTCTCTGACCTCATGTGAAACTTCCCACTTCACAGCGTGACCCACATAGAGTGAGTTTTCTGTTACCGATGTGAACAGGGTGACATCAGTGTAGATCACCTGAGGTCAGATAGAGTGACGAGGATTAACTCTGACCTCAGGTGAAGTTTACTGCGTCACCCAGGTCCCAGCGTTACACAAAACTCACAGACCCTCTCACCCTCAGTCTCTCTCTCTACAAAATATATATACACACGCACACACACACACAAGTATGTATACACACACATGCACACACACACACACGTATGTATACACACACATGCACGCACACGCACACACACACGTATATATACACACACATGCACGCACACGCACACACACACGTATGTATACACACACATGCACGCACACACACACACATGCACGCACACACACACACGTAAGTATACACACACATGCACGCACACACACACACGTAAGTATACACATGCACACACACACACGTAAGTATACACATGCACACACACGTATGTATACACACACATGCACACACACACACGTAAGTATACACATGCACACACATACACGTAAGTATACACATGCACACACGTATGTATACACACACATGCACACACACACACGTATGTATACACACACATGCACACACACACGTATGTATACACACACACACACACAAGTATGTATACACACACATGCACACACACACACACACACACACAAGTATGTATACACACACATGCACACACACACACGTAAGTATACACACACATGCACACACACACACACGTAAGTATACACATGCACACACATACACGTAAGTATACACATGCACACACGTATGTATACACACACATGCACACACACACACGTATGTATACACACACATGCACACACACACACATATGTATACACACACACACACAAGTATGTATACACACACATGCACACACACACACACACAAGTATGTATACACACACATGCACACACACACACGTAAGTATACACACACATGCACACACACACACAAGTATGTATACACACACATGCACACACACACACGTAAGTATACACACACATGCACACACACACACACACGTAAGTATACACATGCACACACACACACGTAAGTATACACATGCACACACACACGTATGTATACACACACATGCACACACACACACGTAAGTATACACATGCACACACGTATGTATACACACATGCACACACACACACGTAAATATACACACACATGCACACACACACGTAAGTATACACATGCACACACACACACGTATGTATACACACGCACACACACACACACGTAAGTATACACATGCACACACACACACGTATGTATACACACGCACACACACGTAAGTATACACACATGCACACACACACGTAAGTATACACATGCACACACACACACGTAAGTATACACATGCACACACACACACGTATGTATACACACGCACACACACACGTAAGTATACACACACATGCACACACACACGTAAGTATACACACACACACACACGTATGTATACACACGCACACACACACACACGTAAGTATACACACACATGCACACACACACACGTAAGTATACACACACATGCACACACACGTATGTATACACACGCACACACACACAGACGTATGTATACACACACACACACACAATCTAACTATATATATGTGCATATATATATATATATATATATAATATATATATATAGATGCACATATGAAATGTGCCTAATCAAAGTGAATGTATATATGTGTGTGTGTAATCCATATGTACATGTGGATTACACACACATATATATGTGCTGGTTTGGGAGGGAGGGGGCCGCCGATACTCACCTTCCGAAGACGCCGATCGTTGCCTAGCGACGCCGGGACTCGGCTTCACCGGGCGCACTACGCATGCGCGGACCCGGAAATGACGCGGTCTCCGGCCGCGTCATGAAGAGCGGGGCGGGAAGATTCCAATGGGCTTCCCCGCTCTTCAAATCGATAATGCCGCCCATTAGGGCGTTAGGAAGGGAGCGAGGCGGGGGGAGCGCGACTCTGGGGACCCCGCCCTGCAGACAAGAGCCGAGAGGAACGCCCCACAGACGGAGAAATTGTAAGTTTATAAAGTGTTTTATTCACCTTATATATAGCCATATTAGGTCAGGCAGGGATGGTTAGGGAGCTAGTTAGGGTCTGTAGGGGCAGGTAGTGATAGTTTAGGGCCATAGATTAGGTGACAGGTTCCCTTTAAGGATACGAATCATTTTTTGACTGCATTAAGATCCCTGGGTCCCTTACCGACTGGCAGTCTTTTGGTCACGTTCGACGTGAATAGTTTATATACCAGTATTAAACATGACGAGGGGTTAGAAGCGGTCTCCTGGTTTTTATCTAGCCGCAACACTAATAGTATGACGAGTAGTTTCTGTGAGGATTTATTAAGAATTGTTTTGGAGAACAATTTCTTTTTGTTTCAAGACCAATATTATATTCAACGTAGGGGGACGGCCATGGGGTCTAACATGGCACCCCCCTACGCGAATATATTCATGGCGCATTTTGAGGAGAAGTATGTTTGGCCTAGTCCATATGCTCACTCCAATGTAAAAATGTGGAGACGATTCATTGATGATGTGTTCATGGTGTGGACTGGGTCACTAGATTTGTTACAAGATTATTGGTCGTACTTGAACACTAGAGTAGAGGGATTGTCCTTCACAATGCAGGTGGATTCTCAAAAAATTCATTATTTGGATACCCTTATCTCCGTAGACACTGATGGCCAGATTTCGATTGATTTATATACCAAGGATACAGACAGAAATAGCCTTTTGCATTTTCGGAGCTGTCATCCGTACCATGTAAAAAAGTCTTTACCACACTCTCAGCACCAAAGGGTGGCGAGGATTGTCTCTGAGGCCAATATCAGGCAGGTAAGACATGATGAAATGAGGGAGCGTTTTCACCAGCGGGGTTTTCCCTCAGAATTAACAACAGTGAGGACACAAGTAGTTACACCAGCTAAAGATGTATCAACTAAAATTCCATTTGTAAGCATATATCATCCTTTTCAACCGATGATTAAGTCATCGATTAAGAGGCATTGGTCTATCCTATCTAAATCCTATCCGGACGTTCCAGAGTTTCAACAATACCCTCTGTTTTGTCATAAGAGGGCCCCAAATATTAGGGACAAATTAGTGAGAGCAGACATAGGGTCTATAAAAATTAAATCCAGACAGACCTTTTTGGCGACTCCAAAACAAGGAAATTACCCATGTCGAGGTTGTTTACAATGCTCACACATGACTAAGGGAAATACTTTTTCACATCCACGTTCTGGAAGGATTTATTACATTAAGGATTTCTTTACATGCGAGATGTCGTTTGTGGTGTACCTTATTAAGTGTCCATGCGGTCTCGGATATGTTGGGGAGACCACTCAGCATATCCGAGACCGCATAAGTAAACACAAGTCCACTATAAGGTGTAAAAATATGTTGTTGCCAATCCCGTACCATTTTATAACTATGGGTCATACAATAGCGCAACTTCGGTTTCAAGTAATTGAACATGTGCTCATAGCTCGACGAGGGGAGACAGAATACGCC
The DNA here is from genome assembly GCA_033576535.1 of Allobates femoralis. NCBI lineage: Eukaryota > Metazoa > Chordata > Amphibia > Anura > Aromobatidae > Allobates > Allobates femoralis. The sequence continues at coordinate 23,631,813 of JARQOC010000004.1, read as the reverse complement.
GCTTGAAGGAGAGAGAATCGTATTGGATCTTTCAATTACAGACACTAGAGCCATTGGGTCTAAATAGGGAGTATGAGGTGTTATTTTAAGACATATTGACAGTATAATGGTTACATATTGATTACTAATTTATGTCCATACTCAATTCTATGCTCTTTGCAATTATGGAACTAATAACTAGTTCAGGTGTTCCTTATTTGGATAATGTATTTGTTCTGCAATGTATAGTATCTGAATCATTTATACTTGTCACCTTGATTAAATATAATTCTGATATTTTTTCCCTTTTTTTAGATTGATTGTCATATACACACTCCTATTGCAGGTTCCAGCTTCCCCAGATCGTTTTCGCTACATATTGGTTTTTCATTGTTTTATCTGAAAATGATTGCATTATTCCGCTTTGACACTGAGATCTGACATTGTAAGCGCACGCATGCGCACTGGAGACCGGTGGTGGTTCTTCCGCGTTCCAAAGGCCGGAAGCGGGAGGTTCCACAGTCCGGTCATGTGACTTATCATATGACAGAGCGATTTCCGGATACCGGCGATATAATGCGGGCTCGGCGGCGTCTGTCCCTCACACGCTCTTGTGAGGGGACAGCCGTGCAAGCGATTCCTGCATAATCTTATAGTAAGTGGGCGACTCTGTGGTCAGCTTGATTATATATTGAGCAATTTAGCTTATGGTAATGATTAATTTGTATTATAATCAATACATTGCAGATTGGGAGGTTCCCTGTGCCTTAATGTTATATATATATATGAGAAGCACATTTACCCCTCTGATCTGACAAAAGGTGGGTAGGAGTTTACACTTGATATATATTTTTTATTTTTTATTTTTATAATTAGCCTGACAGTGGAAATGGTACATTGCACTGAATGATTGAGGATCATATCATTAATATTAGTGAGATGGGAATCACTGTAGTGGGAGTATTATCCCATTGTTATATAGATTATTTAACATAGACTTTTAAAGGGACAGTGTCACTGTTTGTACAATTGTGGTTCTTTTTCTTTTCTGATACAGTTTCTGCATGATACACGATATTCATTATTGTAAAGTGATTCTTTTGGGATTTGGGACTTCCCACTAAGTGATGAGAACTATAATCAGCTGATTATTGAGGTATTTGTGCTCAGTGGTCTTTACATTGATTAAACATAGATTTATTAATTTATTGCTATTCCTATGCAATGTATGCTAGATATGAGTTTAAAATAATTATATATATTTTTGTAACAAACTGGGTCCTACTCCGCATGATGGACGTGTTTATGAGTTGTGATTTTTGGGATCGTATTACTTATGTGGTTTTTTCAGCTATCATAATTATTGGCCTGCTAGCTTTCAGGAGAATGGTTGAATAATATACTGATTGGATGGATCATGAATATATTGTTTGTTTTAGTCTTTGATTTATTATAGTCTCATGTTTTCCGAGGTTATTAACTGGACTATCTTTTACCTGACAGATCTCAACGATAATTATCGGTTTGTTAATTGGAGTACTGTATCATATTCGTATGTGAATGAAATACGTATGCAGGTATTGATTAATTTGTATATATGCATATTGTGACATTTATTTGAGCACTTTTTATTTTTATCTTGTAGGTCTGCAACATATTGATTCCCATGTTATATTATACATATTGGAATGATTTGATGTTATTTTATATCGTTTGAGATGATTTGATGTCGTTTGACCAAATGGACGTGATATTGAGATGAATTATTATTAATTATAAATGTCTGTAGTATCATTCTATTATTTCTGTAACTCTGACTATTATGTTATGTTATAATTTTCACAGTGTTTATGAATAAGGCATGAATGAATGCCGAAACGTCAAGATTATATGATACCACCCTCTTTCTCATGAGATCTCAATAAATGTCATTTGGAACAAAAACAGATTCTTTTTTTCATAATTTCCATAAAATTTCGTGTGCAAGGTTTTTTTCAATCATTTGAGGGGCACTGGGCATGAAGAGGAATGACACACGCACACTGCAAAGTCTCTTTTACCTTTTACTGATGTTCGGCAGGAAAAGTTGGCCAGGGCACTGACAGGTGACCAGGTTGCACAGTGGGTCCCCACAGCAAGTGGGCATAAGGCCTCCTCTGTTCCTTTGTAGTGATCGAAACACAGCCTGCTTGCAGCCAGACTTGCCTCCTCTCTCTTCCTGACTCTGATGTCTGCCTCCCCTCCTGCGGTCTCCGGGTTACTCTCTCTGATCACTGCGGGGATGCACTGCCGTGTCTGGCTCCCTCTCCTGACCCACAGGGGAAAACCGGGTGGCTGAAGCCTCCACGGTGTGACAGGGTTTTCTGTAGTCCTAGAATATCCCACAGGTGCGGATCCCCAATGTCCAGTACTTCTTTGGGCGAACTTCCTCAAGTTCCTCACTCCCTCTTGGTTATCTGCTCCTCGCCTTCTGTCCCCACTTAGGCTTGTGGGACGTAGAAGGGCCACTCCGGGTCACTGGTTCAGGCCTAACCGCAGCACCAACCACCAGGACGTCTTCGCAGCTCTCTTAGCGTCTGCACACCCTGACTAACTCCTCCCCCAGCAGCAGTATTTATAGGGGATCTTGCCTAAGGTCAGCAAGTTGGGGGTCCCCCTACTGTGCCTGGGTGGAAGGTGTTGCATGTAGTAGGTACCTGCTGTGGAAACTCAACTGTGCATTTTGGGTTTCTTTTTATACACACCCACTAATTAACCGATCATTTAATGAGCACAGGTGAGGATGTAAACTAGGATTGGGTGCATTATATGACCAGGCGACAAAACTTTTGTCTTGCCCAAATCTGACCATTCTGTGTTCATTAAATGATCAATATTTCAGCATTGATGCCAATTTATTTTCTTAACTTAAACCAAATTTGGGAGGGTTTCAGCTTTTAAAAGAGTAATTTATAAAAAACCAATGGTCAGGTTATAAGCTTTTATTTACATAACATGGATAAGCGACATAACTTTTGTCAGGGATTGTAATATAAGCGAGTCAAAACTCAATAGTCACATTTGAGATCTATTTTTTCCATTAATCTTGAAGTAAATATGATAGAAGTATCCATTTACCCAACAAAAGACACAATTAGTGTCCCTAAAGTCATGGTTGGGACGGTACATGTTATTAGAGTTGAACAAGAAGAGCTGCAGCTCCCTGGTCCAGTGTCCATGCTTAAAGTCCTTGGCTTTTAAAACCAGAGGCCTGTGACCCCCTCTTCTACTTCAGTGCTTCTTTTGATTACTAGACACTAGCGATGAGTAAACTTCAAATTCGGCACGCACACTGCAGATTTTGTTCTAGATCGGAAACCCAAGAAATTTCCCCAAAAATCAGCTTTGTTCGGGAGGAAAGTTTGAAATTTAAAATGACCCTGAAACTTTCCCTGATCGATAGGGCCAAAACGCTTGCTGGAATACCCGTTGGCCGTGAATAACACCTAACCTCATGGTTAGCAGTGTTCCCGCCATTGGGTCTAACGACTTGTATTGTGCTGTAGAATTTTTTGTACTTTACATGATTTTTTTTGGCTTCCTGGAGTTTGCAGTTGTTTTGACACCTGCAGGGTGTGAATTTTGGAAACAGTGCCAGTTGTGGCAACAGCTGTGAAGTCCAGGAAGCTTACAATATCCTTAATACATCTGTTTAAGAGAGCTCAATATTTTGTAGGGAATTTTTTTCGCATTTTTTTTATTAGTATTATTCTAATTTTTCTTGCTTTGGAGAGAAAACCTTTATTACAGAGGGTCAGCAGCGTGTGAAGCCATCTCTTCTACAGTTATGTGAACTGCATAAACAATAGCATATGGCCATTATATGCTTCACACACATGTTGTTATAGGTCTGTTCTCACTCATGAAACACCATACTATGGATATTGTTTCTTGAAAATGTGCAATCACTATTTCATTCCATAAGTTTACAATACACATTTTTGTCAGGTGTACAAGTGTGCAAAATGTATCATTCATATTGAACTTGTCTTTGCATTGCTGCCCACTAGCTGTATTCAGCATTCCAGATGAATTTGTGAATGGTGACCTGAATAAATGTATTTGTTTTCATTACTTCCCCTTCAAATATGTCAGACTTCAATAATCACTCCAGCTAATCACAACCCAGGTGTTACCTTGTGGTATGGGGAATTGGATTTGTGAGGGACATTACTTCTGCAGCCAACCCCATGAAGAGGTTAATGAAGAGCTAGGCAACAAGATTGTGCAAACAGCAATATTCTTAGTGATTGTTTGTGTCTGACTCTTGGCATTGGAAAAGACAGGCCCCAAGGTAAAGTAAACTGGCATCACTGTGGAGTTGAGCACCATCTTAGTAGTGCAGTACAACGCAGCTAGTCAGTAAGCTACACTCTGCTACAGTTGTTGTTTGCTACCATGTGCCTGCAGTACGCAGAAGATTAACAATGGATCCCTCACAAGACATGCCTAATCTGGAGGGGTCATCTTCCCCACCACCCCAGGGACAGGGGTTGCTTCAGCAAGACCAGAACCACAGTGGCCTGCAGAGGAAATGGACACATATGTGACCTGGGGCTCCACCGCACTACCCACATTGGGCCTTATCTACAGCAAGGTGCAGTTACAATGCTGGGCTCCGATGCCAGAGGAGGACCTGAGGAGGTCAAAGTCAGTAGTTGATCCATTCCCCAAATCATCCATTAGCACCAGATGTCAGACTGCAGTGGATCTTGCAGTATGCCTGGCTGTATTCCACCTGCAGCCGGTGCTGCAGCTGCTGGATCACCATGTCCACCAGGTCCAGGAGCATAATGAGGAGGCTGAAGAAAAGTAGAAGAGGCAGAAGGCCCTTTTTCCCTGCTTTGTGAATCACCCCCACCAGTGGTCTTCGACTGGGAGAATGCCAGACCCCCACCCCCTCTAAGCAACTATCTGGTACAGCATAAACCACACTGTCATGTGTTCTTTATTGAGAAGATTTGGTTTGTGGATGCCATCACCTAAGAGTGGTTGCATGGGACTAAGGCCAATCACTTCCATGACCAATGCACCTGCAGCAAGGTGGTGGCATTTTTTCAGCAGAGGGGGTTTGGCTTCTTACCAGAGCAAGATACTGGGCATCGGTGCTATGTCAAATAGTCCACTCTGCTGGGTGACCATCTTCCCAGATGATTTTTAGTGAACAACCACACTGAGTCTCCTGCCTTGAACATTGGTGTTGGTTTCCAGAATCTATCAGCCGATTTCTAGTACCGCTCTTGAGCCGAAGTCAGTGATTCCTTTACAACCTCTAGGTTTTTTTTTTCAATACCATTAATCTTGAGTTTGTTTGTCTGTAATCTGCAAGTGCGGGGCTCTTCACTGTTTCAGGACTTTAGTGTTAGCTGCACCACACTGTACCTACGTTCAGGACTGTGTTTGCTCAGTGACTATTACGTTACCGATCTCACAGTGTGTACAAGTACTTACTGTCTTCTATTACCGGCTTAAAGTGTAAACTGTTCTGAACTATTTCCACTGCTGACCTTGCTGGGTTGTTTGAACTATTTCCTGAAATACTTTATTTGTCCTTTAATTTTGCTTTTGAGCTTAAACCTTGCCTCTGTCTTATCTTGCCCTAGCTACAAGATTCCTAAAATATCCACAAATTGTTGTTGCAACTACCTTGCTTCTGGTTCTTTGGTGCCTTTCCTCCAGTTGGACAGCTAACTCGGGTCCTGTGGGTACCTGTGCTTTAGACCAATTCCCTGACCCTATTTGTTACTGTGCCACTGGGGACTAAACTTGTTTCTGTGTATGAGGGACACATACAGCCTTCTCAGGTTCTGCCACCGAGCTTTCAAAGCTGAGACCCCACCATACAGCTATCCTCGATGAGTGCTTCCCAGGCCCTCCACCTTACATGTCTATTTGTGCACCGCTATCTGTAAGCCGACACTACTTCTCACTTTAACCCTTCCCCCCAACCAGAGCCTTTTAACACAACCTTAATTTAAAGCGAACCTGTCACCCCCTCCAGGCATCTAAAGATAACATAGCCACCTTCTGCAGCACTAAGGCTGCATTCTGACAAGGTGTCTATAGCATTTATGCTCCCTTGATTCACTGAAATAAAGACTTTTATCAAATCTGTTTCAAACCAGACCCAAGACCAGGAGGCGGGTTTTCAAGTGTCTGTCTCCCTCCTCTGTGGTGTCAGTCATCCCTCTCTGCTCTCTGTGTGCCGCCTCCAGGGCCATCTCCCTGCACTACAGAGCTTTGTCAGCTCTGCTACAACATAGAGCTGCTGTTATAGGAGACCCCACAGTAGTAAATCTAGCAGGAGGATCCTGAGCAGAACAGCAGACAAAGCACTGCCTGCTACGTAGCAGCCCTTGAGCTGAGCAGGTTTCACTTTCAGTTTCTTGCACCCAGCAGCATTGCTCCGTCCTCAGCCCCTGATCTAAAGCACAAACTCAACTCTGCTGCACTGCTGACAGCTCAGCTCAAGGCTGCTATGTAGCAGGCAGTGCTTTGTCTGCTCAAGGTACTTCTGCAAGATTTACTACTGTGGGGTCTCCTATAACAGCAGCTCTATGTTGTAGCAGAGCTGACAAAGCTCTGTAATGCAGGGAGATGGCCCTGGAGGCGGCACACAGAGAGCAGAGAGGGATGACTGACACCACAGAGGAAGGAGATAGACACTTGAAATCCCGCCTCCCGGTCTTGGATCTGGTTTGAAACAGATTTTATATAAGTCTTTATTTCAATGAATCAAGGGAGCATAAATGCTATAGACACCTTGTCAGAATGCAGCCTTAGTGCTGCAGAAGGTGGCTATGTTATCTTTAGATGCCTTGAGGGGGTGACAGGTTCGCTTTAAGCCTCAAGTGCACAGTTTAGGGATCAGGCATTATGTGTGTGAATGCTTAAATCTCCTGCAGAGGAATCATCACTCCCATCTGACTAACAGTACAAAGTATGTTATATGCAGTACCACTTTGTGGCGTCCAGACTCAGGGACGCCACATTTCCTTTGTCTGTACATAGAAACAAGCGCATTGTGCCAACTGCTGATCATTTTGAGGGGTGTAAGTCACATATTACTGCAAAGTGGCCCATCAGAAGATGCCCCGGTTCTCCTGTTTGCCAGTCCTAACCTGACTGCACCCGTCGATGAATTTCCGACAGGGTGTAGTCTGAACAATGAGGTCAACTATGGTGAAATTGAGCTGTTTTTGCACTTTGTGGCCTCAAATATCACTCCTACCCTTCTGAGCCCTGCTGCGCACCCAAACAGCAGTTTCCAGCCACACATGGGGTATCATCCTACTCGGAAAAACTTGGCCAACAAATTGTGATGTTCATTTTGTACAAAACGTTTAACCCATCTCACAACCTAATAAAAAAAAAGAAACATTTCAATAAATTATTGTAAAGTAACATGGACTTCTGGTAAATGTTACTTGTTAATTATTTTTTGCAGTGGGACCATCTATTTTAAGGTCACTAAAACATTAAAGTTCAAAAATTGCAGGCTCTCTTTCAAATTTTCATAAAATTTTACATATTTTCATTAACATAAATCATAGTTACCTAAATGAAGCCGTCGTATAGAGTACAATGCACAAAAGAAAGCTCTGGGAATCACCGGGATACAGAGCAGAAGTATAGAGTTATTATTATATCACATGTCCAATTAGAAATATTTGACAGGAAGGGATTAAATAAGTACGAGTTTAGAAAACTTGTATTAATAGGTTATAGGTTATAAAATATAATACACATAATCTGTGAATAATCCTCAATGTTTAAAGGTGCTCATCCTATGGATGTCTGCTACTGATGAAGATCTCTTCTTCTGTCGTTACCTGAATATAATGGAGAGAATTGGCTTATTAAACCACTATGGATGGATCAACCGTATTCATCCCCTCCTGTGTGCAGGGTGACGCCTTACCTCTAGAGGATTATTGCAATGCTTGATGCGGCTTTTAATGCAACTATCAGGTTCTTGTTATTAGATTGCCTGTAAATGGGAGCACACAGTGTTTCCCCGAAAATTAGACACCGTCTTATATTAATTTTTGGTTCCAAGCATGCGTTATGTCTTATTTTTCCATGAAGAAGAATTCATAATTATTTTTGCAGCCTCAAATCATCCCATTGCACAGTAAAAAATGGGAAAGAAAACGGTGTTCACCAGTCCGCGCTGCCAGGATCCACTTATTCCAGGGAAGAAACTCACGATCAGATGTGATATGATCAAAACCTTTTATTGCATCCAACGCGTTTCAACGCCTTTCCTGGCGTCTTCCTCAGGGCGTCTTCCCTGAGGAAGACGCCAGGAAAGGCGTTGAAACGCGTTGGATGCAATAAAAGGTTTTGATCATATCACATCTGATCGTGAGTTTCTTCCCTGGAATAAGTGGATCCTGGCAGCGCGGACTGGTGAACACCGTTTTCTTTCCCATTTTTTACTGTGTGATTCCACGTGCAAGTGGTCGGTGGGAGTCCAGCAGCAGCCATCCGGATAAAACACTACATGTCTGCATACCAGTTGTGGGTCGCACAACTGAAATAGGTGAGTGGTTCCTTTATACCACCTGATTGTCAGTGTCTAAGTGATAAGGCACTATTGCGCCTCTTGTTCCCCTTCCCCCTTTTTCTTTCATTATCCCATTGCAGCCTTCCATCATCCCATTGCAGCCTCCCATTATCCCATTGCAGCCTCCCATTATCCCATTGCAGCCTTCCATCATCCCATTGCAGCCTCCCATTATCCCATTGTAGCCTCCATCATCCCATTACAGCCCTACATTATCCCATTACAGCCCCATCATCCCATTACAGCCCCCCATCATTCCATTGCAGCCCCCATCATCGCATTGCAGCCCACCATCATCCCATTACAGCCCTCTATCATCCCATTGCAACCCCCTATCATCCCATTACAGCCTCCCATCATCCCATTGCAGCCTCCCATTATCCCATTGCAGCCTCCCATTATCCCATTGCAGCCCTCCATCATCCCATTACAGCCTCCCATTATCCCATTACAGCCCCATCATTCCATTGCAGCCCCATCATTCCATTGCAGCCCACCATCATCCCATTACAGCCCTCTATCATCCCATTGCAACCCCCTACCATCCCATTGCAGCCTCCCATTATCCCATTGCAGCCTCCCATCATCCCATTGCAGCCTCCCATTATCCATTGCAGCCCTCCATCATCCCATTACAGCCCTCCATTATCCCATTACAGCCCCATCATTCCATTGCAGCCCTCCATCATCCCATTGCAGCCTCCCATTATCCCATTACAGCCCCATCATTCCATTGCAGCCCCATCATTCCATTGCAGCCCACCATCATCCCATTACAGCCCTCTATCATCCCATTGCAACCCCTACCATCCCATTGCAGCCTCCCATCATCCCATTGCAGCCTCCCATTATCCCATTGCAGCCTCCCATCATCCCATTGCAGCCTCCCATTATCCCATTGCAGCCCTCCATCATCCCATTACAGCCCTCCATTATCCCATTACAGCCCCATCATTCCATTGCAGCCCCCCATCATTCCATTACAACCCCATTGCAGCCCCCCTTCATCCCATACAGCCCTATTGCAGCCCCATCATCCTATTGCAGACCCTCATCTTCCTATACAGCCCTATTGCAGCCCCATCATCCCATTGCAGTCTCTCATCATCCCATTACAGCCCCGCCCCTATCATTTCATTGCAGCCCCATCATCCCATTGCAGCCTCCCATCATCCCATTGCAGCCTCCCATTATCCCATTGCAGCCTCCCATCATCCCATTGCAGCCTCCCATCATCCTATTGCAGCCTCCCATCATCCCATTGCAGCCTCCCATTATCCCATTGCAGCCTCCCATTATCCCATTACAGCCCTCCATCATCCCATTACAGCCCTCCATTATCCCATTACAGCCCCATCATTCCTTTGCAGCCTCCCATCATCCCATTACAGTCCTCCATTATCCCATTACAGCCCTCCATTATCCCATTACAGCCCCATCATTCCATTGCAGCCCCCCATCATTCCATTACAACCCCATTGCAGCCCCGCTTCATCCCATACAGCCCTATTGCAGCCCCATCATCCTATTGCAGACCCTCATCTTCCTATACAGCCCTATTGCAGCCCCATCATTCCATTGCAGCCCCCATCATCCCATTGCAGCCCACCATGATCCCATTACAGCCCCCATCATCCCATCGCAGCCCTCATCATCCCATTACAGCCCTCCATTATCCCATCACAACCCCCTATCATCCCATTGCAGACCCCCATCATCCCATTGCAGCCTCCCATTATCCCATTGCAGCCTCCCATCATCCCATTGCAGCCTCCCATCATCCTATTGCAGCCTCCCATCATCCCATTGCAGCCTCCCATTATCCCATTGCAGCCTCCCATTATCCCATTACAGCCCTCCATCATCCCATTACAGCCCTCCATTATCCCATTACAGCCCCATCATTCCTTTGCAGCCTCCCATCATCCCATTACAGCCCTCCATTATCCCATCACAGCCCCCTATCATCCCATTGCAGCCCCCATCATCCCATTGCAGACCCCCATCATCCCATTGCAGTCCCATGGCAGTATTGTACGGTAATGTACCTGCAAAAAAAAAAAACAACCAAAAACACAGTTTCCTATACCGTACACATACACACATACTCCCATACCCACGCACACACACATTTCTTACTGTATCGGTCCTCCGCGGTCTGCGCTGTATTCTCCCCCTGCAGTGAATGTAAGCGAATCAGAGCCCAGGAACTGCGCACCAATCAGAGGCCAGGAGTCACACACCAGTCAGTGCACTGCAGTGCACTGCAGCCACACGCCATGCATTGACGTCAGCTGCTGGCCTCAGATCGGCTCGCGGTTAGTGGGCTGTGATTAGCGCACGGCTCCTGGGCTGTGATTGGTGCATGGCTCCTGGGCTGTGATTGGCACTTGGTTCCTGGGCTGTGAGTGGCGCAGCTGCTAGCCCGACTTTACCATACATCTACCGTACAGCAGCTGAAAACAATGGCGGGCACCGGACAACAGACTGGGGATGAGTCACAGCTGTATGCTCCGGTCTTCTGATCAGTGACATGCTGATCTGCCAAAAACCTTGGTATGCCGTATTTTCAGGGGGTGCCTTATATTTAAAGATTTACAGGCACACTGAACCCACCCCAGTATGCCTTATTTTTTGGAAAACATAGCATATACAGTGCTGTGCAAATTAATTGGGACAAAGCATTTTTTTAAGTAAAATCGTAAGTTGGGGTTACCAGTCAGTGAGTCAACATGTGTGAGTGTACAACCTTGAGTAACAAAATGTGGTGTGACTGGTTTTAGTCAGAAAACAACAGCTAGCTGCCCCCTCAGCTTCAGGTGAGAGCTTGTTTCTGTGAGGAGTGGGTTAGTTACTTTTTCTCTCGGTGATTCGTGCCTGTAATAATGGATGTTACTCCATGGAAGGGGTGTAGAATTATTACTCTTAATGACCATACAAGTATGACTGTAAGCAGGGCCGCACCGTCCATTGGACAGTGTGAGCCCTGTCATTCAGGCGGCAGGGGGAGCGGCTGTGCAGAAGCGGGCGGCGCCTCATACAAACAGCCTCCCCCTGTCATGGCGGCCGGCCGTCACCCCGCGCACCGGAGGTAAGAGCGGCGACCGCGGGGGGAGAGGCACAGAAGGGGCGGTAGCCCCAGGCATCAATAGCACCCCCCCCCCCCCCGGTACTCACGGCCGCGGCAGGCAATGACTGCCGCGGCTCGGGCGGCAGTGCGACCCGGTCACTGCAGAGGGGGCGGCAGGCCAGGCTTCACTAGCACACCCCCCCCCCGTAATCAGTGCCGCGGCTCAGGCGGCAGTGGGGCTCGGTGCACCCCTGACTGTAAGAGAAATCGTTTCCACCGCTGGGATGGGACAATCTACCGTTTCCAGAATAATTCGCTGCACACAATGAAACTGGAGCGTTTTCTCCTAAACCAAAAGGGAAGAAAAAGGAAAATGACACCAAGAACTGATAAAACACTGATCAGAAATAGTAAAATAACAATAGCATTAGCAAGAAAAACAAGCTTTGTCCCAGTTAATTTGGACAGCACTGTACTATGTGTCAGATTCCCAAATGGAAATAACCTCCAGGGAACAATGGCGTGCTAACTCTCATTCAACTTATCAGGCAGCGTTAACATGTGGTTAGTAACTGATTCAAAGTGCTGTATGGATTATGTATCTAGGAAAACATAAATACAAGGCTGAGATCATTTATTGAGGATGCTTATGTGCCACTATTTACAAAAGGACAACGAATTTACCTTTAAAATCTGTACATTTGCTCAGCAGGGTAAGACTTAAGGCCCCGTCACACCTTTGAACATCGTTTCCGACGTAAAATGACGTCAGGAACGATGTTGAAACGACATCGTTGTTGCGTGTAAATGCACGATTCAACAACGATAGTTGTTCAAGTCGGAGTTGACAGGTTTTACTGCATGTCAACTTCAACTTAAACAACCGACGGGATTGCTCTGTGTGACACCGCAATAGCGATGTCATGTCCGATCCCGCTTATTCGCTGCATTGCATCGGATCGCTCGTTGGGTTGATCTCAGCCCAGCAAGCGATCGCGCCGCCAACATCGCAGCGCAGTCACTGGCAACATCTTGCCGTGGGACAGCTAGGCTGCGATGTCAGAAGCAAGGGCGTACCCGCCGCTTCACTTCCGGCATCGCTGCCGTTGTTGGATGGTGTGACGGGGCCTTTATTCTGAAGAGTGGCGATGGGAACTCTTCCTATTACATTTCTTACTTCAAATTGTTTTTTCCTGCTTAGCCCACTCTCACCCTACATTCTGCACAGCCCACTCTCACCCCACTCAGCCCCCTCACCCTGTTCACCCCATAACCCACTCATCCCTCAGCTGACTCACCCCACTCACACTGCAGCCTGTTCACCCCACAGCCCACTCACCCCTCAACTGGCTCACCCCACAGCCCCCTCTCCCCGCTCACACCACAGCCCGCTCAGCCCGTTCACCTTGCAGCCCACTGACCCCACTCAGCCAGTTCTCACCCCACTCAGCCCACTCTCATCCCACTCAGCCTGCTCTTACTCCACTCAGTCCGCTCTTACCCCACTCTGCCTGCTCTCACCCTGATCAGCACACTCCCGTCTGCCTCAGCCTGCTTTGAGCCCGCTCTCACCCCACTCAGCCCAATCTTGCCCCACTTGGCTCGCTCTCACTCCACTCTGTCTGCTCACCCCACATCCCCCTTTCACATAGCTCAGCCCACTCACCCCACAGCCTGCTCACCCCACACAGCCCACTCACCCCACAGCTCACTCACTCCACTCACCCTAAAGCCCACTCACCTCACAACCCACTCACCCCACAGCCCACTCACTCAACTCACCCCACAGCCCACTCACTTCACAACCCACTCACCCCACTGCCCACTCACCCAACCAACACCTCACTCAACCCACAGCTTGCACACTCCACTCACCCTAAAGCCCACTCACCCCTCAGCTGGCTCACCCCACAGCCCCTCTCCCCGCTCACACCACAGCCCGCTCAGCCCGTTCACCTTGCAGCCCACTCACCCCACTCAGCCAGTTCTCACCCCTCTCAGCCCACTCTCATCCCACTCAGCTTGCTTTTGCTCCACTCAGTCCGCTCTTACCCCACTCTGCCTGCTCTCACCTCACTCTGCCTGCTCTCACCCTGATCAGCACACTCCCATCTGCCTCAGCCTGCTTTGAGCCCGCTCTCACCCCACTCAGCCCAGTCTTGCCCCACTCGGCTCGCTCTCACCCCACTCTGTCTGCTCACCCCACATCCCGCTTTCACATAGCTCAGCCCACTCACCCCACAGCCTGCTCACCCCACACAGCCCACTCACCCCACAGCTCACTCACTCCACTCACCCTATAGCCCACTCACCTCACAACCCACTCACCCCACAGCCCACTCACTCAACTCACCCCACAGCCCACTCACTTCACAACCCACTCACCCCACTGCCCACTCACCCAACCAACACCCCACTCACCCTACAGCTTGCTCACTCCACTCACCCTAAAGCCCACTCACCTCACAACCCACTCACCCCACAGCCCACTCACTCAACTCATCCCACAGCCCACTCACTTCACAACCCACTCACCCCCCTGCCCACTCACCCAACCAACACCCCACTCAACCCACAGCTTGCTCACTCCACTCACCTCGCAGCATGCTCATTTTGCTCAGCCTGTTTACCTTACACTGCTCACCCCACAGCCCGCTCACCTTGCAGCCTGCTCACCCAGCTCAGGCCGCTCGCCCCGCTAACGCTCACCTCGCAGGCTTCACCGGGGGCAGAGAGCGAGCACAGGGGAGGCAAAGAGGCAGCACAGCAGAGAGGAGACAGCATGCACTGGAGGGCAGAGCGTGACCAACGGGGGCAAACAGCGATGACGCGGGGGCAGAGAACGAGCACAGGAGTACAAAAAGCAAGCACAGGGGGCAAAGACCGTGCTTGGGGGGCAGAGAGGCAGCACAGGGGGGAAGAGAGTGTCAGACAAAAAACAATGAACAGAGAGAGAACACAGGGAGAGAGATGGGCATCACTCCCAGCGCCACAGAGCCTGCCCCTATCATGATGTCACCGCATACCCGATGGAATAGCTTCAGGTCTACATCTAGTTTTCACAATAACGTACATCATTTTTATGGTGCTGAATTTGTCGAGCACGCTTGACTGCACCCCATTTCACCTGAGCTTCACTCACTTTTCAAAAATGTGGCGGAGCTGGCGACTTCAGGTAAAATAGAAAAACACCTAAAGTTTGAACGTTTTTGAGCAGCTCTGATTTATTTATTTTACTCACTTCTATAACACCACTAACTCCACAGCATTGTACAGACATGATCATCGCTGTCTTTACAGTCTATATTTTTATCAGTCATTTTGCAAACATTTTACCACATTTTACGCAGCTTTATGCCAGAAAACAAGTGAAAAATGCTTTAATAAATCATGGTCACTGCGTCTACATTTCAGACAAGATGAAAAGAAAGAAAAGTGTGCTGGGAAGTGTGTCTAGGTGACAATACGTAAAGTGTGTCTAGGTGACAAGAAAGCCGTAATGACTTGTCTGACACCTGATATCTGTCTGGAGACTGGAAAAAGACTTATGTTCTGCCTCCAGTCATTTAATGTGTATTACTGTCTGCTCTGTAGTAATATCTACCTATGTTTCCCTTCACCAGGTTCTTTTATAGTGTTCTGCTCTTTCTAAAGCTAATAGCCCTTATTTAGTTGGTTTATAGTACTTTGGCTCCCTCTAGTGTCTGGACTTTTTACCAGCATCAGTTTTCTATTTTCTGTGTCTCTGTTTCTCCTCCCCTTTGCAATGCATTATCGTGGTTGAGTCTCCATTTTTTTCTCCGTGCTCCATTTCATCCCTCTTGTGATTGCATTACTGGTAAGAATTTATGTTGTCTCAAGCCAGTTTAGACTCAGTTTATTTAGATGTTGTATGTATACTATATAGCAACTTTGTGATATGTATATGTATCATACCTGCACTGATTGTATGTATCCCTTTGACCCCAGATTCACCAAATCATACTACTACGTTCAATAAAAACACAGACTTCAGCAACAGTCTCCTTATTGAACTCAGTATACCCAGGGCCGTATTTGGGGTTCATGGTGCCCTAGGCACTTTTAGTTGAGCCGCCCCCTATTGGTAAGTCAGACCAAGGGTGTGTGCACACAACATCTTTTTCAGACGAATTGGCTGTTACCCGCCTGAAAAAGTTATAAACTCTAAAAAGACTGGACATACAGGAGCATCTCAATGAATTAGAATATCTTCAAAAAGTTACTTTATTTCAGTAATTCAATACATAAAGCGAAACACATATTCTATAGAGTCATTACACACAGAGGGATCTATTTATTTCATGTGTTTATTTCTGTTAATGTTGATGATTATGGCTTACAGACAATGAAAACCCAAAGGTCATTATCTCAGAAAATTAAAGTAGAGAGGATAAAGGGTTAAAAACTGTGCTGTCGTATTCCACAAGTAATCAAAGGGTGAATATAATATTGATTTATTGATCAACGCATTTCAAGGTTCCCTGAAACACTCTAAAACATGGCAAGATTATATTGATTTGTTCTGAGGAAGGGGCCAGGGAGACTTGAAATGCATTGGCTAATAAATCAATATTATATTCACCCTTTGATGTCTGGTGGAATACGGCAGCGTTGTGTTTAATCCTTCATCCTCCCTACTTTAATTTTCTGAAATAATAAACTTTGAGGTTTTATTGGCTGTAAGCCATAATCATCAACATTGACAGAACTAAACACATGAATAGATCCCTCTGTGTGTAATGACTCTATATAATTTATGGGTTTCACTTTTTGTATTGAATTACTGAAATGAATTAACTTTTTGATTATCTTCTAATTCATTGAGATGCCCTTGTGTGTCCTGCAGAGTAGAAAGACTTGGTGAACTTGTGGGTGTCATAACATGTTTAGAAAAGCCTGCTTCCGAGCCAGTGAAACGTTACCCCCATGCGGCCCTCTGTTCACACTGCTCTCCCCCTCCATTTGGCCACCCTTTTTATACTCTTTTTCCCCTTCCCATGTGGCCCCCTGTTCCACAATACTCCTCCCCAATGTGGCCCCCTTTTTCACAGTACTCCTCCACCCAATGTGGCCCCCTGTTGCACAGTACTCCCCCCCCATTATGGCCCCCATTTCACAGTACTCCCCTCCACTGTGGCCCCCTGTTCCACCATAATCCTCTCCAATGTGGCCCCTGTTGCACAGTACTCCCCCCCATTGTGGCCCCCATTTAACAGTACTCCCCCACCCAATGTGGCCCCCTGTTGCACAGTACTCCCCAGATAGGGACCAGGAAAAGAGACATTACTACAAGATGGGGAACAATACTACAAAATGGGGACCAGAATGGGGACATTACTACAAGATGGGGACTAGGAAAGGGGACATAATTACAAGATGGAGTACTTTACTATAATATGGGGACTAGAAAAGAGAACATTACTGCAAGATGGGAAACAATGCTACAAGGTGGAGACCAGGATGGGGGACATTGCTACAAGATAAGAACCAAGAAAGGGGGCATTACTACAAGATGGGACCTGGATGGGGGACTTTACTGCATGATGTAGGATATTATTGCAGGATGGGGATCAGGCCAGGGACAGTACTACAGGATTGGGACCATTTTTACAGGATGGTTACTGGAATTACTATATGAGGCCAATTGTAAAACAATACTACTGTATGAGGCCAATTGAGGAACCAAAAAAAGGAAAACAAATTCTAAATATTAAAAATAATATTTAAAATAAAGTACAATGGAAAATTATATTGCCACCACAAATGCTGTTGTAAAAATTGGAGTAAAAGAAAGTACATATGTTTGGTATCGCAGCATCTGGAACAACCCGAGCAATACAACTGTACCATACAATACACACCATTAAAAAACACCCAAAAGATTTTTAAAATTATCAAAAAGTTATATAGACAAAAAATTGTATTACTGAAAACTTCATCTTGTCCTGTAAAGTATGTGGCCCATCATATTATTTTTCTATTTATGGCCCTTTTACCAGCTGTATATGAGATCACTGATCCAGTCTGTATTGACACCAAAGGAAAACACTGATAGTGTGAAGAAGATCAAGATCAGAGACGTGTGTCCAGGTGACAATGGAGCAATGGACGCCTGTGTGACACCTGTGCACCAAGGGGGGGGGGACACAGGAAATTGGAGGGGGGAAAGTGACACCTTGGCGGCTCCTTATTATAGGACAGTCTTCAGGCTGTATATACTGTATATTCTCAGGAGCATAGATCTACAAAACTCAGATGATTTATTTCTCATTTGTCATCTGTATATAATTTGCATGCAATTTGTAATTTCCGTTATTAATAACTGTTAGCTAATTAATAATTTACAAGATCAAACACAGTTTGTTAATGGATTGAATGTATGGGTCACAATCAGATGTTACACCATGCGTGTGGATGGAATACGATTCTGTTTAATAGACTAAAATGGGCGACCCTCATCTGACACACAGAAGATAACAGTGCAAATTATTTTTTTACACATTACTCATTGCGGTGCCCCATTGAACAACATTGGTCTATAGGCAGGGGACCAACTACAACAGGTGCAGGGGTTGCATTCGCATCGGGGTTCTGCAGCCTAGGGGGGGGGGGGCCAAAAGTCGCTCTGGCCTATAGAAAAAGACTGAGGCTATTAAAGATTTGCAATAATTGGGGGCCCCTTTGGAGCTTTTGTATTGGGACCCTATGTCACTTTCTGTAAGCTGTCCATGTGCCATGGCATTACCTTAATAACGAAAGTCTTGAACTATAATGGCAGCTCTAATGTCTGAAAAAACTTAGGACCGTTTCACATCTAAGCCTTGACTGCGTTTTGCTGCGTTTGCGTTTCTATGCGTTCTTACCACTAAAAACGCATCCAAACGCTTGCGTTTTTGCCCCCATTAATTATAATGTAAAAAGCATGCAAAACGCATGCAAAAACGCATGTGCGTTTGCAAAAACGCAAAATGCATGCGTTTTTGCAAGCTCAGCCCGAGACGCAGCAGCTCACGTTTTTGGCTGCGTTTGCAAACGCACATACATTTTTGCATGCGTTTTTAATTTGTTTTCTATTGAAATCATTAACATAAATCGGGGCAAAAACGCATGCGTTTGGATGCGTTTTTAGCAGTAAAAACGCATAGAAACGCAAACGCAGCAAAACACAGCCCAGGTTTAGATGTGAAATGGGCCTTAGATTTTATGTACACTTAATATATACCAAATAGAGTTGAACAAAGTGATTAGATGCGAATCAAATTGGGTCAACGTTTGGGAAATTTTGCCAAGTCAAACAATTTACAGTTCAATTAGCGCAAATCAGCAAAAACCCTTGTTGCTAATGTAGATATAGCAGAAGATAGAATTAGCCAGACAAGGTTCACAATGACCTCAGACACGACCGCATGAGCTTCACCATAATGTCTTCCAGTTGTCACATGGTACAGACCAGCCAATCAGGAGGGACTTTCCTTAGTCAGTATAAAAGTAGAGACATGGAATTAAGCAGCCATTATGAGATGAATCTAAATACTAACAGTGTCACAGGTCTCAGATTAGTCATAGAGATATGAAGAAAAAGCTATAAAACCCTAAACAAAATGTACATATAGTGTGTGACAGCATGTAAGGAGGTGGACTTCCTCCTTGAAGACACCAATTGCACTGCCATATAGTAATGTGAATTGTGTCATGCGTCCTTGTGAATAGTGTATAATGTGAACCGTGATGTAATGTAATGTGTTGTGATATGTATAATGTATAATGCTTTTGTACATAGAATGTACAGTAATGCTATATGTGGTTTGTCAGACAGTGGGTTAAGCAATAAGTAAGCATTGGAATTAGCCCACAATAGGAGGTGACGAGTTCCTGGTGCACTTCAGGGCTCCACTTGTGACTAACACTGCCATACATTGTGAGAAGTCATCAAGGCCGCATGCAGTGGGTGACTCGTGGAAACCGGAACAAGTCACCAAAGTGACATAGCATCATCAAAGAGATACCGTTCTACCTAGCGACTGATCGCCCAACAAGATGGTCTTGAGCAACAGAGGGTCTAGAAGATGGGACGGTAGTAACAAGACCCCAAGCCTGAGAGGTAACGGGTCAGGATTGGACCGGTTCATGATTAAAGTTGGCTTTCCCAGGCGGGACCTCCTCAAGTGTCAGAGTGAAAGGCTTCTCACAGACATCATGGCAAATTCCCTGCACCCCGCTCTTACAGAGAGAAGAAAAGTTCACGTGGAAACGTCTGTGAGCATGAGGCTCTATTCTCACCTTAGTGGTCAGACTCTCTGTACCCCCTCCATATGAGGAGAAGAGATACGAAGCTTCGGAAACAAGAAAGTGACTATCATGGACTGGACTGGACTCACAGGACCAGATAGAATGGGAACTAGGTAAATATCCTTGGGGCAGTAAACCCCATTTTTTGGCCTCCTGATGAACTTTAAAAGGAGGAGAAATGCGTCAAGGTTGAGTTTTGGGGATTTAACTCCTTCAGGGAATTACCAATTTGTATTGGATTCTTTAGGCACTGGCGCTTCAATATATCGCAGAGGTCAATGGTTGGCACATCATGATTGTTGCATATTTAATGCAGTCTATGTGGAGCAATGTTTTATGTAATGATTATAGTATGGCTTGTAGATTTTCTTGTCAATAACCATTGTTTTAGCACTTTTTGATCCACTGGTATATGCCAATTTGGGTATCTTAGTTGTGATAACTTATCTTTGTGCTGTGCTTCGAAAATTAAGTGGTTGTATAGATAATAGCCATTTTATTTTGTGGACCATTTATGTTTATCACTGTGTGTCATTGATACTGGTTTATAGTTTGTCATTACATGTGTAGATATACAGCTCTGGAAAAAATTAAGAGCCCACTGCACAGTTTTCTATAAATCACCATCTCTACATGCCTGGCAGCCATTCCATCCCAGTGTCAGTTGAATTCCAACCAGAGTCCACCTCATTCTACTTAATATGCTTCTGATTAGGTGATCACCTGAACCAAATCTTATTTAACGAGCGAAAGTATAGAAAACACTCCTGTGGTCTTCACACTCCTTATTAGCAGAGGGATACAGTGAGCATCATGTTGCATCCATCCTTAAAATTTCGAAGACGGCAGTTCATTACAACAAGGTCAAGTAGCAGACATTGGGGACAACACAGCTACAGACCGGCAAAGGGCGAAAGCGACTCTCCACTGACCCGGATGACCGTCATCTTATTCAAATGTCACTCAGCAACCGCAGGATGACATCAAGTGACCTACAAAAGGAATGGCAAATGGCAGTTGGGGTGAAGTGCGCAGCAAGAACAGTTCGTAACAGGGTCATAGAGGCAGGGCTCAAGGCATGTAAAACTAGAAAAAAGCCTTTCATCAATGAGAAGCAAAGGAGAGCCAGGTTGAAGTTTGCCAAAGACCATAAGGATTGAACCATATAGGAGTAAGATAATTTTCTCTGATGAGTCAGATTTGTCCAACACCTGGTTAATGGTTAGATGGAGACCTAGAGAGGCGTAAAAGCCACAGTTTCTTGCACCCACTGTAAAATTTGGTGGAGGATTGGTGATGATCTGGGGAGGCATCAGGAAGGCTGGGATTGGGCAGGTTAATCTTTGCGAAGGATGTATGAATCAAGCCACATACCTGGTTATTCTTGAAAAACACTTGCTTCTTTCTGCTCCGGTAATGTTCCCCAACTCTGAGGACTGGTTTTTCCAGCGGGACAATGCCTCATGCCACACAGCTAGTTCAATCAATGTGTGGATGAAGGAGCACCACATCAAGACCCTGTCATGGCCAGACCAATCTCCAGACCTGAACTCTATGGAAAACCTCAGGAATGTAATCAAGAGGAAGATGGATACTCACAAGCGATCAAACAAAGAAAATTTTTAGCTTTGAATTTCGGAGACATGTTGTCAGTAGTTTATAGAATAAAGGAACAATGTACATTTCACTCAATAATATACCTATAAAGAGAAAAATCAGAGAAACTCAACATTTTGCAGTGGTCTCTTAATTTTTACCAGAGCTATATATAGGAAATGACTCTGAGATCCGGAAGTGATAGCCTATATTGAGAGCGGCGCAAATTTACTTGTGTCTTTAGGGTGCAAACGTCTATAGTCAGGTAGGGCATGCTTCCAGAGGCATTTTAGTGGCTCCTAGACATTATACATTATATTGTGTATTGTTCTTCTGTTAAGGATAAGAGTCTAAAATCTGTTGCAAAACATTATGAAACCTTGATATATTGTACCAAATGTCTATACCTGTATTCTGCTATATTTTATGAAAATGTAATGTATATATATTTATGTTATATTAGTAATCTATATTTTGATGCATATGTATACATTGTTGGATATCTGTAGTTGTGTTTTGCATGATGTCTTGAGTGAACCAGCTGAAGCCGGTTATACAGTGAACAAAGGAAAATCTCTTGGAAAACCTTTGGAATGTAAGGAGAATATTACAAAATTAATTAGGACTCTTATCTATGCAGGACTCGAATGCTGATTGGTTGAATGTTGTAGAGCAACGCCCAGTTGCTACCTTCCTTTGTGTGGTATAGAACTGATGTTGAAAATAATAAAGGACACTTCTGTGCTTTTTCTGGTCAAGAGAAGTTCTATATATCTGACTTTGTCTGATATTATTACTTTTTGCATGCAGTTCATTAATTTGACAAAGGATAAGTAAATAACTGGGTTCCATGGAATCCCACCCTAACACTTCAATATCCCCCTATACTCTTCACATCCTGATTCAACGCCTCCATCCAGTACCGACTTTTATATTGATAAGTTCTTTTTTTTGTACACTCATTTGCATTTTTAATGTATATCAATGAGGTTTTTGTTTTTTAGGGGAAATTTTTTCACTTTGTTAACCCCAGTTTTTTTAATCTGTGGTGC
The DNA here is from genome assembly GCA_033576535.1 of Allobates femoralis. Lineage (NCBI taxonomy): Eukaryota > Metazoa > Chordata > Amphibia > Anura > Aromobatidae > Allobates > Allobates femoralis. The sequence goes on along the minus strand of JARQOC010000004.1, from coordinate 23,609,198 downwards.
CCCAGGGTCCGGTTGCCACGATGCTGTGCTTGGAAACAAGAAAAGGTACCCACACCAGGTGAAACACACGCACAACACCTTCCCAACTCCAGGCCAGGAGCTCTGAAACCTGAGTTCCGGGGAGGTCCCCTATAAATTCTGGTCTGGGGGTGGGGATAGGCAGTTCAGTTCCTAGGAGGACTGTGAAAGACACTCTGCGGACTGGAACGGTGTCAGGCTCGTCCGAGGATACTGACTAACCAGTGTTAGGGACCCATAGGTGAGGGTCTGAGGAGGTGGAATAGGTGAGTGGAGCCGGTGCCAGTTTGACCCAGCACCAAGCACAGGAACGGACACCAGAGTCCGAGGTTATGAGGGACTTTATGCCCATCAACCAACACCGGAGGGTGGGTGATTCCAAGTCACTCGCCCATCACAAGGCCAGGAGACACAGCAGCATCAGAGAGCTCAAGGAGAAGCAGTTAGAAGATAATAACCTAAAAAGGTCTCAAGCCGCCTGTCATACGGGCCAGAGACGGAATGAGAGAGGAGCGGGTCGTAGCATAGCTTCAGGCAGCCAGGACCCACCGAGAGTAGCACAGTAGGGAGGCCTCAGGACTCGCCTGGTGTGGAGAACCTCGACTTGTTTCCACACTCCAGACCTCCTAACACCGCTTGTGGATAGTGTCCTAGACTAACCTGCTACTTTCTTCATTAAAGTAAAGGAGACTGTCACCCTTGTGTCTGTTGGTTATTTCATACACTAAATCCTGCACCCCCAACGAACCTATCAGCTCCATAGACTTTACGGTTGCCCTGTGGACCCTCTCTTCCCGTGGAAAGCCAAACTATCAAAGCTGCTACCCCATCATCCCCAGAGATCCCGACTGCAGTGGTGGCTCTGCCGGCTGCCTTCCACAGGTGACGTCATGACACAAACTCTTTTATTTTACTTTTATTTTTCTCTTCATCCCTTTTTCAAACTCCCCTTTTTACTGACCGCCTGACAAGGGGACCACGGACTGGGTCACACTACCATGACATCCCACCGCCCTGACGACATCGAGAGGGCCCGTTTCCGAGCACCCCACGGTCCCCGCTGGGGCGAGTCAAATCCTCCCTGTAATTTTTTTTTTCAGTAATAGTCATAGAAAAAAAAAAAGTATGTTTGGTATTACTGCATCCGGAACAACCCGAGATAGAAAAACTACCATGACTCATACAATGAACAACATTAATGATAAATTAAGAAAAACACAACAGAAACATTTTAAAAATTATCAAAAAGTCATACAGAAAAAAAATTGCATCAATGAAAACTTCATGTTGGCCTGTAGAGCATGCGGGGGGGGGGGGGGGGGGAGGCATCATATTAATTTATGTTTCTATTTGTGACACATTACCCAGCTGTGATTGAGATCATTGATCTAATCTGTATTGACACCAACTGAGTGTCACCATAAAGTGTGAAGAAGATCAAACAAGATGGTGATAGAGAGACTTCTGCCTGGAAGTGTGTCCAGGTGACAATGGAGCAATGGACGCCTGAGTGACACCTGTGCACCAAGGGGGGGGGGGGGGGGCACAGGAAATTGGAGGGGGGAAAGTGACACCTTGGCGGCTTCTTATTATACGACAGTCTTCAGGCTGTATATACTGTATATTCTCAGGAGCATAGAAAAAAATCGTCTTAGATTCAGCCAGAAAAAATAATTTTTTCTCTCATTTTATGTTAAAGGCTTGCAAGGTATCCTTAACTATCAGATGTTTCACTGTGGCTCTGGATTGAATACGAGTTTAATAATAATAATAATTATCAATAACGATGGACACATCACTCACGAGCACCAGCGATACTCGCCAAGTAATGAGTATCGCGAATACCGTACTGTTCATGCGCATAGCAAATAGTAACACTGGCTCATCACTATCCGTGTGCCATGACGTTACCTTAATAACTAAAGTATTGAGCTATAATAGTATGGCGCCCCTGCGGTCCGGCTGCCACAAATGGTACTGCACTCATCACCTTGCAGTGTCATGCCTGGAGAGGTATAATGCACCTTGGCGGCTTCTTACTATAGGAAAGTCTTCTTCAGGCTTATTCTCAGGAGAATAAAAATTAAAATCGTCTAAGTTGTTTCCTCCATAAACCTCAGAGGATATTTTTTTCTCATTTGTTTTCTGTATCCAATTTGCGTGAAATCCGTGTGCAATCTGTTCTTATAAATTACTAATATCTGCTGCTGTATAAGACCAAATACAGTGTCTCATGGTAAAGGATGGCAATTGTGCTGTGGCTCCAGACAGAATACGATTCGTTTTTTTCCCCAACTATAAACTAAAATGGGCGACTCCCATCCGACTCGTGGAACAAGCGAGGGTATGCCGCAAATGGGGTCACAGATTTAGTCTGAAGAAATCATTTCTGTATTTTTCGGACCAAAAGACACCTCTAGGGGGCGGATCTGCTTCTCACACTGTTATGGGGGTAATGTCCCCCAATTCTTTTCTAATGTATCCCATCCTGGGCCACTTCCAGGTATATATGACTCTCATCCTGGTATACATGCTCCCCATCATGGCATACATGCTCCCCATTATGATATATAGGTCCCCCATCCTGGTATATATAATCCACATCCTGGGCCCCTTCCAGGTATATATGACTCATCCAGGTATACATGCTCCCCATCCTGATATATTGGTCCCCCATCCTGGTATATATATAATCCCCATTGTGAGCGCATCTTGGTATATATATGGCCCCATTCTGGTATTATTATTACTTATTATTATAGTGCCATTTATTCCATGGCGGTTTACATGCTAAAAGGGGCATACATAGACAAGTACAATATTCATAAACAAAACAAGGCACAGACAGGTACAGGAGGGGAGAGGACCCTGCCCACGAGGGCTCACAGTCTACAAGAGATGGGTGAGGATACAGTAGGCAAGGAGAGAGGCCCTGCCCACAAAGGATCACTGTCTACAAGGGATGGGTGAGGATACAGTGGTTGAGAGAGGGCCCTGCCAACAAGGGCTCACAGTATACAAGGGATGGGAGAGGATACAGTAGGTGAGAAGAGAGGACCCTGTTCACGAGGGCTCACAGTCTGCAAGGGATGGGTAAAGATACAGTAAGTAAGGATAGAAAACCCTGCCCACGAGGAGTCACAGTCTACAAGGGATGTGTGTGGATACAGCAGGTGAGTACAGACTACTCTGCCCAAGATAGCTCACAGTCTACAAGGAAGGGTGAGGATACAGTAGGTGAGGAGAGAGGACCCTGCCCATGAGGGCTCACAGTCTACAAGGGATAGGTGAGGACACTAGTAATCAATCCACCTGCTGTGTCTGGAAAAGGCAGTGGGAGCAGCTCAGCTTCAATGTGCTGTAAGCACACCTGAGCTTAATGACCACTGCTGAAGAGAAGACGGCAAAGGACACAACACAGCTCGTCCCTCAAAGAAACAAGCCCTCTTAGGTACAGGAGGGGAGAGGACCCTGCCCACGAGGGCTCACAGTCTACAAGAGATGGGTGAGGATACAGTAGGCAAGGAGAGAGGCCCTGCCCACAAAGGATCACTGTCTACAAGGGATGGGTGAGGATACAGTGGTTGAGAGAGGGCCCTGCCCACAAGGGCTCATAGTATACAAGGGATGGGAGAGGATACAGTAGGTGAGAAGAGAGGACCCTGTTCACGAGGGCTCAAAGTCTACAAGGGACGGGTGAGGATACAGTAGGTGAGGAGAGAGGGCCCTGCCCATGAGGGCTCACAGTCTACAAGGGATGGGTAAAGATACAGTAAGTAAGGATAGAAAACCCTGCCTACGAGGGGTCACAGTCTACTCTGCCCAAGATAGCTCACAGTCTACAAGGAAGGGTGAGGATACAGTAGGTGAGGAGAGAGGACGCTGCCCAGGAGGGCTCACTGTCTACAAGGGATGGGTGAGGATACAGTAGGGAAGGAGAGAGGACCCTGCCCATGAGGGCTCACAGTCTACAAGGGATGGGGGAGGATACAGTAGGAAAGGAGAGAAGACTCTGCCCATGAGAGCTCACAGTGTACAACGGATGGGTGAGGATACAGTAGGTGAGTAGAGACTACTCTGCCCATGAGGGCTCACAGTCTACAAGGGATTAGTGAGGATACAGTAGGCGAGGAGAGAGTACCCTGCCCATGAGGCTCACAGTCTACAAGGGATGGGAGAGGATACAGTAGGGAAGGAGAGAGGACCCTGCCCACTAGGGCTAACAGTCTACAGGGGATTAGTGAGGATACAGTAGAACAGGAGAGAGGAACCTGCTGTTGACAACTCACAGTCTACAAGGGCTAGGTAAGGATACAGTAGGTGAGGAGAGAGGACCCTGCCCATGAGAGATCACAGTCTACAAGGGATAGGTGAGGACACTAGTAATCAATCCACCTGCTGTGTCTGGAAAAGGCAGTGGGAGCAGCTCAGCTTCAATGTGCTGTAAGCACACCTGAGCTTAATGACCACTGCTGAAGAGAAGACGGCAAAGGACACAATACAGCTCGTCCCTCAAAGAAACAAGCCCTCTTATGTCTACTGTATATTGATGAAAATCTAAACTTATGGCTCTTGGAAGAAGAGGAAAAAATTAAAACACTAAAATGAAAAATCGCAAGATCGTGATGAGCATATGGGTGGAAAAGAGATGAGCAGAGGGGCATTAGCCTGAAGAGCTAACAATCACACAAACAGAAGAAATGAAGAAAGCCAACCAGATAGCATGTGATGTAAAAGTGCAGAAGGGAATGAATCCAGAGCTTCATATCCAGGTTCATGTTCTGCTCTGTCTATACTGCACACAGCATTGCTGTATACACACTGCATTTGTAAATTCTTTATATATAATATTAAAGTCCAAAAAAAGGTAACACTACAAAAAAATACACCTGCATTGGCCGGGAATCGAACCCGGGCCTCCCGCGTGGCAGGCGAGAATTCTACCACTGAACCACCAATGCTTGGATGTGGTTTGTTGCTTTCTTTATGACCTGTAGGTGTCTCTGCACAGGATTTCTGACTGACCAAAGCTCATTTTTTGTTTCATGTTTTCTAAGTTTTATGTTTGGTTTATTTTTTTTCTCACATACTACATGGTAGGATGGTGACATCACGATGGGGGTGCTGGCCATCTCCCCTCCCGTCCACTCTGTCTCCTTGCCCTGTGCGTGGCTCTCTAACCCCATGTGCAGTCTTTCTCCCCATTGTGCTGTCTTCTCCCCTCATATGCTCTCTCCTTTTAGCTCTCTCCTCCCTGTGCACCATCCCCCCTGTGCGCTCTCTTTCTTCTCTCCCCCATGCACTTGCCCCCTGTGGGCTGTCTCTCCCCTGTTTCTCTTCCCATTGTGTGCTCTCTCACCCCTTGTGCTGTCTCTCCCTCCGTGCACTCTCTCCTCTTGTGCTGTCTCTCCCCCTGTGGGCTGTCTCTTCCCCTTGTGGACTGTCTCTCTCCCCTTGTGCTGTCTCTCTCTCCTATTGCCCTAGCACTCTCTCTCCCCACTGTGCACTGTCACGCCGCAGTAGAGTGGTGTGATGCGCCATGCCACCATCATCTTTGCATAGCTAAGTGTCCTAATATGGCAGATGTGTAATTCTTGGTATATATGTCCCCTATCCTGGCCCCCTTTATGATATATATGTCTACATCCTGGGCCCCTTCCTGGTTTATATGTCCCTCATCCTGGGCCCCTTCTTAGTATTTATATGTCGTCCATCTTGGTATATATGCCCCCTTCCTGGTAAAAATGTCCCCATCCCCCAATTGTGGTGTATATGTCCCCCATACTGGACCCCTTCCTGGCATATATGTCTTCATCCTAGGCCCCTTTCTGGTAAATATGTCTTCCATTTTGGTATAGATGTCCCCCATCCTGGTATATATGTCCCCCATCCTGGGCCCCTTCCTGGTAAAAATGTCCCCATCCCCGAATCCTGGTCTGTTTGTCCCCCATCCTTGTCCCCTTCCTGGTAAATATCTCCCTTGCACTGGTATATATATCCCCCATCCTGATATATATGTCCCTCATCCTGGGCCCCTTCCTAGTATATACAGTGCCTACAAGTAGTATTCAACCCCCTGCAGATTTAGCTGGTTTGATAAGATGCAAATAAGTTAGAGCCTTCAAACTGCAAACGAGAGTAGGATTTATTAACAGAAGCATAAATCTTACAAACCAAAAAGTTATGTTGCTCAGTTGAATTTTAATAAATTTTAAACATAAAAGTGTGGGTCAATTATTATTCAACCCCTAGGTTTAATATTTTGTGGAATAACCCTTGTTTGCAATTACAGCTAATAATCGTCTTTTATAAGACCTGATCAGGCCGGCACAGGTCTCTGGAGTTATCTTGGCCCACTCCTCCATGCAGATCTTCTCCAAGTTATCTAGGTTCTTTGGGTGTCTCATGTGGACTTTAATCTTGAGCTCCTTCCACAAGTTTTCAATTGGGTTAAGGTCAGGAGACTGACTAGGCCACTCCATCACCCTGATTTTTTCCCTCTTGAACCAGGCCTTGGTTTTCTTGGCTGTGTGCTTTGGGTCGTTGTCTTGTTGGAAGATGAAATTACGACCCATCTTAAGATCCTTGATGGAGGAGCGGAGGTTCTTGGCCAAAATCTCCAGGTAGGCCGTGCTATCCATCTTCCCATGGATGCGGACCAGATGGCCAGGCCCCTTGGCTGAGAAACATCCCCACAGCATGATGCTGCCACCACCATGCTTGACTGTAGGGATGGTATTCTTGGGGTCGTATGCAGTGCCATTCAGTCTCCAAACGTCACGTGTGTGGTTGGCACCAAAGATCTCGATCTTGGTCTCATCAGACCATAGAACCTTGAACCAGTCTGTCTCAGAGTCCTCCAAGTGATCATGAGCAAACTGTAGATGAGCCTTGACATGACGCTTTGAAAGTAAAGGTACCTTACGGGCTCGTCTGGAACGGAGACCATTGCGGTGGAGTACCTTACTTATGGTATTGACTGAAACCAATGTCCCCACTGCCATGAGATCTTCCCGGAGCTCCTTCCTTGTTGTCCTTGGGTTAGCCTTGACTCTTCGGACAAGCCTGGCCTCGGCACGGGAGGAAACTTTTAAAGGCTGTCCAGGCTGTGGAAGGCTAACAGTAGTTCCATAAGCCTTCCACTTCCGGATGATGCTCCCAACAGTGGAGACAGATAGGCCCAACTCCTTGGAAAGGGTTTTGTACCCCTTGCCAGTCTTGTGACCCTCCACAATCTTGTCTCTGATGGCCTTGGAATGCTCCTTTGTCTTTCCCATGTTGACCATGTATGAGTGCTGTTCACAAGTTTGGGGAGGGTCTTAAATAGTCAGAAAAGGCTGGCAAAAGAGATAATTAATCCACACATATGAAGCTCATTGTTCTTTGTGCCTGAACTACTTCTTAATACTTTAGGGGGACCAAACAGAATACTGGTGGGTTGAGGGGTTGAATAATAAATGACCCTCTGAATTAACTTTTAACGCTTTAAAAAAAAAAAAAAATCTTTTTGGCTGCAGTGCATTTCCCACTTCCAGGCTGATCTACAGTCCAAATGTCACAATGCCAAGTTAATTCCACATGTGTCAACCAGCTAAATCTGCAGGGGGTTGAAGACTACTTGTAGGCACTGTATGCCTTCATCATGGTATATATGTCCCCCTTCCAGCGCCATTTTACCACTATGCTCCATGTCCCCACTCCACGACACAGATAATGCCACCACTTTCTACAACTCTTACACCCACAGCAGCTATTGATGCAGTTGCCCCTCTCATTCATGGCAGAACACAACTAACCAAAAGACAACCCTGGCACACAGACACCACCAAAATTCTGTGGCGAGCATCTAGGGTTGCAGCGCGACGCTGGAAGAAAACACACTCACAGGAAGACTACACAGTATTCAAACAAGCACTTCTCACATTCAAGTCAGCACTCACCAGAACTACTTCATTACCCTGATATCCTCTTTGTCCCACAATCCCAGGCAGTTATTCAACACATTTAACTCCCTCCTCCGCCCCCCACTGCCTCCTCCTACTTCTCGTATCTCTGCAGAAGATTTTGAAACACACTTCACCAACAAGATCAATCAGATCAGACAAGTCTTTGCTACCCAACCCCCACAACCCCCATGTATACCACACCTCTTGCCTCCCCCACTAATCCTCCTCTCCAGATCGCACCTCACCACTTGTGCACTGGACCCCATCCCACTTCCTCCCCAACCTCACCACAACAATCATCCCAGCCCTAACCCATCTCTTCAATCTATCACTAACTTCTGGTATCTTTCCTTCCGCTTTCAAACAAGTAACAATTACACCTATCCATAAGAAGTCATCCCTTAATCTGACCTCTATATCCAGCTCCCGCCCCATATCCCTGCTCTCGTTCGCTTCCAAACTTCTTGAAAAGCATGTCCACACTGTACTCTCATCCCACCTCTCATCCAACTCTCTCTTTGACAACCTTTTCAATCCAGCTTCCGCCCCCACCTCTCCACTGAAACTGCCTGACCAAAATTACTAACAACTTGCTGCCAAAGCTAACAGAGTTCTTCGTCCTCCTCCTTCTAGACCTGTCCTCTGCATTTGACAGTCGACCACTATCTCCTATTACAGATCCTCTCTTCCATTGGCATCACTGACCTTGCCCTCTCCTGGATCTTCTCCTACCTTTCCAAATGCACATTTCGCGTCTTCCACTCCCACACGACCTCCTCGCCCCAACCTCTCTCTGTTGGGGTCCCTCAAGGCCCTGTCCTGGGGCCCTCCTTTTTTCAATCTACACCCTTGGTTTGGGACAACTCATAAAGTCCCATGGCTTCCAGTATCACCTGTACGCTGATGACACTCTACCTCTCTGGCCCACACGTCACCTCTCTCCTGTCCAGAATCCCGGAGTGTCCATCAGCCATATCCTCCTTATTCTCCACTCGCTTCCTAAAACTCATCAGGGTCGGACATATTGCAAGTGCAGCATGTGCAATCAACTGGGGCCCCAAGCAGGTGGGGGCCCCCTGAGGTCCAGCACAGCACTGCTAGCTGTCCACATAGCTAATTTGCATGCTGTGCAAATTAGCCATGTGGAGCCCGCACAAGCTAGGCAGCTGTCCCAGGGGTGGATGTGGCGGTGTCAGTACCCAGGGCCCGGACTGCGGGGGAGGAAGGGGGGTCTGGATGCTTTGTACTTTGCCACTGCTTCTTCCCGGGCCCAGCGGCTCGACATGTATCAGTGTGTGGTGAGGTCATCACGCTGCTGTGACTTCCTCACACACTGCTGCTGGTGACTCAGAGCAAGAGGAGGAAGATGAGACCAGAATGCTGCAGCCGCCAGAGTGATGAGAGCGCCATAGGAGCTGAAAATTACCTGTACTGTGGAGTGTGTGTGTGTGTGTGTGTGTGTGTGTGTGTGTGTATTTAGGTCTGGGAGCTTGCTATCAACCTTATGGAGACAGCGAGTGTATTAATGTTGTGTGCAGGTTTCCTCCTATTAGTATTTAGCCGGCAGCAAATCAGTTTCACTTTCACTTTCTCCTGACATGCTGCTGGCTAAATGCTAGAAGGAGGAACAGGAGAGAAAAAGGCTGCACACAACACAGAAGGGAGGTAAAAGACAGTGCTGGGGGGGTGGGCAGTTTTGTGGTGAGAGATCCAGTGCTGATGCTGAAGGCCCCCAGGGTCAGTGGGAACAGGAGACCTTTGTCACAGATCCCCCTGTGAGGTATAGGAGGACAGGAGAGAGGTCGGGGTAGAGGAGACACAGGGCCCCCTGTGAGGGAGAGGAGACACAGGGCCCCCCTGTGAGGGGGAGAGGAGACACAGGCTCCCCCCTGTGAGGGAGAGGGGGACAGTAGACAGGTCAGGGGGTGTAGAGTGGAGACACAGGGCCCTCTGTTAGAAGAGGGGGAGAAAGGCACAGTGCACAAGGGGGAGAGGCACAGCACACAGGGGGAGAGAGGCAAAGCGCATGGGGGGAGACAGTGCCCAGGGAAGAGAGGTACACTGTACAGGGGAGAGAGCCACAGTGGGAAGACACAGCGACCAGGAGAGAGAAGCACAGTGCACAGTAGAGAGAGGCACAGTACACTGGGAGAAAGGCACAGCACATGGGGAGAGAGGCACAGCACATGGGGAGAGAGGCACATTGGGGAAAGGCACAGGGGAGAGGACAGTGGGAGAAAGGCACAGCGCATAAAGGGGGGAGAGGGCACAGCGCACAGGGGGGGGAGAGACACAGCGCACGGGGTGTAGAGGCACAGCACACGGGGGGGGGAGAGGCACAGCACACAGGGGGGGGGAGAGGCACAGCATATGGGGGGTGGGAGAGGCACAGCCCGCAGCCTATATATATATATATATATATATATATATATATATATATATACACACGCATAAAAGTCCTGTAGCCTCTATATTACATATATAACATGTATATTCAACCCCCAGCCTCTATATTATATATTTGCACCCTCTATTGTATTTACACAACCCGCAGCCTTTATATTAAATATATATATACAGCCAGTATGGGACCCACTGAGATGCCCGGGCCTACAAAAACCTGGAGCCTGACCTCGTGTGTGTGTGTGTTATACAGTGGCGCTATGTGTGTTATACAGTGGTGCTGTGTGTGTTATTGTCGAGCCCAGGCTTTGGGGTACTCGGGTATCAGGCTTCAGGGGGTTAACGCTCCTGTTGTCACAGGGAGTGGTGGCCGCGCCTGATCCCGTGTCCTGGGTATATCTTCTAAAAGGGGATATATTTACAGGGGATTTATATACAGTTTGTCGTGATGCCACCTGTAGTTTCTGGTGAGGTGTCACCAGCGCCGCCACAGTCCGCCGGAGGTAGATGGTAGTGCGGCAAGTTAGCAAAGTCCTCTACAGGTAGGGCTGGACCTCCGGGACAGCGTTCCTGTATAGGGAACAAGTACATTCAAAGGAAAATGCAGGCAGAGACAAATTCACTTTTTCTCCGGGTACTTTACTGTTCACTTGCATTGGTAGCATACAAAGTTACAGTTCAGCATTCCTAATGTTATGAGGACAGGTAGCTTAACGGGTGGCTGAATGTGGATCCCTGGTGGTATGGTGGAACCCTTGGTTTGCCTTCATGCTCTAACCCCGTCTGTTTTTCCCTGCTTTCTATTTGCGTTATGAAGTCTGGTGACTTGAAATCAGCCCGACCTCCTTTCCTCTCATCTTCGCTGCCGTTGGGTAACCCTCCACTGGCTGGCCGCTCGTTCCTCTGTCGGTGCCTGGTACCCTCTTTCGGTCTGCTCTGGTGGCCGGCAGAATTGTAGACTCCAAGGGACTCCGGATTCTCTGTGGTCCTAAAGTATCCCACAGGTGCGGGTTCCGGTACCCGGTAAACTGTCTGGGAGACCGTGCCGACGGCCCCTTTTCCCAAACCAGCTGCTCTCCTGGAAAAGCTCTTCTTCCATCTCCTCCTAGTCCCTCAGCCGAGAGACCTCCAACTCCAGCTTAGAGGCAAAGACCAACTACCTTGTTCCCCCTGGAGGTGATTTTATTCCCTCCCAGGTAACCTCCCACCGTGTAAACTAATGTGGGATTGTTAAGATGGGTTCCATCAACCCCTCTAGGTTCCACCTGCAGCTGGAGCACTACACCTCTTTTACGGGTGTAATACTCCTCTGTGACGCCTGCTTAGCGGGGCGCCACATTATACAGTAGTGCTGTGTGATATACAGTGGTGCTGTGTGTGTATTACACAGTAGCACTATGTGTGTGTGTGTATATGTGTGTGTTATACAGTGGCGCTGTGTGTGTATTATACAGTGGGGCTATATGTGGGGGCGGATATGTATATGTCTGGGGCAGTATAATGATACTTTCATTTTTAAGGGTATCGTGTTGAAAAGTGCTGCTGAAGACGGAGAAGAGGGAAGTCTCTAGAGACGAGCTGTGGATGTCATATCTCATCATGGTCCCTGTGCTACAATGAAAGAAAAGGAATGGGAACAACTCCAATCAGAGAAGATGTCATCTACAGTATAAGGTAAAATTATATAAATGTTTGTGATCCTGCCTGCATCTCATCAGTACTGTGGTTCCTGTATGGTCCGCAGCCTGATGACTGGTAACAACAACTCCCAGCATCTCCTTACCATTTTTAAACATAAGTTGGGAGGTTTAGGTGTACAGTCATATGAAAAAGTTTGGGCACCCTCTTAATCTTACTCATTTTAATTTGTTTAAAATTGGGTTTTTGCAACAGCTATTTCAGTGTGATCTATGTAATAACTGATGGACACAGTAATATTTCAGGATTAAAATGAGGTTTATTGCACTAACCGAAAATCTGAAATATGCATTATTTCAAAAATTGACAGGTGTAAAAGTATGGGCACCTCAACAGAAAAGTGACATTAATATTTAGTAGATCCACCTTTTGCCTCTAGTGGCTTCCTGTAGCTGTTAATGAGTTCCTGGATCCCGGATGAAGGTATTTTTGACCATTCCTCTTTACAAAACAATTCCAGTTCAGTTAAGTTTGATGGTCGTCGAGCATGGACAGCCCGCTTCACAACATCCCACAGATGTTCAATGATGTTCAGGTCTGGGGACTGGGATGGCCATTCCAGAACATTGTAATTGTTCCTCTGCATGAATGCCTGAGTAGACTTGGAGCGGTGTTTTAGATCATGGTCTTGCTGAAAGATCCATTCCAGCGTAACTTCAACTTTGACACTGATTCTTGAATATTATTCTCAAGAATCTGCTGATACTGAGTGGAATCCATGCGACCCTCAACTTTAACAAGATTCCCGATGCCGTCATTGGCCACACAGCCCCAAAGCATGATGGACCCTCCCGCAAATTTGACAGTGGGTAGCAAGTGTTTTTCTTGGAATGCTGTGTTTTTGTGGCGCCATGCATAACGCCTTGTTGTATGTACTCATAATGTTCGATCTTCCCAAGACCTCCCTCTTTCCTCCACACTTGTACGTTCCTCATCTAACCACCTGCAAGACTTCGCCCGAGCATCCCCAATTCTCTGGAACTCTGCACTCCAACACGTCCAACTGTCCCCTACACTTGGAACCTTGAAGCAGAACCTGAAAACTCATCTCTTCAGAAAAGTCTACTGCCTGCAATGTCCACGGTGCCACCTTACCACCACTGGACCTGGTCCTCCACCACCACTGGACCCTGTGCTCAACCACCACTGGACCCAGCACCCCACCACCACTGGACGCAGCACCCCACCACCACTGGACCCGGCGCTCCACCGCCACTGGATCCAGCGCTCTACCGCCACTGGACCCGGCGCTCCACCACCACTGAACCTGGCGCTCCACCACCGCTGGACCCGGTGCTCCACCACCATCAGAGCAGACCCATCCTACTACAGTGCCTACAAGTAGTATTCAACCCCCTGCAGATTTAGGTGGTTTGATAAGATGCAAATAAGTTAGAGCCTTCAAACTGCAAACGAGAGTAGGATTTATTTACAGAAGCATAAATCTTACAAACCAAAAAGTTATGTTGCTCAGTTGAATTTTAAAAAATTTTAAACATAAAAGTGTGGGTCAATTATTATTCAACTCCTAGGTTTAATATTTTGTGGAATAACCCTTGTTTGCAATTACAGCTAATAATCGTCTTTTATAAGACCTGATCAGGCCGGCACAGGTCTCTGGAGTTATCTTGGCCCACTCCTCCATGCAGATCTTCTCCAAGTTATCTAGGTTCTTTGGGTGTCTCATGTGGACTTTAATCTTGAGCTCCTTCCACAAGTTTTCAATTGGGTTAAGGTCAGGAGACTTACTAGGCCACTCCATCACCTTGATTTTTTCCCTCTTGAACCAGGCCTTGGTTTTCTTGGCTGTGTGCTTTGGGTCGTTGTCTTCTTGGAAGATGAAATTACGACCCATTTTAAGATCCTTGATGGAGGAGCGGAGGTTCTTGGCCAAAAACTCCAGGGACGCCGTGCTATCCATCTTCCCATGGATGCGGACCAGATGGCCAGACCCCTTGGCTGAGAAACAGCCCCACAGCATGATGCTGCCACCACCATGCTTGACTGTAGGGATGGTATTCTTGTGGTCGTATGCAGTGCCATCCAGTCTCTAAACGTCACGTGTGTGGTTGGCACCAAAGATCTCGATCTTGGTCTCATCAGACCATAGAACCTTGAACCAGTCTGTCTCAGAGTCCTCCAAGTGATCATGAGCAAACTGTAGACGAGCCTTGACATGACGCTTTGAAAGTAAAGGTACCTTACGGGCTCGTCTGGAACGGAGACCATTGCGGTGGAGTACGTTACTTATGGTATTGACTGAAACCAATGTCCCAACTGCCATGAGATCTTCCCGGAGCTCCTTCCTTGTTGTCCTTGGGTTAGCCTTGACTCTTCGGACAAGCCTGGCCTCGGCACGGGAGGAAACTTTCAAAGGCTGTCCAGGCAGTGGAAGGCTAACAGTAGTTCCATAAACCTTCCACTTCCGGATGATGCTCCCAACAGTGGAGACAGGTAGGCCCAACTCCTTGGAAAGGGTTTTGTACCCCTTGCCAGCCTTGTGACCCTCCACGATCTTGTCTCTGATGGCCTTGGAATGCTCCTTTGTCTTTCCCATGTTGACCATGTATGAGTGCTGTTCACAAGTTTGGGGAGGGTCTTAAATAGTCAGAAAAGGCTGGCAAATGAGATAATTAATCCACACATGTGAAGCTCATTGTTCTTTGTGCCTGAACTACTTCTTAATACTTTAGGGGGGCCAAACAGAATGCTGGTGGTTTGAGGGGTTGAATAATAAATGACCCTCTGAATTAACTTTTAACGCTTTAAAAAAAAAAAAGAAAAAATTTAAAAATTCTTTTTGGCTGCAGTGCATTTCCCACTTCCAGGCTGATCAACAGTCCAAATGTCACAATGCCAAGTTAATTCCGCATGTGTCAACCAGCTAAATCTGCAGGGGGTTGAATACTACTTGTAGGCACTGTATATCCCTCCCTATTGCCCTGTAGAATGTAAGCCTGCAAGGGCAGGGACCTCTCTCCCCTCTGTATCGGTCTGTCACTGTTAGTTTGTTCATTGTATTTTTAACTTGCTTGTATGTAACCCTTTCTCATTTACAGCACCACGGAATCAATGGTGCTCTAAAAATAAATAATAATAATAATAATTTCCCCAAAATTTTTGGAGTAAATTGTGGGGGGTGCGTCTTATAGCCCGGACTAACCTGGCTGTGTGGGGATGGCGGTGGCGCAGGGTCATAGGTGGCAGGAACCAGTGCTGTAGTGAACACGTGTGCCCGCTATTACAAAAGATGTCTATTCACTGCTCTCTATGCCCATAATCCCACCCACCGCTCTGCACTGAACACGGCACCGAGAGGTGAGCGGGATTATGGACATGTGGAGGAGCGGTGTGATATGGCAGCCAGCCATGGTTTGAATGGCAGTATTATACATGGCTAATATGTTCAGGCAGAAGTCTGCTGCAATGTTTTTATGAATGTCTCTCCAATACTTAGAAGCCTCAGTCTGCTTCACAGCATTGCAAGAGTAAGGCTGAAGGCACACGGTGCAAGGGACTCGCGCGAGTGCCAGTGTTGTCCTATCAGGCAGGGCACCCAACTTGCATTGTGAGTCAGAAGCGAGAGCAGTCGATTCTGCACGCGATTCTAACGTGTGTGCGGGCACAGCTCCCATAGGCAGTAACAGAGCGCCAGCTTTTACAGTGGAAATATAAAGCCAACAGCTCTTTTAACCCATTTTACAGAACAATTAACCCCTTCACACACATGGTGTAATGACACCATGTTTGTAGAGAGTGAGGACACTCTCAACATACATGGTGCCACTACACCACACCAGCTTCATATTAACCCCTTCATCACTGGGATTTGAGCCGCATCAGCAACCTCTGAGCACACATACGGCGTAGAGGATGCTGATCGGGTTAATGGCTGCAATAACCCCGGAGTACATTATTTTACACCAATCAACACTGTATTAGCTAAACATCTTGTACCACTGCTGTCATAGTGGTACAAGATGATAGCTTACTGTTAGGCATAGCGGGAAATACAAACTAAGTGGCTTTGACAGCCGCAGAGTTTCTATTCTCTGACTTATGCTGTCTGCGGTCCTTCAGGACTGTAGACAACATCACAATCACGCAGCACACACTCACTCATACCTCACAATCACAGCACACTTACATACATACAGCCAGCCACACTCACCACACGCACCACACACACCCAACAACACGCATCACACTCTCATCACTGTCGTGCATCAAACACGCTCCGTGTTTGATGCATGACAGTGTGCCTTCAGCCTTAAGCTTGCAACTTGCTGGAGATGTGGGTGTGTCTCAGGATGATTAATGGAGTCTTTGTTCCACATGTGAGACAGACTGATGCATGCAGAGCCTGCAGGGTGCTGGGCTGTGAGCAGGCTTGTGGAGCACATGGGAAGAGACCAGGCCTGTAGCTGTGGACTGATAAGAGGTCAGTGAATGGAGTCTGAGACTGCTCCATTAGGACCTTTCTGAAGAAGCAGTCTCTCAGAGGTCCTGTGTGGGCTGACTACAGGTCATGTGTGAGGTAAACAGACTGTACATTTTTGGTAAAGCCAAAGGAAGGCTCATGTTTAATTTGCACCGTGTGGTTTATGCAGTCCTGAATAAACCAGCTGGTCCTATTTCATAGAAGAGACTGTTGCTGTGTTTATGGTTTTGTTCTGCTAAGCGAGTGTACCCCGGCCCGCTCCGTAATCGTTATATCACAGCGGCACACGTGATTATCTGTCAGCTGGTTTACCGCAGCAGATGTCCACTATTAAAGAGATTCAATATTCACTCTTCATAATTCTGGCCATGGGGAGCAGTATTTATTCCGGCATCTGATGTTGGTGTATGAGGGCGTGCATTGCAGTGACTTCATGCGGTGCACTGCTTACACACTGAAGTCAGTTGCCGGCATCAGAAGAGGACACCACACACTGAGGGAGTGGAGAGAAGGTGAGGAGAATCACTTACTTTTTATCTGTGTGGCCGTGATGGGTGTCATATACACCAGGATGGGTCCTCAATGTAAATCATATATACCAGGATGGGTCCTCAATGTAAATCATATATACCAGGATGAACTGAAGATGAGGGCCATATGTACCAAGATGGGGCCATATTTTTCAGTATGGGGCCACATATTTCAGGATGAGGGCCATATGTACCAGAACGGGCCCAGGATGAGAAACATATGTACCAGAATGGGGCCATATATACCAGGATGGGACCAGATGAGGGCGATATGTACCAGGATGGGTCCATATATACCAGGATGGGCCCAGATGAGGGCGATATGTACCAGGATGGGGCCATACATACCAGGATGTGGGCTATATATTCCTTTTCACTTTCCTCAATCTCACATGCTCACTGCCTTGGAGTAATCCCTGACTTTACACTTTATTTCAGGCCACATATCCAATCCCTTGCAGAGACAGAACCACCATCAGTAGATGAATGTGGTAACAGAATGACCATCAGTAGATGAATCCGGTAACAGAACCACCATCAGTAGATGAATGCGGTAACAGAACCAAAATCAATACATGAATGCAGTGACAGAATCTCCATCATTAGATGAATGCAGCAACAGAACCACCATTAGTAGATGAATGTGACTCACCGTAGCCGGGTAGTTCACGTCGCAGGCGTCTGCTTCTCTTGTCACGGAACCGCGCCTGCGGCTGTGAGGCCCGGTGGTCCAGATCAATAGGGGAAATGGCGGAACAGTAGGGATGATTTGTCTTCGTGATGCCACCTGCGGGTGTTCTGGTAACTTTACCAGCGCTGCTAGGGAGCTGCGCAAGATGTTGTGCGGCAGCTGCGGTAAGGCTGCTGTTAGGCCCAGGAGTCAGACACAGACACGCCAAAGTCTTTTTAGTACCTTTACTGGTGGTTTTCAGGTACGCCAGACCGGGTTCGTGAAGTTTAGCAATCCTGGAGATTCACAGCAAGCAGTTAGTGTAGGCTTCCTTCTCTCTATACTTCTGATGCTGAGGTCGGATGGATGTGGAATCCAGCCGGACCGGGCAGTGTGTTCAATAGAACGGATTTCACCTGGTTGTCAGCACTGAGGGCACTGTAAAAGGGTGATGATAATTCTACCTTCTTCCCTGGGCTCTCGTTGGTAGGTGCGACAGGTGGAACAGGGGGCTAAACCTCCTGTGGAGTATGCTCGTTCTCTGCAGTGGCTATGTAGCTTCCACAGCTTCGGTTCCAGCAACCGGTTATTAAGGGAGAGAGCTATGATTACTCTGGTGTCCCTGAGAGGCGCTTCTCCTTTTCCTCTAACCCCAATTGCAAGGGTTTCCTCACTGGCTGGATGACTGGTTGGGCCTAGTGTGTGTCTCACAAGGTAGAGATCACACACACCCTGCAGCTCTCCTAGCGTCTGCACACTCTGAAGTTTCTCCCTTCAAGACTCTATTTATAGGGGGAACTGGGTCAAAGTGACCAGTGGAGCTCCCCCTAGAGGCTCGGGGTGAAACCAGGTGTTCTAAAGTGTTGTGGTGTTGTTGGTGAGTGATGCTTTGCTGTTAACTCCATTCATGCCCTAAGGATTTCTGTGGTGCCCAACAGGTGCCAAGGTGCCACAAATGCAGGGTGATAAATATCATTAGTAGATGAATGCAGGGACAGAACCACAATCAGTAAATGAATGCAGCACAAGAACAACCGTCAGGACATGAATGCAGTGACAAGCTTACTACAGTGATCAATTTCAGTGTCAGATAAGTCCCATGATACTCTTATGTCATATACAGTCATATGAAAAAGTTTGGGCACCCCTCTTAATCTTACTCATTTTTTTTTGTTTAAAATAGTTTTTTTTGCACCAGCTATTTCAGTGTGATATATGTAATAACTGACGGACACAGTAATATTTCAGGTTTGAAATGAGGTTTATTGTACTAACCAAAAATATGAAATATGCATTATTTCAAAATTTGACAGGTGCAAAAGTATGGGCACCCTTCTGATTTTCATGATTTGAATACTCCTAACTACGTTTTACTGACTTACTGAAGCACTAAATTAGTTTGGTAACCTGATTGAGCTTTGTACTTCATAGCCCGGTGTATCCAATCATGAGAAAAGCTATTTCAGGTGTCCACTTTCAAGTTGTTCTCCTAGTTGCATCTTCTCTGAGGAGTGGCATCATGGGCTCCTCAAAACAGCTCTCAAATGATCTGAAAAAAAAGATTGTTCAACATAGTTGTTCAGGGGAAGGATACAAAAAGTTGTCTCAGAGATTTAACTTGTCAGTGTCCACTGTGAGGAACATAGTAAGGAAATGGAAGACCACAGGGACAGTTCTTGTAAAGGCCAGAAGTGGCAGGCCAACAAAAATATCAGAAAGGCAGAGAAGAATAATGGTGAGAACAGTCAAGAACAATCCACAGATCACCTCCAAAGACCTGCAGCATCATCTTGCTGCAGATGGTGTCACTGTGCATCGGTCCACAATACAGCGCACACTGCACAAGGAGAAGCTGTATGGGAGAGTGATGCAAAAGAAGCCGTTTCTGCATGCACGCCACAAACAGAGTCGCCTGAGGTATGCAAAAGCACATTTGGACAAGCCAGTTTCATTTTGGAAGAAGGTCCTGTGGACTGATGAAACAAAGATTGAGTTGTTTGGTCATATAACAAGGCGTTATGCATGGCGCCACAAAAACACAGCATTCCAAGAAAAACACTTGCTACCCACTGTCAAATTTGGTTGGAGGGTCCATCATGCTTTGGGGCTGTGTGGCCAATGACGGCAACTGGAATCTTGTTAAAGTTGAGGGTCGCATGGATTCCACTCAGTATCAGCAGATTCTTGAGAATAATGTTCAAGAATCAGTGTCAAAGTTGAAGTTACGCCGGGGATGGATCTTTCAGCAAGACAATGATCCAAAACACCGCTCCAAATCTACTCAGGCATTCAAGGTGAGGAACAATTACAATGTTCTGGAATGGCCATCCCAGTCCCCAGACCTGAATATCATTGAACATCTGTGGGATGTTTTGAAGCGGGCTGTCCATCCTCGGCGAACATCAAACTTAACTGAACTGGAATTGTTTTGTAAAGAGGAATGGTCAAAAATCCCTTCATCCAGGACCCAGGAACACATTAACAGCTACAGGAGGCGACTAGAGGCAAAAGGTGGATCTACTAAATATTAATGTCACTTTTCTGTTGAGGTGCCCAGACTTTGGCACCTGTCAAATTTTGAAATAATGCATATTTCACATTTTCGGTTACTACAATAAACCTCATTTCAATCCTGAAATATTACTGTGTCCATCAGTTATTACATATATCACACTGAAATATTACTGTGTCCATCAGTTATTACATATATCACACTGAAATATTACTGTGCCCATCAGTTATTACATAGATCACACTGAAATATTACTGTGTCCATCAGTTATTACATAGATCACACTGAAATATTACTGTGTCCATCAGTTATTACATATATCACACTGAAATATTACTGTGTCCATCAGTTATTACATATATCACACTGAAATATTACTGTGTCCATCAGTTATTACATAGATCACACTGAAATATTACTGTGTCCATCAGTTATTACATATATCACACTGAAATATTACTGTGTCCATCAGTTATTACATATATCACACTGAAATATTACTGTGTCCATCAGTTATTACATAGATCACACTGAAATATTACTGCGTCCATCAGTTATTACATATATCACACTGAAATAGCTGGTGCAAAATCCCAAATTAAAAAAAAAACAAAACGAGTAAGATTAAGAGGGGTGCCCAAACTTTTTCATATGACTGTATGTAGGACTAAGGGGGGTGCATTATACTATATGGAGGACTATGATTGTGCAATATACTATATGGAGGACAATGGGGCTGCATTATATAATGACCCAGAAAGGGTGATTATAAAAGGTTCTGCATTCAGAAGAGTCTGTAGAATAATTTATGTTGTAATGTATTGTCTGGTGTCACTGTGTCAAATTAAATGTAACTTGTTTCTATATAATACCACTAGTGACCAGCAGGTGGTGGTATAAGTGTGGGCAACTGACTATATAGGAGGACATCTGTCCAGTATTTTCTATAACCTGGTCACTATGGTAACCAGGGAGAGTTGACAGTTGGTAGTTGAAACAAGCCCAGCTAGAGGTGATGAGCAGTGTACAAGGGCGGCCAATGTCATGTACCGGTCAGACAGTCTTCAGAGTCTATCGCAGCCAGCCTACACTGCAGTTATAGATATGCCACATCAGAGTACCCGTCCAGTTGCTGTCCAGCCAGAACCCGTATGGAGTCCAGTGGTGCAGCTGAATGCTGAAGATGTGAACTGTGTTATCCCGTAAAAGGTTTCAGCTTCTCCCACCAAGGTCCGGTCTGACATTTTCCTATCTACCTATCTATGGAGGACTGTATGGGAGCATTATATTATATAGAGACCTATGGGGGTGCATTATATTATACAGAGGATTATGGGGGGTGCATTATATTATACGGAGGATTATGGGGGATGCATTATAATATATGGAGGATTATGGGGGATGCATTATAATATTTGGAGGATTAAAGAGAGTGCATCTAATATATACTTACCTTAAATATGTCTGTCATCCACTTCCATCTGGATGTCCAGGAATCCCATAATCCGACCGGACGTTCCTCCATATTGGAAAACCCATGTAAAGGATGTTCCAGTATGGCACCCGCTGGTGGTACCAGCCGCTTGCACAGTACTACCAGCAGGACACCTCGCCGCCACCGGGAACACCCCCGTTAGGACCCCCCACCGCTGCCGCCACAGGGACCCTCCGCCAGGACCCCCCGCCACTGCCACCACCTAGACCCCGCCACTGCTGCTGCCATCTGGGACACCCCCTGATTTCCCTTCGCCCGACATCACCGCAGCGCTATCTGCACACACTTCCTGTCCCTGCACCCCCTCTTATCATTTCTAGCCATCCCTTTTGCAGAAAAAATCGCTTTTGTAAAGTAAGAGAAAAAGTTATATTACTTTGTCCTGTGTGAGTTCTCTCTTTCTGTGGAAGCCGCAATGGGCGGGGCCTGTGTGCTGCTGCCTTGTAATTATGCACGCCCCTCTCTGCTTCTAAGAGCCTGGCCGTGTCATGAAAGGGGGCGGGGCTCCGGCATGATGCAATTTAGCCCCGCCCCTTTCATGACCCGGCCAGGCTCTTAGAAGCAGAGAGGGGTGTGCATAAGCGATTTTTTTCTGCAAAAGGGATGGCTAGAAATGATAAGAGGGGGTGCAGGGACAGGTCTAAAGATACGGGGGGGTCAGTTTCTGGGTTTAGGATCACTTTAATATGCAAAAAGTCATATTTTATTATTAAAGAAAGAGCGAACAGGGAAAAAGTATGAGACAGGTTACCCCCAATGTGGAGCTGTGTGTTCATATTAAAGTTGTATATCATCGCTGAGTGCCTCTGTGTGATAAACTGTTACTAGTTAGTGATGAGCGAGTACTAAAATGCTCGGGTGCTCGAAGCTCGGGCCGAGCATCCCGAGATTCTCGTGTACTCGGCCCGAGTACCGAGCCCAATGTTATCCTATGGGAGACCCGAGTATTTTTATGAAATGACTGCCGGCAGCATGTAGAAACCCTAAAAATGTCACAAAAGTCTCAGAAGAGTGCTCAAATGACATGGCAACACCATGGGGAAGACCCCTGGAAGCATTTCTCACTCAAAAGTCACAGCTGTGAACAATGTTGTCCGAGTTTCACGCCAATTTTACGGAGTCACCAGAAAACCTTCCAAAATGACACCAAAATGAATATTCAGGGTGGAAATGTTAAGGGCACATACCCAATAGTGAGATACAGCTGGTGTATGTTACTTTTTGTGATTACATGAAAGATTTTACGTGAAAACATTGTGCGGCACTCCGATGTCCCTGAGAAGAGACGTACATGAAGCCCTGTCTTGACATAATGTGCCCATTTTGAGGAACTGGGTCTATTCTAGTATTTTCCTTTGCCAGGGCAGTCCAAAATTGGGAGGCTCACCAATGCCCCTGGATAGAGACGTGCATGAGGGCCTGTAAACCTGAAGTGCCCATTGTAAGGAAGTGGGTGTATTGTAGTATAGCCCTTTGGCAGGGCAGCCAAAAATTGGGAGGCTCCACATAGTCCCTGGATAGAGACGTGCAGGAGGGTCTGTAAACCTGAAGTGGGTGTATTGTAGTATAGCCCTTTGGCAGGGCAGCCAAAAATTGGGAGGCTCCACATAGTCCCTGGATAGAGACGTGCAGGAGGGTCTGTAAACCTGAAGTGGGTGTATTGTAGTATAGCCCTTTGGCAGGGCAGCCAAAAATTGGGAGGTTCAACAATGACCCATGAATACAGACATGCAGTAGGGCCTGTAAACCTCAAGTGGGTGAATTGTAGTATAGCCCTTTGGCAGGGCAGCCAAAAATTGGGAGGTTCAACAATGACCCATGCATACAGACATGCAGTAGGGCCTGTAAACCTGAAGTGGGTGTATTGTAGTATAGCCCTTTGGCAGGGCTGCCTAAAATTGGGAGGCTCCACATTGTCCCTGGATAGAGACATGCAGGAGGGCCTCAAAACATTTTTCCCATTGAAAAGGAGCGGGTCTCCTGTCGTTGTAATGCCCATTCTAAAAGAATGGGCGAAAAAAATGTACCACTGCGGGTATACCTGAAACAACAGCCTAACTATTGTAACGGTCATCATGGTGGCACATGAGGAGAAGGAGGAGCAGTCCAGCGATTGGCCAAAGTCCAGAAGTGTGTACCCATGGGTGAGTGGAGGTAAATGGCAAATTCCCATAACAAAATTTAAATTCAGTTGTCATTTGTTGGTGGTGTGGTGAAGTCTGGCCCAATCCAACCCTTGTTCATCTTGATCAGAGTCAGCCTGTCAGCATTTTCAGTTGACAGGCGTGTGCGTTTATCAGTAATGATTCCACCTGCGGCACTGAAAACACGCTCTGACAAAACGCTAGCGGCAGGGCAGGCCAGGACTTCCAAGGCGTAGAGAGACAATTCATGCCACGTGTCCAGCTTGGAGACCCAATAATTGTAAGGCACAGAGGAATCTCGCAGTACAGTTGTTCGATCTGCAAGGTAGTCCTTCAGCATCTGGCCAAACTTAGCATTTCTTGTGGCACTACCCCGCACCTCAGGGGCTGTGGTACGTGAGGGGCTGAGAAAATTGTCCCACATTGTAAAGACTGTTCCCCTACCTGTGGCGGATTGGACTTGTGCCCCTCTCGGCCGTACGCCTTGGTTGTCCACCGATTCCTGACCTATGCCGCTAGCGTTTTGTGAGGGAAATGATTTGCCTACTTCCGTGACTATGGCCTTCTGGAACTGCTGCATTTTGGCTGACCTCTCCGCCTCAGGAATGAGAGACATAAAGTTCTCCTTGTAGCGTGGGTCTAACAGTGTTGCCAACCAGTACTGATTGTCGGCCAAGATGTTCTGAACGCGAGGGTCACGAGCCAGGCAGCTTACCATAAAGTCAGCCATGTGCGCCAGACTCTTAACAGCCATCACTTCAGTATCCAGACCAACACGATGACTGAACATGCTGTCCTCCTCTTCCTCCTCATCTCCCCTGTCCTCTGGCCAGCCTCGCTGAATCGAGGGTATGACTGGTGTGCATGTCATATCCTCAATTTTGCCAGAGAGTTGCTCCGTCTTCATCCTCCTCCTCCTCGTCATAGTCCCCCACTGCACGTTGTGATGAGATGAGGCTGGGCTGTGTGTCATCACCCACACCCACTACTGTTTCTTGCTCCAAGTCATCGCGCTCCGCCTGCAATGCATCCTCTTTGTTTTTCAGCAGAGACCGTTTTAGAAGGCAGAGTAGTGGTATGGTGATGCTAATAATGGCGTCATCGCTGCTCACCATCTTGGTGGAGTCCTCAAAGTTTTGGAGGACGATACATAGGTCGGACATCCATCTCCACTCCTCAGGTGTTATGTGTGGAGTTTGACCCATTTCCCGACGGCTTAGGTGATGAAGGTAGTCAACAACTGCCCTCTTCTGCTCACATATCCTGACCAACATGTGCAGAGTTGAATTCCAATGCGTGGGGACATCACACACCAGTCTGTGGGCCGGAAGACGCAAGCGGCGCTGAAAGCCGGCAAGGCCGGCTGAAGCAGCAGGTGACTTGCGAAAATGTGCAGACAGACGGCGAACTTTTACCATCAGTTCAGACAGCTCTGGGTATGACTTTATAAACCTCTGAACCACCAGGTTGAGAACATGGGCCACGCATGGAACATGCGTCAGCTGCCCTCGCCTCAAAGCTGCCACCAGGTTCCGGCCATTGTCACACACGACCTTTCCTGGCTTTAGGTTCAGAGGTGTGAGCCAGTGATCTGCCTGCTGTTTCAGAGCTGTCCACACCTCTTCTGCATTGTGGGGTTTGTCACCTATGCAGACTAGCTTCAGCACAGCCTGTTGCCGCTTTGCAGAGGCAGTGCTGCAGTGCTTCCAGCTTGGGACTGGTGTGGAGGGTACAGTGGATGAGGATGCGCAGGAGTAGGAGGCTGAGGAGCATGACATTCCGGAGCTGTAGAGTGTCGGTGAAACCCTGACAGAGGTAGGGCCTGCTATCCTTGGTGTGGGAAGGACGTGTTCCGTCCCTCGCTCAGACTGGGTCCCAGCCTCCACAATATTAACCCAGTGTACCGTCAAGGAGATGTAGCGGCCTTGCCCACAAGCACTTGTCCACGTGTCTGTGGTTAGGTGGACTTTGGCTGAAACAGCGTTGTTCAGGGCACGTGTGATGCTTTGGGACACGTGGTTATGCAATGCAGGGACGGCACATCTGGAGAAATAGTGGCGGCTGGGGACCGAGTAACGTGGGACAGCAGCCCCCATCAGGTCGCGGAATGCTTCCGTCTCCACCAGACGGAAAGGCAACATTTCTAGCGCTATGAGTCGTGAAATGTGAGAATTGAGAACAGTGGCATGTGGGGCGTTGGCAGCGTATTTGCGCCTGCGTTCAAAGGTTTGCTGAATGGATAATTGAACGCTGCGCTGGGACAAGGACGTGCTTGATGATGGTGTTATTTGTGCGTGGGCAACTTCAGGTGCAGGGCCGGAGGCTTGTTCGCGGCCAGCATGGACAGGGAATTGGCTCGCACGCACAACACGCGAAGACGTAGCACTGACATCAGCAAGCACCGCTCCTCGACTCTGTTGTACTTCCCACAAAGTCGGGTGCTTGGCTGACATGTGCCTGATCATGCTGGTGGTGGTCAGCCTGCTAGTTTTCGTACCCCTGCTGATACTGGCATGGCAGGTGTTGCAAATGGCCTTTTTAGAGTCATCTGGAGCCAACTTAAAAAACTTCCAGACTCGGGAAGACCTAACATTTGCACAAGCACCTTGAGTCGTGTTGTTGTTCCGGGGAACGGTTGCCTGCTTTCTGCCTGCGGACACGACCCTGCTTCGTACTGCCTGTTGGGATGCTACACCTCTCTCCCCCTGTGCACTGCTGTCCTCGCTCTGCATATCCTCCTGCCAGGTTGGGTCAGCTACTGGATCATCCACCACGTCGTCTTCCTCTTCCGCACCCTGATCCTCCTCCTGACTTCCTGGCAATTGTGTCTCATCATCGTCCACCCCTCGTTGAGACACGTTGCCAACGTTCCGTTCGTGAGAACGTGGCTGCTCAAATATTTGGGCATCTGTACATACCATCTCCTCATCACCCACTTCAACAGGAGCTGGAGAGAGGCCAGATTCTGCGAATGGACACGTGAACAGCTCTTCCGAGTGTCCAACTGTGGGATCAGTAATGTCCGTGGACGTATAATCGGCCTGGTGGAAAGAAGGAGGATCAGGTTGGGAAATGTGCGGTGCAGTATCACGGCTACTGACACTTGACCGTGTGGAAGACAGGGTGTTTGTGGAGGTGCCCATCTGACTTGAAGCATTATCCGCTATCCAAGTAACAACCTGTTGACACTGGTCTTGGTTCAAGAGCGGTGTACTGCTGCGGGCCCCAAGAATTTGGGACAGGACGTGCGAGCGAGTAGATGTGCCACTTTGTTGTTGCGAAATTAGTGCTTGCACACGACCTCGGCCTCTGCCTGCACCACCATCACGTCCACTTCCTTGTTCCTTGCCAACGCCCTTGCGCATTTTGCCTGTATACAGCGACAACAGTCAGGTGACTGTTCAGGTCACAGGAGAGAAGGATTTTAGTCCCTAACCTGTATCAAGGTAGTAAGTACAACAGTCTGGTGACTGTAATGGTCACAGGAGAGTAGGATTTTAGTCCCTAACCTATATCAAGGTAGTAAGTACACCAGTCTGGTAACTGTTCAGATCACAGGAGAGTAGGATTTTAGTCCCTAACCTGTATCAAGGTAGTAAGTACACCAGTCTGGTGACTGTTCAGCTCACAGGAGAGTAGGATTTTAGTCCCTAACCTGTATCAAGCTAGCAAGTACTGTTATGGTCACAGAAAAGCTTGGATTACGATCTGGATCACCCTGCCTATATCCTCCTAGATTAGTCCTGAGAAGGACTGTTGTGGCCAGCAGCAGTTTGCAGCCCTGGTCCGGATCTACCTATGAGGGCCGCAAATCTGTCCCTAAGCAGCAGCAGACACTCTCCCTACACTCACTGTCTGGAAGGCTGTGTGCAGAGCACAGCGCGGCCGGGTCTTATAAAGGCTCGGTCACGCTGTGCAGGCCGGCCAATCACTGCAATGCCACAACTAACATGGCTGTGGCATTGCAGTGGTCTGCCAGCCAATCCCTGCATGTGGGCTGGCTCTCTAAAGAGCGCCAACATGCAGGGATGAGGACCACGAGCACAGCACGAGTATCGCGAGATTACTCGGTGCTCGCCAGTGATACTCATGCGAGTACCGAGCAGCGCAGAGCATACTCGCTCATCACTATTACTAGTATGTGTTTAGGGCCTCGTTCACACATACTAATCAGTTTTTTAAGCCCTTAGAAAAACAGATCCGTTTTCTAAAGGCCACTTCACACACACAGATATCTGAGTCCAATATCTGAACAGATCTCTGGTTGCAGTGAAATCATGGATACATTGCTCCATTTTGTGGCTGTGTACAACATGGAGCAATGTATCCATGATTTCACTGCAACCAGAGATCTGTTCAGATATTGGACTCAGATATCTGTGTGTGTGAAGTGGCCTTTAGGGTGCCAATAGTGTCCCCTGAGGTTCTGAACGTTTTTTGGAACTTTTGGGACTTAGTCATTTTTTCACCAAAAACGCATGCGTTAACGCATGGTGCCTATATGTGCCATGCAAAAACACATGTGTTTCCCATAGGGCCCTATGTTAAAAAAATGCATGCTTTTTTTTTACAGCACCCAAAAATGCTGCCTGCAGTGTTTTTTGGGATGCTGAACAAAAACGCATGCGTTATTAAAAAATGCCTTGACACTTACGTGCACCATGCGTTAACGCATATGCGTTTTTGGACTTTGAAAAAAACAGTCCAAAATGTTAAAAAAAAATGGATTTAAGGCAAAAACGGATGGTATGTGTGAACAAGGCCTAGCTCCTATTATTATGTGAAGCTTTGGTCGTGTTACTAAACCATTTCATTCACATCAGGAAACACCCAGGGAGTCTTCACATCTCATCTGCATTTTGCCTGCGTTTGCCTTTGTACGTGTTTTTACCGCTAAAAATGTATCCAAACACATGCGTCATCGCACCCATAGGCTGCAATGCAAAGCCCAGCCAGAAACGCGGGCTGCTACATCTACAGCTGCGTTTTTACAAAATGACATGCGTTTTGCATTGCAGCCTATGGGCGTGTTAACGCATGTGTTTGGATAAGTTTTTAGCGGTAAAAACACATAAAAACGCAGCCCAGCCTTAGATGTGAACTGGGCCTTAGTTGTCAGACATACATATGCTGAATTTTGGAAAGTTTTACCATATATCATGTGCTATCACAATCTTTGTATGATATACAACTTTAATATGTACACACAAGCTCCACATTTGGGGTAACCTGTCTCCTACTTTTCCCCTGTTCGCACTTTATTTAATAATAAAATATCACTTTCTGAATATTAATAAGACTGTGGCCTTGTTCACACACATGAGCTTTTTTGACCATCTCTGCGTTTTTTGGGCTGTTAAAAAAAACGCAGGTGCGTTAACGCAGGGTGCACTTGAGTGTACATGCGTTTCTCAGCTCCACTTGCATGCAGTGTTTTTTGGGTGCTGGAAAAAAACACAGGGGTTGTTTTCAAAAACGCATGCGTTTTTTTAACATGGGGCCCTATGGGAAACGCATGCGTTAACGCAGGGCACATATAGGCACCTGCGTTAACGCATGTGTTTCCCATCGGGTCCCATGTTAAAAAAACGCATGCATTTCTATAACATGGGGCCCTATGGGAAACGCATGCGTTTTTAAATGGCATATTTAAACGCTAGCGTTTTTGCTGCGTTTTTGGGTAAAAAATGAAAAAGTCCAAAAAGGATTAAAATCCTTTCAGACATACAAGGGTCATTTTTTAGCACTCCTAAAAAAACGCATGTGCTTTTAGGAGTGCTAAAAAAATGCAAATTGTGTGTGAAAATGGCCTGTGATCGCTTTTTTTTTGTTTGTTACACACATACGCAGGTAAGTTGTCACTTAGTCGCAATGAAGTACTGTGACCAGGATGACACTGTTAAATTACATCAGATATAGCTAGGCCGCAGCCCAAAAAATAGTGATGAAGTCTGTGTATTTATTAGAGTTGTAGTCCTACAATTTGTGATAACTACCACGGCACTAAGGTTGGCCAACGAAACTGATGAGTTGGTCGCCCAAATTACTCAAGCACATTCTTCCATCATTGAACAAAAATATCCAACTTGCCCAACTAGGATTTAAATGACTATGAGTGATCATTGCTAATTAGTCAGGCAAAACTATTGACAGTTCATGTCACCAACAGAGATGACGATCATTCATTACAGTCAAGATTGACCATGTCCATCAACTTTGATCTAATGAGTATGGCCAGAAAAGGAGATGGTGCCCAAAGAGACAAAGGTCAAGATCTTATTGATATTCAGGAAGTTCTTAGGCCCTCTGGGTCTGGAATTTGCATACCTTTCAAGATGTGAGAAGAAAGAAGGCTGGAGGCCTCACCTAGCTCAGGGTCAGTCCATACACAGCAGGGGTATTGTCCTAGGACGTGTGCGGAGAAGTGTGTGTATTGTAAGGTGTGTTATGGGGTAAACAAGACACAAAGCTAAAAGGGAAATGATTCTGTCACCACAGAAGACCCTCGGGAAGTTGAACTTGTTGAACTTCTGGATCCTTTTCATCAGTGGAGAGATAAGCAGCTTCCATATTGTCTTTCATGGAGAAAGACAGAAATGGTCCTTTATGTGTTGGGGTGTCAGGAGAGACAGCTGTCATTAGAGTGATGGTTTGACAGATAGCCTTAGGGTCTCGTCACACTTGGCGACTCTCCAGCGATCCCGAAAACGATCCGACCTGGTAAGGATCCCTAGAACGTCACTACGTGCTCGTTGGTGAGATGTCAAACAGTCAGATCTACTGAGCGACGCAGCAACGATACGGCGACCTGTATAACGAGCTCGGCGCTCGTTGGGACCCTGTCACACAGCAGCTAGTCTGACGACACAGACCTGAGTGGCTGAGTTCTGAGTCACTAACAAGGTCGTTGTTATGGCGTCAAACACACCGATGCATGCTGCCCAGCGGGAGCCCGATGATCAAAAAATGGTCCAGGACA
This sequence comes from Allobates femoralis, assembly GCA_033576535.1. Classification (NCBI taxonomy): domain Eukaryota; kingdom Metazoa; phylum Chordata; class Amphibia; order Anura; family Aromobatidae; genus Allobates; species Allobates femoralis. The sequence goes on along the minus strand of JARQOC010000004.1, from coordinate 23,578,362 downwards.
TTTTAACATGATCTCACAGTGGCGGCCTGATCGCTGCTACATGTCAAACATAGCAAGATCGCTGTTACGTCACAAAACCTGTGACATAACAGTGATCTCGCTAGCAATCTTGCTATGTGTAACAGGGGCTTTAATGTGTATGTCCAGCTTTCCAGACCCATAGTGGAAGGTAATTGCAGACTGTGAGCCTATGGTCACTTTGGTACAGCCCAGCTTTGTGGGACACCTATGAAGAGCGAGAACCTTATACCCCTGTAATATGCACCACCCCAAAAGCGCATGCCACTTCACAATTGTTCCACAGCAATGCCGGTGTATTCTGGGAGACCCTTTCATTTACAATCACTTGAAAACTACTTCAGTTCCAGAATATAAGGTTGGATATCATGAAGGTGGAGAACCCTCAAGAGACAAGGACATGATAAACATTCTTGAGCCTTATGAAAATCTTTTCTGCATGTTGCTATATGGCAGAAGCTGTTCATGATCATTTCTGACTAGCTGAGATGTGAGCTGCTCCCTATCTTCATTTAATTGTATGGGGGGCTGTGGGGGCCATTATACTGTATATGGGGGCTGTGGCGGATATCATACTATATATGGGGGGCTGTGGGGGCCATTATACTCTATATGAGGCTCTGGTGGACATCATACTATATATGGGGGGCTGTGGGGGCCATTATACTCTATATGGGGGCTGTGGTGGACATCATACTATATATGGGGGCTGTGTTGGACATTATACTATATATGGGGCCTGTGATGGACATCATACTATATATGTGGGACTGTGGTGGACATCATCCTATATATGGGGGCCTGTGTTGGACATTATGCTATATATGGGGGCTGTGTGGGGCCATTATACTCTATATGGGAGGCTGTGGGGGCCATAATACTATATATGGGATCTGTGAGGGCCATAATACAATATATGAAGGGCTATAATACTATATATGGGGGCTGTGGTGGACATCATATTATATATTGTGAGGCTATGGAGGAAATTATACTACATATAGGGGCTGTAGTGATGACCATACTATAAAATGGGAGGGTGGACACATCAAACTGTATGAGTTGCTGTAATGACTATCATAACGTGTAGGACAGTATGAGGAGGGAGTCAGTTTGGAGAGGGCAGTATGTTTGACCATATGAGGGAATATTGTAAAGAGGGGCACAGGAATAATATGGAGAGGGGGAAGCATGAAATGGAGGCACAATATTGAGGAAGGTAAGCATTTGAGCGAGACAGTGGGGAGATATTGAGGGTGCAAGGGAATAGTATAGAGGGGACAGCCAATGTACAGGCCATGGTTCATAAGGGAAGGTGGAATGTGTAGTGGTTATAGGTGATACTGAAAGGCAATGGGGTGGTTAAGGCTTTTAGTGTGGTGGCTGTAGCTCATTAAGGCAGGCATTGTGGAAGCCATGTGCCATAGGAAGCGTATTTAGGACATAGAATGGACAAACATTTGTAAGCAGAGTGCATTTTAATGACACTCCTATTTTAAGGTCACTGTGTTGGAATGTGCAGTATAAGACCGGAGAAGAAATAAATCTGCAGAGACGAGCTGTGAATGTGGAAAGTAATTATAGCACGATGAAGATGAAAAGAGACGACTCCAATCTATCAAAGAAGATGTCGCTTATAAGGTACCAGGACGTAAATGTGTATTTGTCTTCCTGACTACGTCTCATCAGTACTGTGATTCCTATATAGTCTGCAGTAAAATGACTGATGACAATAACTCACAGCATCTGCTTCCCATTGCTAAGGACATATATTTGGAGGGTTGTAAGCTCATGCAATATAATTATATATGGGACTGACTTGACATTACAACTTATCATTGTTTTAAAATTGGTTCTTATATTCAAGTATACTTATGGTGGTTTTGGTGCTGCATTCATGTACTTATGGTAGTTCTGATAATGTATTCATGCACTGATGGTGGTTCTGGTGATGTATTCATGCACTGATGGTGGTTCTGGTGATGTATTCATGCACTGATGGTGGTTCTGGTGATGTATTTATGCACTGATGGTGGTTCTGGTGATGTATTCATGTACTGATGGTGGTTCTGGTGTTATATTCATGTACAGTTGGTGGTTCTGGTGACATATTCATGTACCTATGGTGGTTCTTTTAATGTATTCATGTACTTATGGTGGTTCTGGCTATTTATGTTCTTGTGATATGTTCATGTACTGATGGTCATGCTGGTGACGTATTATTTACTGATGATGGTTCTGGAGCCATAATAATCATGTACTATTGATAGCTCTGGTATTCTATTTATGTAATGATAATGATTTGGGTTTCATATCCAAGTGCTGCTGATGGGTTTGGGGATCAACACATCACTAGAAATCCCAACATGAATACATCACCAGAACAACCATAAGTATATGAATATATCACCAAAACTGGAAAACATCACCGGAACCACCATCAGTACATGAATACATACCCAAAACTACAATCACTTTTGTGCAAGCTGTATTTGCCACATGACAAATGCAAAAGCCATAAAATATATCCCTTTATTTATAAGTAGGTCTGTTTATTTTCCATTAGGGTATTCCATCATATGCTGTACATCTTAATTTAAACCAAAGGACTTCCATTATAGTTAAGCTATATTCATTTCCATGTCTCTTCTTGAGTCTGACATTTAAAATATAGGTCATAAAGGATGAATATAGATATTTTTCCCTTGTATTGTATGACTTGACTGCAAACAGTAAATGTTTCTACATCTATCTTTTGAAATTACAACCGTGCAGCACTTCTTTTTACCTTTACGTGGTATTTTTTGGTGAAAAAGATAACAATTATAACAGAATCGGTCGTCAGAGCTTGTTACCTAACCCGTCGGACTAGTGGAGTGTGTTAGGGGTCCTGTTACCTTATCCTCTGATCCATACCTTTACTTCAGGGGGAAGGGGGTGGAGGTGCCATTAGCTCCATCTGCCTAGGGCACCACAATACCTTGTCTTGGCACTGAATACTGTGTAACTTGTTGGACATGATAACATTGCACCTAAGAGACTTGGGGGTATCGAATAAGACAAGTATTAGTATAAGGGCAGATCTGAAAAAAGTAACTTATCAGAAGAAAAAAGAACATATACTATGCAGAAAAAATTAAAATATCATTAAAAGTATCGATGGCGGAAAAAATGTAAAACTTAAGAGAAGCACATGCTATTTTATGGGAATTAAACTGCAGACAGAAAAGATGTTGAGGTCTACGCAAAGAAGGTAACAGGAAAAGATCAATCAACTGACCCCCATACATAGGAAATTTCGGTCGGGAATTCTCCAATGTTGTTTACGAGAGAGATGCTGATGAATTACTTTGTCAGTGGTTTATATTCATAAAATAAAAAAATTGGCCATTAAAATTCTGCTGGACATTATCTGTTGGGAAGGAATCGGGAGGCCTCATACACAATTGAGGTTTGGCCAAAGTTGACATAATCGGCTGTAGGCAAATTTTATTGATATTTTTAGGGTCCTTTAGTCCAGTGGCACCTAAGATATAGCTAGGCAGCTAGGCCAAATCCATTTGATCTGTTTTGTACCCCACAAACTATGAGATTTGTAGTCCTACAATTCCTGATGGCTACCATGGTCCTAAAGTTGGCCAACTAAAAGTTCTGTAGACGACGGGATGCAAGTTGGTGGGTTGGATGACTACAAATGTTCATTGTTAAAACTACAGACGACGATCATTCATTACAGTCAACATCGGCCATATTCATAAACTTTGATCTCATTCTTGAACGTTTTACATCCTTGATGTCTTGATTTGGCAGAAGTGTTAACATATAAGAACAAAGACGGCTGAAGCATCACCAACCTCAGTGTCACTCCATACAGAGCAAGGTATTGTCATCAGAAGTGTGCCGAGAAGTGTGCCAAGAAATGAGCGTAAACAACCCACAAACAAAGCTAAAAGGGAAATGTATTCTGTCACCAAAGAAGACCCTAATTAGAATGCTAAAGAGTTGGTCATTTTGTACTGGTTTCTTATGAGGAGTGAAAGAGAGGTCAATTACTAGATTTGTTTGTTTGTTTTTAATGGACTTAAGCTTGATCTCAAGCCATGGTGACTTAATAGATAAATGCTATTTAAGATCGATCTTGTGCGAGCCTAGTTAGGTACACCAGGGTTTTCTGTTTTCTCCAAGCCTACTTAGGTCGATCAGGGTCTTCTCCAGGCCCATTTAGGTCCACCAGGGTATTCTCCAAGCCTAGATAAATCCACCAGGGTTTTCTCCACCATTATCTTGATAGTATCAAGCCATTGGGTTGCTCATCTTCCTCGTCACCTTGTTCCTTCTATTCTTCTAACCATGATGTCCTTCTCCCGTGATACCTCTCTCTGTATTATTATTATTTATTACTAGCTGTGAGCCCGATGCAAATGCATCGGGATTCTAGAACGTGCGTTAATTAGATTATAGTAGCTATATTATTTTTTTTTTTTTTTTTTTTTTTTTATTTCCAATTTTTTTGAATAACTTAATGTTATGAATATTTTATTTATTAGTTTTATTTTATTAGAATTAGTTAATGTTATGAATTTTTATATGGAATATTTTTTTTTTTATTTATGATTTTATTATTGTAATTATTTATTATAGAATATTTTTAGAATATTATTTTTTTTTTTATTTTAATTGATTTTTTTTTTATTTGAGCAATTTGAATTTCTTAGAATTAGTTAATGTTATTAATATTTTAATTATATATATATATATATATATATATTTTTTTTTTTTTAATTTTGATTTATTTTAATATTTATTATTTTTATTATTTGTATATTAATTTTTTATTTTAATGAAATTTATTTGTATTAGATTATTTTTTTTTATTTAAATTAGTTAATTTAATTAATATATTAATTTTATATATTATTATTTTTTTTTTTTTAATTTTATTGGGGGGTGTGAATACTTTTTGGGGGGGTGTAAGGACTTTTTATGGGGGTTGAATACTTTTTGGGGGGGTGTGAATACTTTTTGGGGGTTGAATACTTTTTGGGGGGGTTGAATACTTTTTGGGGGGTGTGAATACTTTTTGGGGGGGTGTGAATAGTTTTTGGGGGTGTGTGAATAGTTTTTGGGGGGGTGTGAATAGTTTTTGGGGGGTTCAATACTTTTTGGGGGGGTGTGAATACTTTTTGGGGGTGTGTGAATAGTTTTTGGGGGGGTTGAATACTTTTTGGGTGTGTGTGAATACTTTTTGGGGGTGTGTGAATACTTTTTGGGGGGGTTGAATACTTTTTGGGGGGGTGTGAATACTTTTTGGGGGGGTTGAATACTTTTTGGGGGGTGTGAATACTTTTTGGGGCTGAGTGCTCGCAATGGCCGCGAAGTGGGCATTGCGAGTCGCTGGCCGAAAATCGAACCAGAGGCTCGGCCACAAAGTTAGCGATTTACCGCTCAGGCAGCGACTCGCGCTACATGAGCGGTAAATCGCTAACTTTGTGGCCGAGCCTCTGGTTCTATTTTCGGCCAGCGACTCGCAATGGCCGCTTCGCGGCCATTGCTCGCGCTCAGCCAGCGACTCGCAATGGCCTCGCGGCCATTGCTCGCGCAGGCCAACTGGTGACGTCACAGAGTGACATAGCCACGGTCTTTTCGGTGTCCGACACGGAAGTGCCTACGGCAATTATATAGTAGATATATATATCAGTACGATGGTATATGGTGGTAATTAGAGCACATGTATAGCAGCACTATAGTATATGGCGGTAGATTATAGTAAATGTATAGCAGCACTATAGTATATGGCGGTACATTACAGTACATGTATAGCAGTGCTATGGTATATGGCGGTACATTAGAGTACATGTATAGCAGCGCTATGGTATATGGCAGTACATTATAGTAAATGTATAGCAGCACTATAGTATATGGCGGTACATTACAGTACATGTATAGCAGTGCTATGGTATATGGCGTACATTACAGTACATGTATAGCAGCACTATGGTATATGGCAGTACATTATAGCACATGTATAGCAGCACTATGGTATATGGCAATACTGCGGTCACCGCGTCCCCACTCCTCTGGCCCCCGGTTGTCCACAGTAAAATTAAAAAAATCCTCAGTGAGGATACTCACCTGTCCGGCGGCTCGCTCCACCTCCGCCTTGTAGGTCCTACAGGCCTTTAGGACCTGTAGTTGCCTGGCAAGCGATCAGCTGAGGAGGGAGGGGGGGCAGGATTGTGTTGGGGGGGCAGAATGAAGCGAGCGGGGCAGAATGAAGCGAGCGGGGCAGGATGGAGCGAGCGGGGCAGGATGGAGCGGGAAGGGGGGCAGGATGGAGCGGGAGGGGGCAGGATGGAGCGGAGGGGGCAGGATGGAGCGGGAGGGGCAGGATGGAGCGGGAGGGGGCAGGATGGAGGCGGGGGAAACAGGATGAAAGCCGGGGGAAACAGGATGAAGCCGGGGAAACAGGATGAAGCCGGGGGAAACAGGATGGAGGCGGGGCGAACAGGATGGAGGCGGGGCAACAGGATGGAGGCGGGGCAACAGGATGGAGGCGGGGGAGGGGGGCGCAGGATGGAGCGAGCAGGGCAGGATGGAGGCGGGGGAGCAAGAAGAGCGGGGGGCAGGATGGATTGAGCGGGGCAGGATGGAGGCGAGAGGAGCAGGATGAACCCGAAGGGGCAGGATTGAGCAGATGAGCAGAATGGAGCAAGCGGGGCCGGATGAGTAAGCGTGAGGGCAGGATGGAGGCAGGGGAGCAAGAACAGCGGGGGTGAGGATGGAGCGAGCAGGGCAGGATGGAGTGAACGGGCAGGAAGTAGTGAGTGGGGCAGGAAGGAGCAAGGGGGGCAGGATGGTGGGTGGGGGGGCAGGATGGTGGGTGGCGGAGCAGGATGGAGGGGCGGGGCAGGATGGAGGCGGAGGGGCAGGATGGAGGCGGAGGGGCAGGATGGAGGCGGAGGGGCAGGATGGAGCCGGAGGGGCAGGATGGAGCCGAAGGGGCAGGATGGAGCCGGAGGGGCAGGATGGAGTCGGAGGGGCAGGATGGACGGAGCGAGGCAGGATGGACGAAGGCAGGGCAGGATGGAGAAGGCGGGGCAGGATGGAGACGGCAGGGCAGGATGGAGACGGCAGGGCAGGATGGAGACGGCAGGGCAGGATGGTGGCGGGGGGAGGGGGGGCGGGGAGGATGGAGGCGGCGGGGCAGGATGTTGGCGGGGGGTGAGGATGGTGGTGGGGGTGCGGGATGGAGTCCGGGGGGGGCAGGATGGTGTTGGGTGGGGCAGGATGGATAGGGGGGGGCAGGATGGAGGCGCTCCTCCTGACCCCCTCCGCTCCCCGTGGCACCCGTCCCTCTGGGCCTCCAGTCTCTGCGGCCCCCCTCCCTCTGGGGCTGCACACCCCCCCCCCCTCCTTCATGGTGATAATAAAACTAAAAAAACCTCAGTGAGGATACTTACCCTGCGGCGGCTCGCACCACCCGTCTTGTAGGAGGCAGGACAGGACCTGTCGTTGGCTGGGAAACCGATCTGCTGGGGGTCAGTGGGCAAAGCGAGCGTCAGTGGGCAGAGTGGGGGATGAGTGGGAAGAGCAGGGGTTAGTGGGCAGAGTCATTGGGCAGAGCAGGGGTCAGTGGGCAGAGCTGGGGTCAGTGGGCAGAGCTGGGGTCAGTGGGCATGGTCAGTAGCCAGAGGGGGGGGGTAAGTGGGCAGAGCAGGGTCAGTGGGCAGAGCGGGGGTGAGTGGGCAGAGTGGGGGGTGAATGGGCAGAGCAGGGTCAGTGAGCAGGATTTGGGGGTCAGTGGTCAGAGCAGGGTCATAGCGGGGGTCAGTGGTCAGAGCAGGGGTTAGTGGGCAGAGTGATTGGGCAGAGCAGGGGTCAGTGGGCACAGTCAGTAGGCACAGCAGGGGTTAGTGGGAAAAATCAGTGGGCAGAGCAGGGGTGAGTGAGCAGAGCAGGGGTGAGTGGGCACAGTCAGTGAGCAGAGCAGGGGTCAGCGGGCAGAGCGGGGGTGAGTGGGCAGAGCAGGGTTTAGTGGGCATAGCAAGGGTTATTGGGCACAGTCAGTGGGCAGAGCAGGGGTTAGTGGGCAGAGCGGCGGTCAATGGGCACAGTGAGTGGGCAGAGAAGGGTCAGTGGGTAGAGCATGGGTGAGTGGGCACGGTCAGTTGGCAGAGCAGGGGTCAGTGGGCATGGTGAAAGGGCAGAGCGGGGGGTGAGTGAACAGAGGGTGGTCAGTGGGCAGAGCAGGGTCAGTGGTAAAAGCAGGGGTGAGTGGGCAGAGTGGGAGTAAATGAGCAGAGCAGGGTCAGTAGGCAGTGTGAGGGGTCAGTGGGCAGAGCATGGTCAGTGGGCAGTGTGAGGGTAAGTGGGCATAGCATGTTCAGTGGGCAGTGTGAGGCGTGAGTGGGCAGTGTGAGGGGTCAGTGGGCAGTGTGAGGGGTGAGTGGTCAGAGCAGGGTCAGTGGGCAGAGCAGGGTCAGTGTGAGGGGTGAGTGGGCAGAGCAGGGTCAGTGGGGTGTGTGAGGGGTCAGTGGGCAGAGCAGGGTGAGTGGGCAGTGTGAGTGGTCAGTGAGCAGAGCAGGGTCAGTGGGCAGAGCAGGGTGAGTGGGCATTGAGGGGTCAGTGGGCAGAGCATGTTCAGTGGGCAGTGTGAGGGGTCAGTGGGCAGAGCAGGGTCAGTGAGGGGTGAGTGGGCAGAGGATGGTCAGTGGGCAGAGCAGGGTCAGTGTGAGGGGTCAGTGGGCAGTGAGGGGTGAGTGGGCAGAGCATGGTGAGTGGGCAGAGCAGGATGAGTGGCCAGTGTGAGGGGTCAGTGGGCCGAGCAGGGTGAGTGGGCAGAGCATGGTCAGTGAGCATAGTGGGGGTGAGTGGGCAGAGAGGGGGTCAGTGGGCAGAGCAGGGTCAGTGGTCAGAGTGGTGGTGAATGGGCAGAGCAGGGTCAGAGAGGGGGTCAGTGTGCAGAGTGGGGGTGAGGGGGCAGAGAGGGGGTCAGGTGGAAGAGTAGGGGGGTGAGTGGGCAGAGCGGGGGTGAGTGGGCAGAGCAGGATGAGTGGGCAGAGCAGGGTGAGTGGGCAGAGTGTGGGTGAGGGGGCAGAGAGGGGGTGAGGGGGCAGAGTAGGGGGGTGAGTGGGCAGAGTTTGGGGGTGAGTGGGCAGAGTGGGAGTCAGTGGTCAGAGTGGGGGTCAGTGGGCAGAGCACGGTCAGGGGCAGAGTGGGGGTCAGTGTGCAGAGTGGGGGTGAGGGGGGCAGAGAGGGGGTGAGGGGTAAGAGTTGGTGGGTGAGTGTGCAGAGTTTGGGGGTCAGTGGTCAGAGTGGGGGTCAGTGGTCAGAGTGGGGGTCAGTGGTCAGAGTGGGGGTCAGTGTGCAGAGTGGGGGTGAGGGGGGCAGAGTGGGGGTGAGGGGGGCAGAGAGGGGGTGAGGGGGAAGAGTAGGGGGGTGAGTGGTCAGAGTGGGGGTCAGTGGTCAGAGTGGGGGTCAGTGGGCAGAGCAGGGTCAGGGGCAGAGTGGGGGTCAGTGTGCAGAGTGGGGGTGAGGGGGGCAGAGAGGGGGTGAGGGGGAAGAGTAGGGGGGTGAGTGGGCAGAGTTTGGGGGTCAGTGGGCAGAGTGGGGGTCAGTGGTCAGAGTGGGGGTCAGTGGGCAGAGCAGGGTCAGAGTGGGGGTCAGTGTGCAGAGTGGGGGTCAGTGTGCAGAGTGGGGGTCAGTGTGCAGAGTGGGGGTGAGGGGGAAGAGTTGGTGGGTGAGTGGGCAGAGTGGGGGTGAGTGGTCAGAGTGGGGGTCAGGGGCAGAGTGGGGGTGAGTAGGCAGAGCAGGGTCAGGGGCAGAGTGGGGGTCAGTGTGCAGCGCAGGGGGATGAGTAGGCAGAGTAGGTTAGATCGGAACAGGACCTTTGATGACGTCACGATCATGTGATCTGTGACTCCACCCATCATCGTGACGTCATCAGAGGTCCTCAAGCAGGATGAAGAGAGATCGCGGCTGGCTTGAAGGAGCTGTGGTAAGAGGCCGGGGGGGGTGACCGGACAGTGGAGGGGGTCTGTGCTGACAGGCGGGGGGTGACCGGAGAGAGTGAGGGGGGGGGCGATCGGGGAGCGGAGGGGCAGTGGTGATAGGCTGGGGGTGACCGGGCAGTGGAGGATGGCTATGGTGACAGGCAGGGGGGTGATGGGGCAGCGGGGGGAAGTGTTGTGACAGGCGGGGGTGACCGGGCAGTGGAGGATGGCTATGGTGACAGGCAGGGGGGTGATGGGGCAGGCAGCGCGGGCAGGAGGAGGATCATCACTATTAATATGTGTGCTGACAGCGGCGACGGCTCGCAATGCCCGCTACGCGGGCAATGCTTCGCCGTGGTGACGTCACATAGTGACAAAGCCACGGCGTGCCGGGGGCCGACACAAAACGTGCTACGGCAATTATATAGTAGATTGTTATAGCGCCATTAATTCCATGTTGCTTTACATGTGTAGGGGGTATAATAGACAAGTATAATGAACATGGACAATATGAGGCACACAGGTACAGTAGGATAGAGGATGCTGACCGGGAGGGCTCACAATCTACGAGGGGATGGGTGAGGATACAGTAGAAGAGGGTAGAGTTGGTTGTGCGGTGGTTTGATGGACTGGGGCTCACAGCAGGTTGTAGGCTTGTCAGAAGAGGTGAGTCTTCAGGTTTCTTTTGAAGTTTCCAGAATAGGCAAGAGTCTGATGTATTGGGGCAGAGAGTTCCAGAGTATAGCGGATACACAGGAGAAGTCTTGAATGCGGTTGTGGGAAGAAGAGATAAGGGGGGTGTAGAGGAGGAGAACATGAGTGAATCGCAGGTTGCGTGAGGGAAGATATCAGGAGACCATGTCACAGATGTTTTCGAGGAGACAGGTTGTGGATGGCTTTGTGTGTCAGAGTAAGGGTTTTAAACCGGGGCCTCTGAGTAATGGGGAGCCAGTGAAGGGCTTGACAGAAAGGAGAGACTGGGGAGTAGCAGGGAGAGAGGTGGATTAGTCGAGCAGCAGAATTTTGGATAGATTGGAGTGGTATGAGAGAGTGAGTGAGTAGGAGGTTACAGTAGTCAAGGTGGGAGATGATGAGGGGTCGAGGAGTGAACGGATCCGGGAAATATTTTTGAGTTGGAGTCAGCAGGAGGTGGCAAGGGCTTGGATATGTGGCTTGAAGGAGAGGGCAGAGTCGAGGATGACCTCGAGGCACCAGGCCTGGGGTACTGGGGAAAGTGAGCAGTCATTGACATTGATAGATAGATCAGGTAACAGGGGGAGTGGGTTGGGGGAAAGATGATAAATTCTGTTTTGTCCATGTTCAGTGTCAGAAAGCGAGCAGTAAAGAAGGATGAGATAGTGGACAGACATTGTGGAATTTTGGAGGTGATGTCAGGTCCAGAGAGATAGATCTGAGTGTCATCTGTGTAGAGATGATACTGCAGACCAAGGGTCTCAATGAGCTGACCCAAACCGAGGGGAGAAAAGTAGGGGACCGAGAACCGAGCCTTGCTGGACGCCGATAGATAGGGGGTAGGGTGAAGAGGAGCTGTGGGAGAGGGTGATGCTGAATGTCCGGTCTGTTAGATATGAAAAGATCCAGGAGAGGGTCAAGTTAGTGATACCAAGATATTCCAGGATCTGAAGCAGGAGGGAATGGTCTACCTTGTCGAAGGCGGATGATAGGTCAAGGAGGAGGACGAAGTAGTCGTTTGCTCTTGGCGGTTAATAGGTCGTTGGTAACTCTGGTTAAGGCTGTCTCGGTGGAGTGATGCGGTTGGAAGCAAGATTGTAGGTGATCAAAGAGGGAGGAGGAGGAAGAGAGGTGGGAGGACAGCTCAAGGTGGACATGGTGTTCCAATAGTTTTGAGTCAAAGGGGAGAAGTGATATGGGACATTAGTTATAAACAGAGGATGGGTCGAGGGAGGGTTTTTTAGGATGGGAGTGATCAAGGCATGTTTGAAGGATGCTAGTATTAAGTGATAAGTTGAAGAGATGGATTATGGTTGGGATACAGACTGATGAAGACTGTATAATGTGTAGACAAGTCATATCTTGGTGATCCTTCCAGTGACATGTCTGGCTTGATTTGTTCCAGTATTGATGTGTCTGTTCTTTCCATCCATGATATTGATAACATCCTTCTCTAGCTCCACATTTTGAAGGCGTTGATTCTTCTTCTGTCTTATTCTTTTATCGTCCATGTTTCCCATTGATATGTTACTACATGAAAGATACTACGAGCTGCGTCTTCATCACCAGTGAAATGTTCCTTGATTTGAAGACCTTGTCCAGTGACTTTTTAAGTGGATCCTAAAATCTCTCTCTCAAGGACAACAAAGAAATGCTCAGCCAAGTGGTTGGGAATCGGGACAGATAGCTGTCAGTTGAACAGGAGCTCGACAGACAGCCACCTAATGTGTATGGCCAGCTTTTAACTCTCCGTCAGAAACAATGCCTTCACTACCGAGTTCAGGTTCAATGCGCCTTTCAGGCACATGCTAGTAAAATGCCTATAATATCTAATTTTCTCAGGTTATGTGCTCTAAAAGTGATCAGTGACCTTCATAGTGATGTAATAAAAGAGAGTACACATAATCAGGTGCAAAAAAAACCACTTTACGTCCCATAAAAGTAATAACTTCTTGACAATCTGTTAAGGAAGGAGAAATGAAACTAAAAATGCTGCGCCTGTCAGATCAGTTATTCCTGACGGAGAGTTAAGAACCAAAGTGGTATGGAAACGCAGACTGTGACCGATGGCACAACCCAACTTGGAGGGACACCTACAAATAGTGAGCACTTTATTGCCCAGTTTATGCACTGATAGCTCGAATCAATTCAAAATAAAGCAAATTGTTCCACAGCAATGCGTGTGTATTCTGGAGACCCCCTGTAATTTACAACCAATCAAAACCTCCCTTAGTTCCAGACTATAAACTTAGAGATCATAAAGGTAAAAAACCCTCATGATTGGATATAGACATTATAAACCTTTATATTAGTGTTATTATAAGGGTAAAGCTGAAATGAGACCTTTACCGTAAAAATAGTACTAAATATGCAGGAAAAAAATGTAAAAAATTTTAAAACCATCAATAGTCTAAAAAGTTTAAAAGCTAAGGACAGATTGACAGGTTGATAGTTTATGGGAACTAAGCTACAGACGAAAAGGATACAGAGGTCTACTCCAAAAAAGTAATTGTTGAAAAATCTGCCAAACCCAAGACCCAACACTTCCTCCAAGAACAAATATAGGAATAGGGAAATAGATCATGGACAATATGGCTGATTATTGACTACTGACCATTGGAACAATTCCACAACTCCTCCCCATAAGGCCTGATTCTTCCTAAATCTTGAAAAGAACCAGAAGGGAAGGTTATAATTTTTGGGACCAGATACTAAATCTGGACCAGGACCCAATGGTCCTCATGTCACATTATATTTATAGCTGTCCCTTTTGTTATATACCTTTAGAAAACTCGTGAACTTGCTGGAAGAGATTTCCAGTATGCCTAAATCTATGAGAGTAAATGTACCCAAGACCAAGACCATATATACATGACCTGACTGATGGGTGAAAAAAGGCTAGTGTAGATTGCAGATTATACAACACACTTCTTTTCCCCCCAAAATTGGGGGGTTAATAGGGGTGTGCTTTATAATTTAGATATAGATTACTAGGAAGGATGCGGTAGTGAGGTCACAGGAGGAGGTGGCAGCACGAGTAATTCTGCAGGTCCGAAGCTAGGAGGGAGTGTCCTGTTGGTGTGAGGTGGTGTCATTTATTCTCACATTGGTGGAAGCAATAGACTCCTGGAAAATAGCTGTGGAGACAGCACACACACAGATTAAGATCTTTGAGAACCGAGATCTCAATATGCGCATGCGCCGCTTCCAACACAATGGACTTCCGGAAAACAGCTGAAGAGGCAGCGAATGCGCAGATTCAGATCTGAGCTCTCCAAGAGCTTGAATCAACCCTATAGGGCCCTAGTAAATATCCTGGTCCTGGTATACCGCAAGCCTCACTCCCTGACAATTGTAGTCCACAAAGGACCCTCACATTCTGAGAGGCTCTAGATCATCTCTCAAACTCCAGGCCTCGAGGGCCACAAACAATGCAGGTTTTTAGGATTTCCTTAGCATTTGACAGTTGGAAACATCACCTGTGCAGGAGATTTTTACCAACTTTCAAATGCTAAGGAAATCCTGAAAACCTGCACTGTGTGTTACCCTCGAGGCCTGAAGTTTAAGACCCATGCTCTAGTGGAAACTAAATAGACTTCTATTATATGGTAGATAAATGGATACATGTTACGGTTTTTGTGTCTGTCATGCAGCAAATACGGCTTGCAACAAAACTGATGGTGGTTCTGATGGGGTATTCATGTACTGATGATGATTCTGGTAATGTATGTATATACTTGTGGTTATGGTGATATATTCAGTTACTGATGGTGGTTCTGGTGACATGTTCTGGTGATATAGTCATGTAATGATGACTGTTCTTGTGCTATATGTACTTTTAATGGCTCTAGTGATGTACTCTTACAGTGATGATGATCCTAATGATATATTTATCAATGGAGTCATCATCATTAGATGAATACAAAGTAAAAGCCATATCAGTTCAGAAATAGAACACCAGTGCCATCAATAGTACATCAATATGGCCCCAGAACCATCATAAATAAATAAATACATCACCAGAATCACCGTCAGTACATGAATACGCCACTAGAACAACCATCATTACATGAATATGTCATCAGAACCACCAGCAATACATCAACAAAACCACCATCAGTATATGATTACATCACCAGAAAGACACAAAGACACAAAGTACAGGGGCTTATTTACAATGATGGCCCAGCCAACTTGAGGAGATGGGGAACAGATAGGAGCAGCAGTGGTCACCATTTTTTGTGATGCATTTGAGACTGGTGGATCGGATAGGCTATGTCTAAGTGACTTTGACTCGGGATCATGATAGGCCACCCTTAAAAGATGTTTTTGAGGGATCACCTGAAACTATGTAAGTTGTGGGTAGTCCTAATTTCTTGGGGTAGAGCATTCCAGAGAATTGGAGCGGCTCGGGAGAAGTCTTGTAGCCGGGAGTGGGAGGTTTGGATTAATGCAGAAGTGAGTCTAAAGCCACTTTCAGAGGGAAGAGAATGGGTGGGGTGATAGACAGAGATGAGGGTGGAGATGTAAGGAGGTGCTGAACCATGAAGAGCTTTGTGGGTGAGAACAAGTAGTTTGAATTGGATCCTAAAGTGTATAGGCAGCCAGTGTAATGACTGGCATAGAGCAGAAGCGTCTATGTAATGGTTAGCTAGATAGGTGATCCTGGCTGCTGCATTAAGGATGGACTGAAGAGGGGAAAGTCTAGTGCAGGCTAGGCCAATTAGTTGAGAATTACAATAGTCAATGCAGGAGTAAATCAGGGCCAGTGAGGGTTTTGTGGTTTCCAAGGTGAGAAAGAGGTGAATTCTAGAAATGTTCTTCAGGTGCAAGCGGCAAGAGTGGGCGATAGATTGTACAGTGCTGTGCAAATTAATTGGGACCAAGCAAGTCTTTACTTGTTTTTCTTGCGTTTTACTATTGCTGATAAGTGTTTTATCAGTTTTTGGTGTCGTTTTCCTTTTTGTTCCACATTTCCCTTTTCATTTTGGAGAAAACGATCCAGTTTCATTGTGTGTGCGAATTATTCTTGAAACGGTAGATTTTGGGCAGGCAGGCTCGCTGTGTGGGTGTTATGTTTGATTCTGTATTTTAAGTGCAATATACAGAGTCTTTGGCTTTTTTTAGGGTACCTGTATCTATGTAGTAGTCTTGGTTCTGTTCCTGTATCTATGTAATAGGCTTAGTACTGTTTCTGTATCTATGAAGTAGGTTTGGTTCTTTTCCTGTATCTATGTAGTAGGCTTGGTTCTGTTCCTGTATCTATGTAGTAGGCTTGGTTCTGTTCCAGTATCTATGTAGTAGGCTTGGTTCTGTTCCAGTATCTATGTAGTAGGCTCGGTTCTGTTCCAGTATCTATGTAGTAGGCTCGGTTCTGTTCCTGTATCCATGTAGTAGGCTCGGTTCTGTTCCTGTATCTATGTAATAGGCTTGGTTCTGTTACTGTATCTATGTAGTAGGCTTGGTTCTGTTCCTGTATCTATGTAGTAGGCTTGGTTCTGTTCCTGTATCTATGTAGTAGGCTTGGTTCTACTCCGGTATCTATATAGTAGGTCATAGTTCGTGATCATACTGTGGCAGGGTAGTTGAGGGGTTACAGTAGGGTCATCATACTGTGTGTGTGGAGAAATCACTTTGGGGGATCATACAGTGTTTGTGGGGCACATTTGCTGGCATCACACTTTATGGGGGCAATGAAAGAGGAATCTAACGGTTTCAATACGAGGAAAATTACTTTGTAAGGGATGTAAAGTTGTGAGAGAAAAATATTCTTATTTTGGGGTGGGGTGCAATTAGAACGTCTGCTGTGGGGCCCCATGAATTTTATGTGTGCCCCGGTGCAGGATGATGTCCCTTTCACGTACACCTCTTCTGCAGGACTGATTGGCCATAACTTACACACAGGTCCAGTGCTGCCCCTCGGTACATACAGACATCCAGCCATGTTTCTCTACGAGCAGTGGTTGGTTGGTGGTGCCTGTCCCCCTTCCCACTCCCACATCCCTTCCTCAACCCAATTGGAAGGCTCCTGCTATTAACTCTGGACAGCCCTGTGTGCGGCGCTTGTGATTGGCTAAGCGTTTCTGGAGAAGGAGGCGTGGTCTGTTGGGGAAGACGCACCATTTTACCAGCTTAATGCAGTGGCGGCTTGTTGATGCTCAGACTGCAGGTCGTTGCATGTTGTGTGTAGATGGTGTTGCATGGTGACATGTCTGACTAGTTAGTGCCAACAGCAGCCACATTGGAGTTGCCCAGAGTTTTGTAGGCATGTGCCAGAGATAACAAGTTGGCAATGAGTGCTGCCTCCTGTGCTATAAGGATGCAGGACTGTGCCTACACGATCACCGCTCTGCAGTCATCATTATATGTCTGTACGCTTGTTCCCAGCCTGCCATTGCCATGATACTTGTTCTTGATTATTGTGTGTGGTTCTTGTATGTGCATGTGATGGCGCTGACATCCTTGTGTTTAAGCAACTTGTATTTGTTATTTCTCTAAATTAATATGTCCACTATTATCCTAATTTTTACAGGATAGATATAAGTCTGTATGAACCACATTTATTTCTATTGATTTAAAAAGATTTAGGCTAAGTACACATCTAAGGGGGTTGGTTTGCGTTTCTATGCGTTTTTGCACTGCATTAACGCATAGAAACGCAAATGCCTGCGTTAACACACCCATTGATTTAAATGGGAAACGCACTGCAAACGCAAGTAAAAACGCATATCATTTTCTGCAAACACGTGGCTCGGCCACACGCTCCTGTGTTCTCAGAAAGCCACAAACTGGCATTACTCCCGTCAGTCCAAAGTACGACATACGCGATCAACATCTATCAGTCAACCGGCGCAGTGCAGACCTTGTGCCAAGAGGGCCCTGGTGCAGCAGCTGATGGTGAGGAGGGGTGGGGGTTGCTAGCGGATGTCGGCGAGGAGCGGGGAAGGTGGTCATTCGGCTCTCTTTCAAACAATTCTTTCTGACATTGGTCAAGCATTGCTGGTGTGAATTCAGCTGAAGATGTTACCAGGTGAATTTTTCTAGCTATTGCACTGAACCCAAAATTGCGATGCGACCCCAAGTCATAGGTCACGGTGGCCATAGTGAAGGTGGCTTCAAAATAAAGCACAAGACCATTCTAGGGGAAGACCATCACTAACTTCGGAGAGACAATAATTTATGGCTGATTCAGATATAATTTACTAATGGTCATCTGTATAGACAGTGACAACCCATCATTTAAGCTGTCACGGGATGATCTAGTGAATTCTTTATTGAGAAGGAGGTTGGACCAGACTCAGGAGGTATCTTCCAACTGCACCATTCTATGATTCTACAAGGCGGCACATATGTTTTGCATGGGTTAAAGTTGGCCATTATGGTTGTTTCTATGTTTTGATCCTAATTTACGTCAACTAGATACTGTGGACATATAGAGATATACAGGACACACTACTGAAGTTACCATGGTCTGTCAAAGATCTAAAGGCGGCGTCACACGCAGCAACCAAGGCTTCGATGGCGGAAGCGATGCGCGGGTGCGCGCTCGCTTCCGACATCACAGCCTTGGTGTCACACGGCAGGATGTTGCCGGTGACACCGCAGCGATGTGGGTGGAGCCATCGATCAACCCAGCGAGCGATCCGCAGTAATGCTGCGATATAGGCTGGATCGCCGCCAACATCGCGGTGTCAGACGGCGCGATCCAGCCTAATCGCTGGTTGCAGATTGACAGGTTTACGTTCATCCTCATAAACCTGTCAACCTGTGACCAGCGATATATCGCAGTTGCGTCGTGCCGTCATATAGCACGACGCACTTGCGATATCGCTAGCACCATCGCTGAGCACGTCATTTTCGGCGATGTCGCTAGCGATATTGACACATGTGACGGGGCCTTAAGACTTTCATTGTGTCCCACTCCTTTTTATTCACACTTTCTCTCTCCTCCTGACCACCAGGTATCATCTCCTCCTCTCCACACTTCCATAACAAGGAGTCTTCCTCACTTCTTTTACTGACACACTTCTCATGATTAAGTGTTAAAAGTAGAAGGTGTGGAGACAGCAGTGAACACATCAAGAGATTCACAAGCTCCTGTCCACATATGGCTAACTTGGGCTTTACTACCAAATGGCGCCCTGGAATCCTCTGATTCTACTTTTGTCTTTTACAGGTGGGTTACGTCCGGACAGATCATCAAACCAGAAATTCCTCTTGTGTTAATGGGTCAATACCATAAGACTGTACTGATCCAGGGCTCCAGCCTCAAACTTCTTGCCCACAGCCTCTGCATCTCAGAGAAGCGCCACTTTGAATTGATATCAACATGACACCGATACCGTTCAGTCTCAGAGTAGATAAGGAGCTACAAGATCCCTGCCCGATCACTCTCCATCTTGTAGAAAAGGGGCAAAGGAAGCGCACAGGGAAAAGAGAGCTCACAGGGGGAAAGACACAACAACAGGAGAGAGAGCGCACAGGGAAGAGAGACAGCACAAGGGGAGAGAGCTCATGTGGGAGAAGAGCACACAGGGGGAGAGAGAGCACACAGGTGGGAAAGACAGAACAACAGGAGAGCGAACACAGGGAGGAGAGACAGCTCAATGGGAGAGAGCTCATAAGTGGGAGAAGAACACAGGGGGAGAGAAAGCACATGTGATGAGAGAGCGCACGGGGAGAGAGAGCGCACAGAGGGGAAAGACAACATGAGAGAAAGCACACAGGGAGGAGAGATATCACAAGGGGAGAGAGCTCGTAAGTGGGAGAAGAGCACACAGGGGGAGAGAGTGCACAGGGTGGAAAGACAGAACAATAGGAGAGAAAGCACACAGGGAGGAGAGAGCTCACATTTGGTATAAAGGTACTGTCACACGCGGCAATTTTGCTAGGCAATTTCACTGGCAACTTGCTGGTTGCAGTGAAGTCATGGACACATTGTTCTATTTTGTTGCTGTGTACAAATGGAACAACGTGTTCATGATTTCACTGCAACCAGCAAATTGACAGTGAAATTGCCTAGCAAAATTGCCGCGTGTGAAAGGGGGAGGGAGCGCAGAGGGGGGAGAGTGACAGCAGAGAGGGGGAGAGAGTACAGAGGGAGAGACAGTGCACATGGGGGAAGTGCACAGGAGTAGAGAGACAGCACACAGGGGGAAGAGAGCGCGTCATGGGGAGAAGGTTGCACAGTGAAGGAGAGAGACAGCACAAAGGGGGAGAAAGCGTACAGGGGAGAGACAGTGCACAGAGGGAGAGCGCTCACGGCACAATGAGAGGGAGTGCATAATGGGAAAGAAGAGCACCCAATGGGAGAGACAGTGCACAGGGGGAGAAAAAAAAAATGCCAGACTTACATCTTTTTGGTCACCGCAACAAAATGCAACAAAAGGCGATGAAAACATCGCATCTAAACAAAATGGCAGTTCAAGGGGCAAAAATCTGTCAACAGCCCCCAGATCCTGAAAAATGAGAATGTTACAAGGCGCAGAACATGGAGAGAAAAGCAGAAAAATCTCACAAATGTCGCCACTTTCCCACTTCAGTTATATAAACCCCCCATGTCTGGTGTCTGCAGTGACGCTGAGCTGGAGACTCACTGCCGGATCGGCTTCACCATACACTGAACATCAAATGATAAAACACGGCGGAATTGGAATATGTTTTTTGCAGTTACAGCTCACTTGGAATGTTTTCCTGGGTTTCCCGGACACAACACAGCTCGTCCCTCAAAGAAACAAGCCCTCTTATGTCTACTGTAAATAATACATAAGTGAATCAATATTATTATATTATTATACTGTATATTGATGAAAACTAAACTTATGGCTCGTGGTAGAAGAGGAAAAGATGAAAACACAAAAATGACAAATCACAAAGATCGTGATGAGGATATGGGTGGAAAAGAGATGAAGAGATGAGCATCAATAACAAGAGAGGGGCATTAGCCTGAAGAGCTAACAATCACACAAACAGGAGAAATGAAGAAAGCCAACCAGATAGCATGTGATGTAAAAGTGCAGAAGGGAATGAATCCAGAGCGTCATATCCAGGTACATGTTCTGCTCAGTCTATACTGCACACAGCATTGCTGTATACACACAAACATTTGTAAAAAGATACACCTGCATTGGCCGGGAATCGAACCCGGGCCTCCCGCGTGGCAGGCGAGAATTCTACCACTGAACCACCAATGCTTGGATGAGGTTTGCTCCTCTCTCTGTTGGCTGCAGGTGTCTCTGCACAGGATTTTTGACTGACCGAAGCTCATTTTTTGTTTCAAGCTTTATGTTTGGTTTATTTCTTTCTCACATACTACATGGGAGGACGGTGACATCACGATGGGGGTGCTGGCCATCTCCCCCCCCCGTCCACTCTGTCTCCTTGCCCTGTGCGTAGCTCTCTAACCCCATGTGCAGTCTTTCTCCCCATTGTGCTGTCTTCTCCCCTCATGTGCTCTCTCCTTTGAGCTCTCTCCTCCCTGTGCACCATCCCCCCTGTGCGCTCTCTTCTCCCCCATGCACTTGTCCCCTGTGGGCTGTCTCTCCCCTGTTTCTCTTCCCATTGTGTGCTCTCTCTCCCCTTGTGCTGTCTCTCCCTCCGTTTACTCTCTCTTCTTGTGCTGCCTCTCCTCCCTGTGGGCTTTCTCTTCCCCTTGTGGACTGTCTCTCTCCCCTTGTGCTGACTCCCCTTGTGCCCGAGCGCACCTCTCTCCCCACTGTGCACTGTCACACCACAGTAGAGAGGTGTGGTGCGCCATGCCACCATCATCTTTGTAAAGCTAAGTGTCCTAATATGGCGGATGTGTGAGTAAGTCTTGGTATATATGTCCCCCATCCTGGCCCCTTTCTGATATATATGTCTCCATCCTGGGCCCCTTCCTGGAATATATGTCTCCATCCTGGGCCCCTTCCTGGAATATATGTCCCTCATCCTGGGCCCCTTCTTAGTATTTATATGTCATCCATCCTGGTATAGGGTCATTCCATGTCAAGTGAACCAATGATTATTACCTCTATATTTTTAATTCTTTTGAGATTTTGTTATTTGATAATAGCATGTCAGACAATGCAAAATGTGAAGAGAAAAATTTTTTAAAAAATTTATTTTTTTTTAAAATGATTTTCAAAGTTCGGGAAAAGTGTGAATTTCGCTATTGCCTACCTTTACGTTTCTCCTCATAACTAAGGCTAGGAATAAGATAGAGAGACAAAATAAACACCAATCTACTCAGAACTATACAGGCTTTCGCCAGATATGTCACAAGAGGATCTTTGTTAATATTTTACCCATGTGATCGCAAGCGCAAAACTTTAAAACGCATTTCCGAAAAATCGGCGCGCTTTAAATATTTCAAAAACTGCCCATGTGTCTGCTTTGCTCTTAGCCACATCTGTACCAAATTTCAAGTTGGGATCGCGATGGGATCATATTTTAACATATTTTACTATTAATAGCGTCAATGGGTCATTCCATATCAAGTGATCTAAATATGAATATTTTTTTTTACCTGACGTCTTTAGATTTTTATTTTTTTTTTTCCTTTATGAAGTACTACTTTAGTTAATTACAAATTAAAAGTTTAGAATTTTTTTCTTCATCAGTTAATTTTTTACAGATTTTTAAAGTTTAAAAAAAGGGTGAATTTTGGCCTGGTATGACTTTACATTTTTTTTATCTCGGGCTAGAAATAAGATAGAGAAACAAAATAAACACCATTCTACTCAGAACTGTCCAGGCTTTCACCAGATATGTCACAAGAGTATATTTGTTCATTTTAATTTTTTACCCATGCGAACGCAAACGCAACATTTTGAAACGCATTTCCGAAAAAACGTTTTAATAAAAATTTTCCAAAACTGCCCATGTGTCTTTTATGCTCTTAGCCACATCTGTACCAAATTTCAAGTTGGGATTGTGATGGGATCATATTTTAAAATATTTAACTATTATAGTGTCAATTCAAAAATCACCAAGAACACAATCAGTTATTTTTTCTCCCATCGCCTTCCACGACAGCATTGGAGGATGTCGTCCACGCCCTATTGGGGGACAGGAACACAGAGAGGTTAAAAGCCCCTCCCCTTCCTCCGCACTCCAGTGTCTTCCTGTCCCCCTTGGGGCATGGAGAGGTTCCAGTGCTGTCAGGCCGGCAGAGGCAGCATTGGGGTGTACTTACAGCCGGGCCAGGGATGGACGTCGGGGGCGGCCTCCTCCTCCTTCTCGGGGCTCCCGTGGTGGACCATCCGGCCTTCCTGCGTCCTACGGGGCAAAGCAGGCCGTGTATTGCAACGCCGGAGGCCTGTTCAGCTCTCCGGCGTCTCCCTCCTCCAGCTGCGGTCCCTGGGGCATGCATCAGAGGTGCCGAGGAGGCACTTCCGGTTTCGGGGATGGCACTTCCGGTTCCGGGATGGCACTTCCGGTTTCGGGCGGCGGCTCCTGTAAGGTCTGTGGCAGGCTGGGCGCGGCTCCAGGGAACCCAGCAGGACTTTCGCGCGCTACTGCCCGCGGCCGGTGACCAGGAGGAGGGAGGGAACAGGTGTTCCTCGTTGGGGGCACGGTACTTCTGGATAAGTACCCGCCGGAAGCTACACCCAGGTAAGGCTGATCCCTAAAACATGGAAGGTGATAGGCTTCCACCTCTGCTTCGGCAGAGCCCAGCGTTCCCCCAGCTCATGTAAGTGTTTCTGGGGATGGTCACAAGGGGTAGAGTTATTTAAGCCCTGCACTCCCACTGGGACCCCCTTCTCTTCCCTTTTTGTCTATAGGGAGACGAGGGCCGTCTGTGAAAGGGAGCAATAATGTGGCTGCGGCACAAAATGTCCCTCTTCCTACAACAAGGTGTCGGCCATGACTGACAGGGTTGTCAGGATGGACTCCCCATCCTTGCTTGAGGAGCTCCAATCCATTAGGGAAGAGGTGCAGGCTTCTATCTCGGCACTGCGGGGTTTTGCTGCAGCTTCTGGGCCTTCCCCTCCGTAAGAGAGGAAGCTCCAGGATTGTGACTCTGTGGATCTCATGGAGGCTGGCCAGAGCTCAGCGTTAGAGGACGGCGAGGATATTGCCGCTGTTGCCTCTGTCCAGACATGAGAATCTGGACACTACTATTTTTCCACAGAGTCCATGGGTGCATTGGTGGACACTGTCCATTGTACCATGGGAGTAGAGGTGGTGGAATCCCCTTCTTCTGTGCAGGACTAAATGTTCAGAGGCCTGAAGGCTAAGCGGCTCACCCCATCCGAGTGGATTGGAGGGTGATGACTTTGTCTGGGAGGTCCCGAAGGTGGACATCCAGGTGGCCAGGGTAGCAATCAGCTGCTATTGTAAACCCATTGTGCATGCCCTTGACACACTGTTGAGGCTAAGCAGCAGGAGCCTCAGTCACGGGCTGGAGGGGAGACCTCATGAGAGACCCAATGGGAATCTCTATGGAAGTCTCTATAAAGTCAATGGGACTTCTAACATGAAGGTCTATGGCAGTATTCCATTTGGGAAGCTTAGCATATAAGACCACGTTGCCTTTTGAAGATTCCTCCCGGTTGAAGGACCCCCTCGTTCGTAAAATGGAGAGTTTCCTCAAAAGATCCTGGAGGGCGGCAGCTATGTCTTTAACGGTGTACATTTCCTCTACATGTGAGCAGGTCTCTCTTTAAGTGGCTCACCCAGCTGTGAGAATTCATCCTGCAGGGTACTCCCAGGAAGGAGCTTTGGACTCCATTCCACTTCTGAGACGTGCTATGGGCTTCCTGGCCGATGCCTCTGCTGAGTCGTTCCGTGTTGGCGCCAGGTGCGCAGTGTTGGCTAACACAGCTCGCAGGGCAGTGTGGCTTACAAGGTGGAATGAGGAGTTCACGTCTAAGCTCCAGCTGTGTGGCCTCCCCTTGCAAAGGGCATTGGATGACATCCTGGAAAAGGTGTCTCCCGGAACAGGAGCCCTTTCGGAGGCAGTCCTTTTGGCCTGAGCGCAGCCAACCCTCCCAGTCTAAAGGGAAGGGTAAGTCTGGTCGCTGGGCATTCCAGTATGGGAACAAGACCCGTAATATCTTGCTCCCCCAGCAGCAGCATCACCAGCCGCTCCTAAACAAGGTCGCCTTCCCCATTGCGGGGCGGCTCCTGCGGTTTCTGCCACAGTGGCAAGCAATCTCCTTGTGCCCTTGGATCCTCTCGACCATTTGGGAGGGTCTACGCTTGGAATTCGAGAGCCAGCCCCTCCGTGTCTTCGAGTCCTCTCCCTTCCTCAGGGAGACTTTCGCACGGTTTTTCTTGTCGGGTCTGCGACACATGTTGGATTCGGGTGTGGGGTCCCCGGTTCCTCCTGGAGAGGAGGGCCAGGGGCGCTACTCCAGGTTGTTGTGGACCTCCATGACACGTATTCTCATGTCCCCATTCACCCGTCCCACAAGCGCTTTCTGCGATTCACGATCTCCGGGGCAGGCGGGACGGTCCATTCTCGGCTTAATGTGCTGCCCTTTGGGATTTCGTCGGCCCCAGAGGTTACCAAACTCATGGGGGAAGCGATCACATTCATCCAGACCCAGGGGATATGTATGCTTCCCTATTTAGACGACATGTTGGTGGTGGCTCCTTCGGCAGCGCTTCTGCGCACAAAGGTCTCCAACACATTGGAGATTCTTCAGTCCCTGAGATGGGTACCCAATCTTTGGGAATCGGAACAGGTGCCTGCAACCCGACGTCAATTTTTGGGATTCTTGCTGCCCTCCTCCAGACAGACCTCGTTCCTTCCTGCGGAATATCAGCTTTTGCGCCGCGTGAATCTGACCCGCCTCCGGGCAGGGGGGTCGCCCTCCTTGCGGGAAGCAATGTCCCTGTTAGGGGCCATGATGGCCTGCATTCAGTCAGTAACATGGGCTCAGGCTCCTTCCCGACTGCTCCAGGAACACATACTGAGTTCCTGGGACAGACGTCAGGATTCCTTAGACTTGCGGGTCCGGACCCCGGGGCGGGTGGTAATCTCGCTTTCCTGGGGATGAATCCCAGACACCTTCCTGTGACCTCCATTCCCACTGATGCCAGCGGTTCCGGTTGGGGCACGATGGTAGTTCGCACACCGTTCCAGGGGATTTGGAGTCGCTCGGTCAGTCGCCAGTCTTCAAACTTCTGGCAGTGGAGGAAGCGCTTCTTGCTGCAGCTCACGTTCTCCGGGGTCATCATGTCAAGGTCCTGTCAGACAATGTGACTACGGTTGCTTTCTTGCGGTACCAAGGCGGTACTCGTGGCTTACACTTGCAGGGGCTGGCAAGACTGTTCTTTTTGTGGGCAGTACGCCATCTTCTCTCCTCCTCGGCAGTACTTCTGAAGGGAATGGCCAATGTACAGGCAGATTTCTTGAGCCGCACGGAGGTCCACCCTGGCGAATGGAGCCTCCATCCGGACGTGTTTCGCTCTCTCACGGACAGGTGGGGAGTCCCTTCAATCGACCTGTTTGCATCGGGAGCCAATGCCAAGGTGCCGACGTATTTTTCCCTGAGTCGGTCGGACCATCCTCTGGGGCTGGACGCCTTCGCCCATCGCTGGGACTTCCGGTTGGTGTATGCGTTTCCGCCGATCCCGCTGCTCCCCAAGATGTTGCAGAAGATTCGGGCGGAGGGGGTGACGGCTATCCTGGTGGCTCCCCTGTGGCCCAAAAGAGCATGGTACGGCGCTATCCACGACCTATGCCTGGAGTGTCCGATTCGGTTGCCCCACAACCTCAACCTGCTATCCCAGGGTCCTCTGTTTCACCCGGACCCGCAGTGGCTGAATCTGGCGGCCTGGCTGTTGAGGCCGAGATCCTGACGGCCAAGGGCCTCTCCCAAGCTGTAATCCGCACGCTTCAGCAGAGCAGGAAGCCCGTGACGAACGCCATTTACGGGAAGGTTTGGAAACGCTTTCTGTCCTGGTGTGCTCCTTCCATTCCGGATATCCATCATCCTAATGTGGCTCTCAATTTGGATTTTTTGCAGCGAGGCTTGGATTTGGGCCTTCAGCCGAGCACCCTTAAGGTCCAGGTTTCAGCTCTCGGTGCCGTGTTTGATCAGGATCTTGCTGGCCATCGATGGATCAAACGATTTCTTACCTCTGCTTGTAGACTGCGTCCCAGGCTTCGGCCTTCCGTCCCTACTTGGGATTTGAACATTGTTCTTCATGGGCTTTCTCGGGATCCCTTTGAGCCCTTGTCTGCTGCTTCCCTTCCATCTCTCTCTCACAAGACGGCGTTTTTGGTAGCCATTACTTCGGCCAGGCGAGTTGGGGAACTGCAGGCGCTCTCGATCCAGGCGCCTTACCTCGTGGTTTCCGATGATCGCATTACGCTTCGGTTGGATCCGTCCTTCCTTCCTAAAGTTGTGTCGGATTTTCATCGGTCCCAGGAAGTGGTGCTCCCGTCCTTTTGTCATTCTCCTGCTAATGCAGCTGAGGCCGTGTTTCACACCTTGGATGTCCGTCGGTCCGTCCTCCACTATCTCCAAGTGACCGCTTCCTGGAGATTAGATCAGAACCTGTTTGTTCAGCATTTTGGGAAAAACAAAGGGAAGAAGGCTTCCAAGGCTACCATCGCTTCCTGGATCAAGAAGGCGATCTGTTCGACCTACGTTGCTCAAGACCTTGCTCCTCCGGTGGGGTTGAAGGCTCATTCCTCTCGGGCTGCTGCTACATCCTGGGCGGAGCGGGCTGGAGCTTCATCTGAGCAGATATGCAGAGCGGCTACGTGGTCGTCCCTCCACACCTTTTCTCGCCACTATAGGTTAGATCTGTCCTCTAGTCGGGATCTGTCCTTTGGTAGGAAAGTCCTACAGGCAGTTGTCCCACCCTGAGGAGTATCGGTGGTATTCCTCCAATGCTGTCGTGGAAGGCGATGGGAGAAAACTGAATTAGTCCTTACCGGTAATTCCTTTTCTTGGAGCCTTCCACGACAGCATCAGTTCCCCCCCTTATTGTCGATTTTTGGATTCAGGTGTATCAGGTAATCCATGTCTTCAGGTGATCTTGATAATACACTGGAGTGCGGAGGAAGGGGAGGGGCTTTTAACCTCTCTGTGTTCCTGTCCCCCAATAGGGCGTGGACGACATCCTCCAATGCTGTCGTGGAAGGCTCCAAGAAAAGGAATTACCGGTAAGGACTAATTCAGTTTTCACAATTGCCCGTCAATAGTTTGAATCTGATATAAAGAAACATAGTCTTGTAATATCTCAAATGAAAGCTGTTACCGTTCTGAGCAAAATGATGCCTCTCCCACTTCATTATCTTATTTCTAGCCTGAGAAAAAAAAATGTAAAGACGTCAGGTAAAAAAAAATATTCATATTTAGATCATTTGATATGGAATGACCCATTGACGCTATTAATAGTAAAATATGTTAAAATATGATCCCATCGCGATCCCAACTTGAAATTTGGTACAGATGTGGCTAAGAGCAAAGCAGACACATGGGCAGTTTTTGAAATATTTAAAGCGCGCCGATTTTTCGGAAATACGTTTTAAAGTTTTGCGCTTGCGATCACATGGGTAAAATATTAACAAAGATCCTCTTGTGACATATCTGATGAAAGCCTGGACAGTTCTGAGTAGATTGGTGTTTATTTTGTTTCTCTATCTTATTTCTAGCCCGAGATACGATAGAAAATGTAAAGTCATACCAGGCCAAAATTCGCACTTTTTTAAAACTTTAAAAATCTGTAAAAAATTAACTGATAAAGAAAAAAATTCAAAACTTTTTTTGTAATTAACTAAAGTTGTTCTTCATATAGAAAAAAAATTTAAAAAATCTGAGGACGTCAGGGAAAAAAAATATTCATTTTTGGATCACTTGACATGGAATGACCCTATATATCCCCATCCTGGGTCCCTTCATGGTAAAAATGTCCCCATCCCCTAATCGTGGTATATATGTCCCCCATACTGGACCCCTTCCTGGCATATATGTCTTCATCCTGGGCCACTTTCTGGTAAATATGTCCCCCATTTTGGTATAGATTTCTCCCCATCCTGGTATATATGTCCCTCATCCTGGGCCCCTTCCTGCTATATAGGTCCCTCATTATGGGGTCTTTCCTAGTATATATGTCCCCCATCATGGGCCCCTTCCTGGTATTTATTTCCCCTTCCTGGTGAAAATGTCCCCATCCCCGAATCCTGGTTTGTTTTTGTCCCCAATCCTTGCCCCTTCCTAGTATATATGCCTCCATCCTGGTATATATGGCCCCCATCCTATATATATGTCTGCATCCTGGTACATATGTTCCCCATCTTGATATATATATATTGCCCCCTTCCAAATATATATGTTCCCATCGTGAGCCCCTATCTGGTATATTGTATGGCAGGAGCCCATAAGTCCTCGTACAGCAATGCATTTCAGCTTGATGTTGAGGTTCCATGGAGAGGCATTGGATAAGTTGCTGTTTTAGGTTTCTGTGGTGCCTGGAAGGTTTGATAACTATTTATTGAGGGTGTACTCTTTTTCTGGTTACCTCCAGGACGTTTTGGGAGAGTTGGTAAGTACTGCACATCACCATTGACCTTAACACCCAGCACCAAGGGCAGAGGTCTGGATGAGCCGGGTCAGATAAGATCCTGGGAAGAGGAGCGCCCCAGAAAACAGAAACCTTTATGGGATTGGACATGTTTATACAGGAGTCCGGGAGGATCTCACCGTCCATGGGAATGACTTATCACCTTTCCATCTTTCTATCACATATCTGTGAAAAGTGTGACCATGAGATAGACGAGGTGAGGAAGTGTGCGAGATGTGAGGACATCAAGGAGGACATTGGTGCGAAACAAAACTTTTCTTTAAAAATAACCCTTTTAATTGCATGTTCTTGAGTTTAAAAGACCTGGGGAACGTAAAGGGGTTTTCCCAAAACTAAAGTTAAGTTTAATCAATAGATCTTGGAATAATAATAATTTCCACATTTGGATGTGATTAAAAAAAATGTCCCTGGGCTGAGATAATCTTATATATGTGTCCCTGCTATGTACTGTGTAATGGATGTGTCTGACCATACAGGACATGGTCTGATCATACCACATCTCCTGTGCTGAGATAATCTTATATATGTGTCCCTGCTATGTACTGTGTAATGGATGTGTCTGACCGTACAGGGACATGGTCTGATCATACCACATCTCCTGCACTGAGATAATCTTATATATGTGTCCCTGCTATGTACTGTGTAATGGATGTGTCTGACCGTACAGGGACATGGTCTGATCATACCACATCTCCAGCGCTGAGATAATCTTATATATGTGTCCCTGCTATGTACTGTGTAATGGATGTGTCTGACCGTACAGGGACATGGTCTGATCATACCACATCTCCTGCACTGAGATAATCTTATATATGTGTCCCTGCTATGTACAGTTTCATTTTGCCCTTTACTGGGCTGCTCAGTGTAGTTTTGATAAAATCACTGTTAAATCACCTGGAGATTATCATTAGCAGTCTACTTGGCCTGCTGCTAGGACTGCTAAATCTGCAACAGAGAAAACACTAATTTTATCAAAATGACAGCAAGCAGCTCAGTGAATGACATTTCGCTGGAATCAGGGTCTCTATTTCTACATTATGCTGCTCTCAGATGGGATTGCAAAAACCTGGTGACAGGGTCCCTTTAACCCTGCGCTTTACCATCTTTCGCCAAAAAAAGGCCTATTCACTGGTTGTATGTGTGAGGTTATAGATGCTATTTTGACAGCTACATATTTATCATGTGACCTATAACTTACCATATATGGAAGAGAACAAATCAGTGATGTCACAATAGAATGTTAGCCTATAACATTCCGTGTCATGTCACTGCCTGATCATTCTTGGTATTTGTGTCTCCTGAGAGCACACTTACCTACAGTTCTACTTGTGGATTTGTGTTTTTCTGGATTTTTTCTTTGTGGAATCTTCTACATTTTGAGGTAAATCTATTGTGTACTGTTTTTTTTTACCACAATTGCCAAAACAACTAAAGCGTGCATGTATTATTTCATTTATTGTAATATAACCTATTCACAAAAACATTAACTATGAGACATCCATAGTGTGTGTATACAGTGCCTACAAGTAGTATTCAACCCCTGCAGATTTAGGTGGTTTGATAAGATGCAAATAAGTTAGAGCCTTCAAACTGCAAACGAGAGTAGGATTTATTAACAGAAGCATAAATCTTACAAACCAAAAAGTTATGTTGCTCAGTTGAATTTTAATAAATTTTAAACATAAAAGTGTGGGTCAATTATTATTCAACCCCTCAAACCACCAGCATTCTGTTTGGTCCCCCTAAAGTATTAAGAAGTAGTTCAGGCACAAAGAACAATGAGCTTCACATGTGTAGATTAATTATCTCTTTTTCCAGCCTTTTCTGACTATTTAAGGCCCTCCCCAAACTTGTGAACAGCACTCATACATGGTCAACATGGGAAAGACAAAGGAGCATTCCAAGGCCATCAGAGACAAGATCGTGGAGGGTCACAAGGCTGGCAAGGGGTACAAAACCCTTTCCAAGGAGTTGGGCCTACCTGTCTCCACTGTTGGGAGCATCATCCGGAAGTGGAAGGCTTATGGAACTACTGTTAGCCTTCCACGGCCTGGACAGCCTTTGAAAGTTTCCTCCCGTGCCGAGGCCAGGCTTGTCCGAAGAGTCAAGGCTAACCCAAGGACAACAAGGAAGGAGCTCCGGGAAGATCTCATGGCAGTGGGGACATTGGTTTCAGTCAATACCATAAGTAATGTACTCCACCGCAATGGTCTCCGTTCCAGACGAGCCCGTAAGGTACCTTTACTTTTAAAGCGTCATGTCAAGGCTCGTCTACAGTTTGCTCATGATCACTTGGAGGACTCTGAGACAGACTGGTTCAAGGTTCTATGATCTGATGAGACCAAGATCGAGATCTTTGGTGCCAACCACACACGTGACGTTTGGAGACTGGATGGCACTGCATACGACCCCAAGAATACCATCCCTACAGTCAAGCATGGTGGTGACAGCATCATGCTGTGGGGCTGTTTCTCAGCCAAGGGGCCTGGCCATCTGGTCCGCATCCATGGGAAGATGGATAGCACGGCCTACCTGGAGATTTTGGCCAAGAACCTCCGCTCCTCCATCAAGGATCTTAAGATGGGTCGTAATTTCATCTTCCAACAAGACAACGGCCCAAAGCACACAGCCAAGAAAACCAAGGCCTGGTTCAAGAGGGAAAAAATCAAGGTGATGGAGTGGCCTAGTCAGTCTCCTGACCTTAACCCAATTGAAAACTTGTGGAAGGAGTTCAAGGTTAAAGTCCACGTGAGATACCCAAAGAACCTAGATAACTTGGAGAAGATCTGCATGGAGGAGTGGGCCAAGATAACTCCAGAGACCTGTGCCGGTCTGATCAGGTCTTATAAAAGACGATTATTAGCTGTAATTGCAAACAAGGGTTATTCCACAAAATATTAAACCTAGGGGTTGAATAATAATTGACCCACACTTTTATGTTTAAAATTTATTAAAATTCAACTGAGCAACATAACTTTTTGGTTTGTAAGATTTATGCTTCTGTTAATAAATCCTACTCTCGTTTGCAGTTTGAAGGCTCTAACTTATTGGCATCTTATCAAACCAGCTAAATCTGCAGGGGGTTGAATACTACTTGTAGGCACTGTATATGTATGTGTGTGTGTGTGTATGTGTGTGTGTGTATGTGTGTGTGTATATATATATATATATACTAGCTGTGAGCCCGATGCAAATGCATCGGGTGTCTAGAATATGTTTATTGTTTTTTTAAAGATTTTTAAATAAATAATCGCATCATCAATAGCAATAATATTAGCAATAGCATTATTATTAGCAGTAATAGCAGTATTAATAGCATTATTAGCAGTATTATGAGCATTAATAACAGTATTAAGAGCATAAAGAAAGTATAGGGGGACTTGCGGCAGGTGCGGCGGCTGAGGTAGCGACTCGCAATGGCCTCGCGGCCATTGCTCGCGCTACCTCAGTGGTAAATCGCTAAGTTTGTGGCCGAGCCTCTGGTTCTATTTTCGGCCAGCGACTCGCAATGGCCGCCTCGCGGCCATTGCTCGCTCGTGGTGACGTCACTTAGTGACAAAGCCACGGCGTTTTCGGGGTCCGACACGAAAATGCCTACGGCAATTATAGAGTAGATATACTGCAGAGTGCCATAACCCCTGTCCTGTATATATATATATATATATTTACTCTATAATTGCCGTAGGCAAAATCGTGTCGGACCCCGAAATCGCCGTGGCTTTGTCACTATGTGACGATGGTGCCGGGGGGGGGGAGTGGCGGGATTGTGTCGGGGGGCAGGATGGCAGGTGTGCAGGATGGAGCCGGGGGGCGGGGCAGGATGGAGGCGGAGGGGGGGGCAGGATGGAGGGAGCGGGCAGGATGTAGGCGGAGAAGGATGGTGGCAGGGGGGGTAGGGTTAGATAGTGGGGAGCGGGGCAGGATGGAGTGAGCAGGGCAGGATAGAGCCGGAGGAGCAGGATGGTGGCGGGGGGGCAGGATGGAGTGAGCAGGGCAGGATGGAGTGAGCGAGGAAGGATGGAGCCGCAGGAGCAGGATGGGGGGGGCAGGATGGAGCGAGCACACTTGCACACACATGCATCATGTACATAGCACACCTGGACGCACATGCATCATGCACACAGCATACCTTCAAGCACATGTATCATGCACACAGGACACACATGCATCATGCACACAGGACACACATGCATCATGCACACAGGACACACATGCATCATGCACACAGGACACACATGCATCATGCACACAGGACACACATGCATCATGCACACAGGACACACATGCATCATGGACACAGCACACACATGCATCATGGACACAGCACACACATGCATCATGGACACAGCACACACATGCATCATGCACACAGCACACACATGCATCATGGACACAGCACACACATGCATCATGCACACAGCACACACATGCATCATGCACACAGCACACACATGCATCATGCACACAGCACACACATGCATCATGCACACAGGACACACATGCATCATGCACACAGGACACACATGCATCATGCACACAGGACACACATGCATCATGCACACAGCACACACATGCATCATGCACACAGCACACACATGCATCATGGACACAGCACACACATGCATCATGGACACAGCACACACATGCATCATGCACACAGCACACACATGCATCATGCACACAGCACACACATGCATCATGGACACATCACACACATGCATCATGGACACAGCACACACATGCATCATGGACACAGCACACACATGCATCATGCACACAGCACACACATGCATCATGCACACAGCACACACATACACCATGCACACAGGACACACATGCACCATGCACACAGGACACACATGCACCATGCACACAGGACACACATGCACCATGCACACAGGACACACATGCATCATGCACACAGCACACACATGCATCATGGACACAGCACACACATGCATCATGGACACAGCACACACATGCATCATGGACACAGCACACACATGCATCATGGACACAGCACACACATGCATCATGCACACAGGACACACATGCATCATGCACACAGGACACACATACACCATGCACACAGGACACGCATACATCATGCACACAGGACACGCATGCATCATGCACACAGGACACGCATACATCATGCACACACGACACACATACATCATGCACACACGACACACATACATCATGCACACAGGACACACATGCATCATGCACACAGCACACACATGCATCATGCACACAGCACACACATACATCATGCACACAGGACACACATACATCATGCACACATCACACACATACATCATGCACACATCACACACATACATCATGCACACATCACACACATACATCATGCACACATCACACACATACATCATGCACACATCACACACATACATCATGCACACATCACACACATACATCATGCACACATCACACACATACATCATGCACACAGCTCTTAAACTTGCCGCTCCCGGCGCAGCGCGGCAGGCAGGAAGCGGCGGCTCCTTCTGCACAGCCGCTCCCCCTGGCATGGACGGATGGATGGTGCGGCCCTGGGCAGCGGGAGCAAGGGGGGCCCCGCGAGAAGCAGAGAGGGCAGGAGGACCGGGGGGAGCGCGGGCATGACACAGGAGGACCGGGGGGAGCGCGGACAGGACACAGGAGGACCGGGGGGAGCGCGGGCAGGACACAGGAGGACCGGGGGGAGCACGGGCATGACACAGGAGGACCGGGGGGAGCGCGGGCAGGACACAGGAGGACCGGGGGGAGCGCGGGCAGGACACAGGAGGACCGGGGGGAGCGCGGGCATGACACAGGAGGACCCGGGGGGAGCGCGGGCAGGACACAGGAGGACCCGGGGGGAGCGCGGGCAGGACACAGGAGGACCGGGGGGAGCGCGGGCATGACACAGGAGGACCGGGGGGAGCGCGGGCATGACACAGGAGGACCCGGGGGGAGCGCGGGCATGACACAGGAGGACCCGGGGGGAGCGCGGGCATGACACAGGAGGACCGGGGGGAGCGCGGGCATGACACAGGAGGACTGGGAGAGAGAGAGTGTCCCGGACATTGCAAGTGAAGCAGACTCGCAAAGCCATTGAGTGAGGCTTTGCGAGTAGCTGGAGGCTATTCTGTGCAAACTCTCAAAGCCAGCGACTCGCAATGGCCTCGCGGCCATTGCTTGCGCAGGCTAAGTATAGAGAGACTTGCGGCAGGTGCGGTGGCTGAGGTAGCGACTCGCAATGGCCTCGCGGCCATTGCTCGCGCTACCTCAGCGGTAAATCGCTAACTCTGTAGCCGGGCCTCTGGTTCTATTTTCGGCCAGCGACTCGCAATGGCCGCTTCGCGGCCATTGCTCGCGCGTGGTGACGTCACAGCGTGACATAGCCACGGCGATTTCGGGGGCCGACACGAAAATGCCTACGGCAATTATAGAGTAGATATATATATGTGTGTGTGAATGTGTACACAGTGCCTTGTGAAAGTATTTGTCCCCCTTGAACTTTTCAACCTTTTGCCACATTTCAGGCTTCAAACATAAAGATATAAATTCTAATTTTTTTGTGAAGAATCAACAACAAGTGGGAACAATCGTGACGTGGAACCAATTATCACATAAATATTGTATAAAACTTTTCAGAACCATATTCAAGAGTAGCAAATAAAAGAACTATATGAATCTCCACCGACCACTAATCATAGAACAATAATACAATCTGTTCCTCTTATCTCAGAATTTTGATGTTACCTCCCCAGCTCCTCCCCCCCTACTAAGACTGAGGCTATGTTCACATGTAGCGCTTTTTGTCACGTTTTGCGGCCGCGCAAAAAAGGGTTGTAAAAAAACACGGTGCATTCACACACCGCATTTTTTTACGGCCGCACTTCTCCCCCAAAAGCGCAGGGGAGAAGTGATGTCACACAGGGGAGGAAGAATCCTGTGTTCCTCCCCGTGTGACAAGTGTGATAGCCCCTTTTGGGTTTTGCAGTGTATTAATATATAGTGCGAAACCTAAATAAAAGTAATCAAATGGTATTAAAAATAATAAAAACTGAAAACTTACCCTCCGCCGGGTGTTCAGGGAGCCGGGAGCCGAGACAACCACGTCTACTGTCCTTCCAGGACCTTCCGAAATCTGTGATTGGCCGCTCGCAGTCATGTGATATGTGACATACATATCACATGATCGCGAGCAACCAATCACAGATCTTGCAAGATCCTGGAAGCAAAGAAGATGTGGATGTCTCAGCTCCCGGCTCCCCGAACACCCGGCGGAGGGTAAGTTTTCAGTTTTTATTATTTTTAAGACATTTGGATTACTTTTATTTAGGTTTCACACTATATATTAATACACTGCAAAACCCAAAAGGGCCTGTCACACTTGTCACCCAGGGGAGAAAGTGAAGAGGTATGTTGGGCTCACCGTCTTTAGAGTGTGCCAGAGTTATCTCATATTCTACACAGGGGTGGAACACAGGATTCTTCCTCCCCCGTGTGACATCACATCCTGTAGCACCGACATTATACCCGCTAGAATTGCGCATTGTCTGAACGGTGATGCGTAATTCCAGCGGGAATAACGGGCTCCTATGGGAGAAAGTGCGGCGCACTTGCGTAAAGAATTGACATGGTCATTCTTTTTACGCGCGCGCTTTCTCCCATAAAAGCGCAGCATATATTTACGCAGCGTCTGCACAGCAAAAGTGAAAGTCTATTCACTTTGCCGGCAGACGCAGGTGCACTTTTTTGAAAAGCGTGCCCAAAAAAGCATGATGTGTGAACGCAGCCTGACTCTGCTTTACGTCACCTGTCGTATTTACTGCATCATCTAGCCCTGCTTATGTATATACTAGATGGCGGCCCGATTCTATAGAATCGGGTAGTCTAGAATCCATATCTGGTTTATTTAGTAATAGGGGAGTGCGGTGAAATGAATTGTGTGTATACAGGTGGCTCAGTGGGTAGCAGAGTATACGGTGGCTCAGTGGTTAGCACTGCGCGGTGGCTCAGTGGTTAGCACTGCGCGGTGGCTCAGTGGTTAGCACTGCGCGGTGGCTCAGTGGTTAGCACTGCGCGGTGGCTCAGTGGTTAGCACTGCGCAGTGGCTCAGTGGTTAGCACTGCACGGTGGCTCAGTGGTTAGCACTGCGCGGTCGCTCAGTGGTTAGCACTGCGCAGTGGCTCAGTGGTTAGCAGTGAGTGCGGTGGCTCAGTGGTTAGCAGTGAGTGCAGGGGCTCAGTGGTTAGCAGTGAGTGCGGGGGCTCAGTGATTAGCAGTGAGTGTGGTGGCTCAGTGGTTAGCAGTGAGTGCGGTGGCTCAGTGGTTAGCAGTGAGTGCGGTGGCTCAGTGGTTAGCAGTGAGTGCGGTAGCTCAGAGGTTAGCAGTGAGTGCGGTGGCTCAGAGTGGTCATCGCAGTGAGTGCAGTGGATCAGAGTGGTCATCGCAGTGAGTACGGTGGCTCAGAGTGGTCAGCGCAGCGCCGTGGAAGAGTGGTCAGTGCAGCACCGTGAAACAAAGCTGGAAATGGTGTCCACGGTCCGCGCTGCTGCTCTTTTCCAAAGGATTTCACAAGACGGTTATTACCATAAGAATGTCCTTAATTCCATCACACCAGCGCCGTGGGCAGAGTGGTCAGTGCAGCGCCGTGGGCAGAGTGATGAGCGCAGCACCGTGGGCAGAGTGGTGAGCTCAGCGCCGTGGGCAGAGTGGTCAGCGCAGCGGCGCTGTGTGGGCAGAGTGGTCAGCGCAGCGGCGCTGTGTGGGCAGGGTGGTCAGCGCAGCGGCGCTGTGTGGGCAGAGTGGTCAGCGGTGGGCAGAGTGGTCAGCGGTGGGCAGAGTGGTCAGCGGTGGGCAGAGTGGTCAGCGGTGGGCAGAGTGGTCAGCGGTGGGGCGGACGGACACAAACACACACTCTGATATACTTACCACCGTCCCTGCTTCTTCCCTGACGCCTGCGTCTTCGTGAGTCCTCCGTTCTGCCGACATATCGCCGCACCCGGAGGACTGGATCCAATATGGCGTCCGGGAACTCTCGCGAGAGTTCCCGGACGCCATATTGGATCCAGTCCTCTGAGGCACGGCGACATACTTTTCCAAGATGGTGTCCGGGAAGTCTTGCGAGACTTCCCGGACACCATATTGGATCCAGTCCTCCAGGGGGCGTCGACATGCCAGCGGCGAAGGCAACAGGAGTGCTAAGTATAGGGGGGTGTGTGTGTATGTGTGTCACCGTTTTGATGGCGGCGAGCGGTGGCCGCTAAAGCGCCACTGCTTGCCGCCATCTTAGTTCACCCTGAGCGGGTATAGTGCCGGAGCCACTTCCGTCGTGTGACGTCATTTTTGTCCCTTGAAGACGGAAGTGGCTTCGGCTTTTATATATATGATGTATGTGTCTTCAGAATTTGTGTCATTATCAGCCTGACGAAGGCGCCATAGTGTCCCGAAAGCTTGCTACGCTTACCATCTTTTCAGTTCGCCATTTAAAGGTATCAACCACTGAGGACCCTCAGATTCTAATATTTTTCTATATAAAATCAATAATTACCCATCTTCTAAACCCCGAAAATGGTGATTAAAATATACGTAAAAGATAATTATGATGCCACAGGTATCATAATATAATACTGACACCTCTCCAGGGAGATGTTTGACCAAAAATATTACTGAAGTGTAAATATTGCTTGTATACAATTATATAATTTTAATTCTATTACAAAAGTAAAACAGTGATAATAGAAAGATATATAAAATCAGTAAAATAATAAAAGCTTGTGACGAGGAAAAAAAAATACACCTGCATTGGCCGGGAATCGAACCCGGGCCTCCCGCGTGGCAGGCGAGAATTCTACCACTGAACCACCAATGCTTGGATGTTTTGAGTGCTCCCTACTACTGCTTACATGATGTGTCTATACAGGATTTTCAGCCTCATAGTTTGCTGTTTTATGTTTTTTTTTTTATCATGACATATCGGAGACCGAGTGTTATTTTTATCCTGCTCGTTTACAACATTTGTGCTCTGTTGAGACAAGAGACGAATGAGCGGTGATGCAGCGTGTAGAGACTGCAGCCTCCTCGCACACACCTCCTCTATGACTGGTTAACCCTCGATTACTCACAGAAATATTCTGGTACTCTGTTCCAATTTTATTTGTATCTTTCTCTTCACGCTTTCTTTTTCTTTCTCTTTGTTTTACTTTCTTACTAGTAATGAGCGCACGCGCACCACCATGCACTCACCGAGGCCCTGAGCTCATAATCCCCCGAGATCACGAGTCTCTGAGCATGGTAGTGCTTGCTCATCACCAGGGGTGTAACTACAATAGGTGCAGGGGTTGCGATCGCTCCCGGGCCCTGTAGCCTAGGGGGGCCCCAAAAGTCACTCTGGCCTATAGAAAAAGACTAATACTATTAAATATTTGCAATAATTGGGGGCCCCGTTGGTGCTTTCGCATCGGGGCCCCTGGGCCTGAAATTGCGCCACTGCTCATCACTACTTCGTACCTTTCCATTTTTATTTCTGCTTATCTTTCTGTTGACATTTTTTTGTTTCTGTTTGTCTTGTCTGTTTTTTGTTTCTGTCTGTCTCACCTGCAATGAGTGAGCACTACCACGCATCGAGCTCCCAAGCCCCGAGCCTCGGAGCACCTGAGGATCCCAGTCCCTGAGAGTCTGAGTACCCGAGCACCCCAGCCCCGAGCCTGCGAGCCTCTGAACACTTGAGGACCCCAGCCCCCAATCACCTGAGCACCTGAGGGAGGATCCCAGTCCCTGAGAGTCTGAGTACCCGAGCACCCCAGCCCCGAGCCTGCGAGCCTCTGAACACTTGAGGACCCCAGCCCCCAATCACCTGAGCACCTGAGGGAGGATCCCAGTCCCTGAGAGTCTGAGTACCCGAGCACCCCAGCCCCAAGCCCGCGAGGACCCCAGCCCTCGAGCACCCAAAGATCCAAGTACCTGAGCCTTCGAACACTCAAGCATGGTAGTGCTCGCTCATCACTAGTTCATACCTTTCGATTTTTATTTCTACTTATCTTTCTCTTCACATTTTTTTATTTCTGTTTGATTTACTTTCTTACTAGCAATGAGCATGCACTACCATGCACTCACTGAGCCCCTGAGCCTCCAAACACTCAAGTCCTCGACCCTCTGAACCCGAGCACCCAAGGACCCGAGGACCCCACCCCAGAAGCACCCGAGCTCCCGAACCTATGAGCCCCTGCGCCTCCGAGCCTCCGAGCACCCAAGCATAGTAGTGCTCACTCATCACTAGTTCGTACCTTTCCATTTATATTTGTACTTAGCTTTCTCTTCACATTTTTGTATTTCTGTTTGATTTACTTTCTTACTAGCAATGAACGAGCACTACCGTGCACTCACTGAGCCCCTGAGAACCCAAGCACCTGAGCCCCTGAGTCCTCGAGCATCCAAGCTTCCAAGCTCCCAAACACACGAGCCCCTGCGGGCTTCCGAGCTCCCAAACTGACAAGCCCCTACACCCAGGAACCCCTGTGCTCCCGAGCACCTGGGCCCCTGAGCCTTTGAATACTCGAGGACCCCAGCCCCAACCGCCTGAGCTCCCGAAGACCCCAACTCCCGACCATCCGAGAACACCAGCACCCAAATGCACCCAAGGACAGCAGCATCCAAGGATCCAAGGACCCGAGGACCCCAGCCCCCGAGCTTCGAAGCTCCCAAACCCATGAGCCCCTGCATCCCTGAGCCTCCGAGCACCCAAGCATGGTAATGCTCACTCATCACTAGTTCGTACCTTTCCATTTTTATTTGTAGTTATCTTTCTCTTCACTTTTTTTTTATTTCTGTTTGGTTTATTTTCTTACTAGCAATGAGCTACCATGCACTCACCGAGCCCCAAAGGACCCCAGCCACTGAGCACCCGAGCCTCTGAGCCCCCAAGCACCTGAGCTTCTGAGCACCCAAACCCACGAGCCCCTGCGCCCAGGAAGCCCTGAGCCTCTGAACACTTGAGGACCCCAGTCCCTGAGCACCCGACGACCCCAGCGCCCGAGCACCTGGGGACCCCAGCCCCTGAGCAACCCGAACACCCAGTGACCATCATTCATACATCATGAAGAAGACCTTTAGGCATTGAATTCTTTTTTTTCCTCAGAACTGGGAATGGCAAACAGAACAATTTCCACACGTGAAGGTGTCCTATAGAGATCCATGGCGCTGGAGTGGTTCCTATAGGTTTATCTGCATGTTATCAATATTAGACACCAAAAGTCATAGATTCCTCACCATGGAAACAACAAAAACCATCACTATGGCCCTGATCCACTCCCGCCTTGATTGTTGTAATCCTATATTAATTGGCCTCCCTCTCACTAGACTCTCCCCTCTCCAGTCCATCCTAAAAGCAGCAGCCAGGGTCATCAATCTGGCTAATCATTACTTGGACACCTCTGCCCTGTGCCAATCATTGCACTGGCTGCCCATACATTATAAGATCTACTCCGTGCCAGTCATTGCACTGGATGCCCATACAGTGTAGGATCTGCTCTATGCCAGTCATTGCACTGGCTGCCTATACACGTCTGCAGCGTTAAACTGTCTGCTACAAAATAGCACGAGATTTTAAACTCCGGTACGTTCATGCCGGCATTTGCATTCACTTCAGCTCCCGTCACCCAAATGGGTCTATGGCAGCATTAAGGCAACATTACACTATGGTAATGCTGCGGGAATGCTGAGCTCTTGGTTCAATCTTTGTTTATTGAGTACATATCAAAAGATCACACAGTAACCACTGCTGTATCTAACTTCTCCTGCATCCCATCTCTATGTGACCCGCCCCAGGGCCATGGGGTACTCGGTTCTGGGCGTTGATTCACGGGGGATGTCATGGGGGCCTGTGCCCGGTCCCGTGGCCCTGGTGATCGCTGAAAGTCAGTAAAAATAATAAAAATAAAAGTAGTTTGTTACGCTACTTACGGTTCCGGTATTGTTACCGGGGCTGCGGGTCAGACCTTTGGGGTGATGTTAGAGCAGCCGGATGGTTACGCTCCCTGTAGGTGGAGCGGGATCCCTGGGGCAGTGGTAGAAACTGAAAGTTGCAGGACAATCTTTGAAGGGAGCAGCATCAGGGGCCTAGTGATGGGTAAAATGCGATTTTCTGGTGAGCCGGCTCTTTTGGATCGGCTCACCAAGAAGAGCCGGCTCTTTTGGCTCCGAAAATGGCTCTTCATTTCCTATTACCTTTGGCTTTAAATTTGAAGCCAAATTCTGGTATGTTTTAACCCATGATTGTATACCTTTTAGTAAAAATCTACTCATGTGCCAATTTATGACGTAAAACAGAATAGTTTCCAGAATAACCAGATTTTATATTATTTGCTGTAAAAACTTTAACAAACACAAAATGAACATGCAAAATAGCAACAAGATACTTATCAGTGCCACATTTTAACGCTCCCTTCACACTTGGCGTTCGCTGTCTGCTGTGTGACATGTGGCCTCTGCATCCAAGCGGATTTAGATAAGGAATTTGCTGCGGAATTCACCCGTCCATTGACTGCAATGAATTTTGCATA
This sequence comes from Allobates femoralis, assembly GCA_033576535.1. NCBI lineage: Eukaryota > Metazoa > Chordata > Amphibia > Anura > Aromobatidae > Allobates > Allobates femoralis. The sequence continues at coordinate 23,535,554 of JARQOC010000004.1, read as the reverse complement.
TCGGATACGATTGTCATATCTGGCAATTAGAGATGAGCGAACATAATATTGTTCGATTCCATTATCGAATTGAATTCAAACATTGTTCGATAGCAGTTTTGCTATATTATGCTCGCAATTGCGAACGCAACAGCATGCGTTCATAATTGCGAACGTTCATAATCGCGAGCGTACATTCGCTTTGGTTCTACTCACAGTGGCTGAGAGCCATTTTTGTGCAGGTCAGTATTGAACCGCATTGCGAATAAACACAATGCGGCCGCTAAAAATAGCGAATATTAGTGATTTTAGCCGCAGTATCGCGTATATTCACAATGCGGTTTAATTTAAACATTCAAATTGGAGCGCACAAAGTGTTCGAAATTGCCAGCACCGCACAAAACGAGAAATGTTTGATAAAAAAAAAGTGCAGAAATCAAACAAGTGCAATTCAATTAGCTCAACACTACTGGCAATTGTATGCAAAATCGGATGTGATTTGAGAGTGCTGGACTGCCTTGTATAGTACTAGTTTTGTGCATGAAGTTGGTCCCTCAGATTGGCTGCTATCATGTAACAGGGGCTGCTGGGAGGTTATTCACATACCAGAAACAACAGAACCATTCCAAGTTGCACTAGCAGCTAATGGTGCATTTACACAGCCGATGCAGCACCCGAGCCTGCGATCCAGTGATGCTCAATCCAGCGATGGTATGTTTGCAGAAGAGATCCTTATCTGCCCTGCCCATATGCATCGCTGGATCATTTGTTCTCTTCCATTCAAGTGAATGGGAGAGAACAAGGGACGCACATTTACATCCGCTGTTTCTCCCTCGCTCAGCGAGGATTTACAAGCTGGCGGTAAATAACTATAATCGGGCTAAATCCAGATGTCAATGTTCCTTTATGTGCCTAACTGCCTGACTGCTGCTTGTCACAGATTGGAGGGGGGCAGGGCTGTGAGTCAGTGCTATGTGCGGCGGCAGGAGGAGCATGGATAAGATCAGAGTGACTACTGCCGGGAGGGGCGGGGCAAGAGGGGACTGACTGTGGAACGTGAACTGGCAAAGAGCCGTTTCAATTTCAAATGGCTCCCTGCCAGGAGCCGGCTCATATGATTCACTATAAAGAGCCGGCTCTTAGAGCCGGCTCATTCAGGAGCTACCCATCACTACAGGGGCCACAATAACAGTCACACACATGGTTGATGTTTCCATACCTTTACTGATGTTGCAGGTATAGTCCAGGATACTGTCACTGGTGTTACAGGCCCGGGTGGTCTGGAAGCAGTTCGGGATCTCCACACTAGCGAGTTATGAGGCCTCCCTGCTGCGCTGTGTCTGTTTTAGTCCTAAGCTGCCTGAAGCTAGGCCCTCATTACAAAGCTCGCACTGATCTCAGGGAGACCAGTCGAGGAAAACACTGCGGGCAGCCGGCTAAAGCGCTCAAACACAATGAAATCCATGGTGCATTGCCCCAGAGAATTTGAATATGCAAATGGAGTCCATGGAGATCCGTTTAAGAGTCTCAAACACGAGACTAGCCAGATATCCCTCCAGGGAAGTACCTAGCCCTGGGGTGGACTCCTTGCGGAGACCACCATAACCACCATATTAAGTGGCCTTTTCAGTCACTATCACGCTCAATTACGAGCTTAGGGATATGACAAGGGAATTACCAAAGCCAGGTATCCTGTTTTTGAGCACTTTAGCCAGCTACCTGCAGTGTTTTCCTTGACTGGTCATGTTGGTCTACCAGGCATTGCTCCCACCTAGCCAGAATCCTACTCCACACTGATGAGGGGCAATACGCCGAAACAGCTGTCCGTGGATGGATACCTGGCTTTGGTAACTCCCTTGTCATATCCTTAAGCTCGTAACTGAGCGAGATAGTGACTGAAAGTGTTTTGCTTTCAAACATGCAACAATTACACCTATCTTAATGAAGCCATCCCTCGACCCCACTTCTACATCCAGCTACCGGTCCATATCCCTGCTCCTGTTCGCTTCCAAACTTCTCGAAAAGCATGTCCACACTCTACTCTCATCCCACCTCTCATTCTCTCTTTGACAACCTTCAATCCAGCTTCCGCCCCCACCACTCCTCTGAAACTGCCCTGACCAAAATTACTAACGACTTACTCATGGCCAAAGCTAACAGACATTTGTCCGTCCTCCTCCTTCTAGACCTGTCCTCTGCATTCCGCAGAGTCGACCCCTGCCTCCTATTACAGATCCTCTCTTCCATTGGCATTAGTGACCTTGCCCTCTCCTGGATCTCTTCCTACCTTTCCAACCGCACATTTAGCGTCTCCCACTCCTACACGACCTCCTCACCCCATCCCCTCTCTTTTGGGGTCCCTCGAGGCTCTGTCCTGGGGCCGCTCCTTTTTTCAATCTATACCCTTCGTCTGGGACAATTCATAAAGCCACATGGCTTCCAGTATCACCTGTACGCTGATGACACTCAGATCTGTCTCTCTGGCCCAGATGTCACCTCTCTCCTGTCCAGAATCCCGGAGTGTCTATCATCCATATCCTCCTTCTTCTCCTCTTGCTTCCTAAAACTGAATGTAGACAAAACTCATCTTTCCTTCATCTCACACACCTTCCTAACCAGATCTATCTATCACAATAAATGACATCACACTTTGCCCTGTACCTGAAGTCCATTGCCTTGGAGTAACCCTTGACTCTGCCCTGTCCTTCAAACCGCACATCCAAGCCCTTGCCACATCCTGCCATCTCCAACTCAAAAATATTTCCAGAATCTTTCCCTTCCTCAACCCTCAATCTACTGAACTACTAGTGCATGCCCTCATAATCTCCCGTCTTGACTACTGCAACCTCCTCCTCTGTGGCCTCCCTGCTAACATTCTTGCACCTCTCCAATCTGTCCTAAACTCTGCTGCCCGACTAATCCACCTCTCTCCTCGCTATTCCTCCACTTTTCCCCTCTGCAAATCCCTCCACTGGCTCCCAATTCACCAACTTTTCAATGGAAACTACTAACATTGACTTAGGGTGCTTTCACACTAGCGTTTATTTGAAATCGCGGCAAGTGCGGTTTTGGCACTTGCGGCAGGTGCGGCCGCGTTTTTTTCGCGGCCGCTCCTGCCGCAAGTGCCAAAACCGCACTTGCCGCACCTGCCGCAAGCCCGCCTATACATTGTATGGGGCTTGCCGCAACCGTGCCGCAAGTGCAGCCGGTATGCGGTAATCACGGCAGATGCGTTTTTTTCACCGCATCTGCCGCGATTTAAAATAAATGCTGATGTGAAAGGGGCCTTTCAAAGCCATCCACAATCTGTCCCCCCCATATATCTCTGAACTAATCTCCCTATATCATCCAACTCGTAATCTTCGATCCTCCCAAGACCTCTTTCTTTCCTCCACACTTGTACGCTCCTCATCTAACCGCCTGCAAGACTTCGCCCGAGCATCCCCATCCTCTGGATTTCTGCACCCCAAAACGTCCGATTGTCCCCCACACTCAGAAACTTCAAGCGGAACCTGAAAACCCATCTCTTCAGAAAAGCCTACAGACTGCAATGACCACAGTGCCACCTCACCACCACTGGACCTGGCGCTCCACCACCATCAAACCCGGCGCTCCACCACCACCGGAGCAGACCGAACCTACTGTCTCTCTCCCCTTTGCCCTGTAGAATGTAAGCCTGCAAGGGCAGGGTCCTTTCTCTCCCTTCTGTATCGATCTGTCACTGTTAGTTTGTTCATTGTATTTTTTACTTGTTTGTATGTAACCCTTTCTCATGTACAGCACCATGGAATCAATGGTGCTCTATAAATAAGTAATAATAATAATAATAATACAGTAATGAATCATATAACAACCATGATCAAATGCATACAGATATACAGTGGAGATTGTTAGGACGGGGGGTCGTATAGGAAGTCCATCAAGAGAGATTGAGGGCCGCAAGCTTCCAGTGCCGTCTGCATTTCAGATGACTATGGAGCGTCGACTCCCATCCTAGGCGTTCAACGGCCCATCAGATCGTGGGCTGGGTGACTCGCTCTAAGTCCTATAAAGTCGACTATCGTTTAATGTTTAGATAGTCTACAGGCAATAGAAATAGAAAGATGTATAGCGCGAGTGAGGGAGTGGGAGGGTGTGGGAGAGGGGACGTAACTGGAAGCGGAGACGGGGGGGACGATGGGGGGAGGGTATTGGAATTCGCCTGGGTCTCCTGGCTTTGCCACTTGGCTTTAGGGTGGCTGGGAAAATAATTTTGGGAGATCGGGGGAGTCCCTGAACAAGATCCATTCCGTCCATGTGGCGATAAATTTAACCATGGATCCCGAGCTCTCGGCCGCCAGTTTCTCCATCCGAAAAATGTCCACCATCTCCTCATACCAGTCTACAATAGGAGGTTCTGTGCATTTCCAATACCGTGGGATGACGGACATGGCTGCCGAGAGACAGAAGCGAAGGATGTCCCATTTGGTGGCTTTGATCGATACGGGGTACAGGGATAGTAGGACCATCTTGGGTCTGCCAGTTATTTGTTTGCCTGTGATGAGGTTGTAATTCCGAAATACTCCCTCCCAGAAACTTTTACTTTTAGGGCATTCCCACCATATGTGGAGCATGTTTCCTACTTCTGATTTCCAGCATTGCTCTGAGGTCGAAGGAAGATCACGTGTAGCCGATTGGGGCAGTGGTACCACCTTAGCAGTATTTTGTGTTTTCTCTCTTGGGCCGCGTATGTCTTTGCCATCTTGTGTGTGAAGAGAAAGCTTTTTTTCCAGTCAGCTAAAGTGATTTTTTTGCCCATCTCTCTCTCCCACGGAAGTTGGAAGGGGCGCTTACAAGTTGCCTTCTCCTCTGCAATCGCGTGGTGTATTGCGGAGATTGCGTGACAGTCAGGGGATTCACTTTGGTACAACTCCTCTAGTGGGGAGGGGAGGGATCTGATCCCTTCCAACTGAACTTCTGAGGAGCAGAAAGTGCAGTTGGAGGTACTCGTACCATTTCAGAGGTGTTGTCAAAGAGAGACTTTGTAGTGACTCAATGGAGAGGAGCTCGCCGTTGTGGAGAATTTGTCCCATGCAGACATCCTCCTCTCTCTTCCATCCCAAGAAGGACGAACTGTGCAAACCTGGTGAAAGGCAGGGTTCGAGAAAAGGGGGACAAGTGGGCTCATTGGCCCTCCATGGGAGTATGGTTTCTATAGGAGGAATGCTGAGCTTTGCGGGATACGGCATGGTGGAGGCCACAACGCTAATGTGGCCCTAACCTTAGCCATATTGTCATTTTTAAAGCCTATACTGTTATTCCAAGATGGAGGCTACCATCCCAGTAACATGTCAAGAATGAAGATGAGCCACGACACGTGAAATATTACTGTGTAAGAAGCGTGTTCATATTGACCACGTGGATGTCTCTTCTCTACATCTCTTAATTCTGCTGACACCTTCCCATTCCTGTATTGAGCATGAGAAAAGCAAATGGCCATGCTGTAAGATGTCACCAGCACATGCCTGGCCACAAAAGAGGTTTTACACACTTGTTTGTCTCTGAAACCTGGCCACATGCACTGAAATACCATAATGGACCCCAAAAACAACTTTTTGCTTGATTAAACAATGAATTGCAAGTGTCGGGTAGATTGTAGGAAGTTAAGGGATGACTGATTGGTGCCATCATTGGATTTTGGCTTTCGAAAGGTGGACACTTTAGAGCAAATTACCCAACTTTTGCTTATACCCTTGTTTTCATTAACCAGAATTATTAATTGATTAATAAGTCTAACAAAATCTCTGCAATGAACCTATTCTGGGTTGGTTATATTCACTTTCAATCATTGAGACTCTTGGCCTGTGAGAACCATGGAATAGAAGATTTCCCGGGAAAGAGTGTGAAGCTGACATGGACATGACAATTACTATTCCATTGTCACCTTTTTATTACATTGAGAAGTGTGCAAGGGGAGAGATCACTGTGTCCTGAATTTGTCCTCTTGCCTTTTGCTTTCTCTAACACTTCCATAGAGGCTTTGATATTCTGCCAACAGGTGTCACCGAGAAGTTCCCATGGTTGGAGACCATGATTGAGGACATGAGTGACATTGCAATCACCAAGGTGAAGTTCCTTCCTTTTCATGGTTGAAATAGAGACTTACAAATATGTCATGAAAGTCAATTTCTGTAGGTTAGATTATTCTTAATGAGAGGGAAGGAAGATGAACAAGGACGTTCCTTACGTTATTCCAAAGAGGAAGATGAAAACCAGACGATGGAGACATTCTACTAGATAACTAGGTAGATGCATATGGGGACACGGGGAAGAGAGAGCGCACAGGGGGAGAGAAAGCTCATGGGGGAGAGAGAGACAGCTCACAGTGAGGAGAGTGCACAGGGGGAACATCGGCATTAATCCGAACCTCCCGACTTCAACACTTCTCTCGAGCTGCACCAATCCTCTGGAATGCTCTACCCCAAGAAACTAGGACCATCCACAACTTGCATAGCTTCAGACGCTCCCTAAAAACACACCTCTTCAGGGCGGCCTATCCTTCTCCCTAACAGTAGTCATTTAGACATAAGATATGTTATAAGCCCCTGTACTTTGTGTTCCTATCCCGTCTTAGATTGTAAGCTTCTTCGAGCAGGGTCACCTTTATTTTTTGCCTTTTTATTGTATTTCCTACATTGATTCTATGTTTATTGTATGTAACTACCATTCTGTATTGTATATATTTCTTATACGTACCATTGTACTGTAAAGCGCTGTGGAATATGTTGGCGCTATACAAATAAAGTTTTATTATTATTATAAAGACAATTCACAGAGGGAGAGACTGTACAAGGGGAGAGCACAAGGGGAGAGAGAACACAGAGGGGAGAAGACAGCACATGGGGGAGAGACCGCTCATGGGGGGGAGGGAGTGCAAAGGGGGAGAGAGACAGCTCACAGTGAGGAGAGCGCACAGGGGGAAAGACAATGCACAGAGGGAGAGACTGTACAAGGGGGAGAGCGCAAGGGGAGAGAGAACACAGAGGGGAGAAGACAGCACATGGGGGAGAGACTGCTCATGGGGGAGAGAGAGTGCAAAGGGGGAGAGAGACAGCTCACAGTGAGGAGAGCGCACAGGAGGAAAGACAATGCACAGAGGAAGAGACTGTACAAGGGGAGAGCGCAAGGGGAGAGAGAACACAGAGGGGAGAAGACAGCACATGGGGTAGAGACTGCTCATGGGGGAGAGAAAGTGCAAAGGGGGAGAGAGACAGCTCACAGTGAAGAGAGCGCACAGGGGGAAAGACAATGCACAGAGGAAGAGACTGTACAAGGGGGAGAGCGCAAGGGGAGAGAGAACACAGAGGGGAGAAGACAGCACATGGGGGAGAGAGCGCACAGGGGGGCAGTAGGGAGGGAGACCACATACAGGAGGAGAGAGAGCGGAGAGACTGGAGAACACAAAGGGGGAGAGACTGCCACCGCAGAGCCCACCCCCATCGTGACATTACTGCCTTCCAGATGCGATAGCATCGGGCCCCCATCTAGTACATAATAATACCCTCGGCATATTACAACCCATCAATTATAGATGATATATGACTAGTGTCGTTTCTTAGGGCTCTGTGTTTGATGCGTGTTTTACTTCGTTTTTTTCTATTTTATTAAATGTGGTTCTTGGTCGAGTCTGATTTATGTTTTGTTTTTTTTTATTTTATTTATTTATTTTTTAAGTTTTAGCTCCCAGGCTGGTCGGGGTTTTATATTTCTTTATTTTACTTTCATTTGTTAAAAGTTTCTGTTCTTTTGAATAAATTCTGTAGATTTCGCCTTACAGTGGAGGCTTTGAAATGAGTTAACATTGTAAGGTGAAGTCACCAGTCACTGTAGAGTCTTGTATGCTGAGAAAAGAGATGGAAAGTGATGATGTGGCCGAACTGTGAGCCTCTTTATGTGCTGTGTGCACCTAGGGATGTGCAGTTACTGACATACCTTTTCACTCAAATTATAGAAACTATGGTTAAAAAATTGAAAATAATGGTTTGTGTAATCGTCATTTATTTTACAACTAGATGGCGGCCCGATTCTAAAGAATCGGGTAGTCTAGAATCCATATATAGTTTATGTACTAATAGTTAGGGGAGTGCGGTGAAATGAATTGTGTGTATACAGGTGGCTCAGTGGGTAGCAGAGTATACGGTGGCTCAGTGGTTAGCACTGTGCGGTGGCTCAGTGGTTAGCACTGCGCGGTGGCTCAGTGGTTAGCACTGGGTGGTGGCTCAGTGGTTAGCACTGCGCGGTGGCTCAGTGGTTAGCACTGCGCGGTGGCTCAGTGGTTAGCACTGCGCGGTGGCTCAGTGGTTAGCACTGCGCGGTGGCTCAGTGGTTAGCACTGCGCGGTGGCTCAGTGGTTAGCACTGCGCGGTGGCTCAGTGGTTAGCACTGGACTGTGGCTCAGTGGTTAGCACTGCGCGGTGGCTCAGTGGTTAGCACTGCATGGTGGCTCAGTGGTTAGCAGTGCGGTGGCTCAGTGGTTAGCAGTGAGTGCGGTGGCTCAGTGGTTAGCAGTGAGTGCGGTGGCTCAATGGTTAGCAGTGAGTGCGGTGGCTCAGTGGTTAGCAGTGAGTGTGGTGAGATTGGTCAGCGCAGCGCCGTGGGCAGAGTGGTCAGCGCAGCGCCGTAGACAGGGTGGTCAGAGCAGCGCTATGGGCAGAGTGGTCAGCGCAGCGCCGTGGGCAGAGTGGTCAGCGCAGCCCCGTGGGAGAGGGGTCAGCGCAGCGCCGTGGGCAGAGTGGTCAGCGCAGCGCCATGGGCAGAGTGGTCAGCGCAGCGCCGTGGGCAGAGTGGTCAGCGCAGCGCTGTGGGCAGAGTGGTCAGCACACACATACACACCCACACATACACACATACACAGACTCCGCTATACTTACCACCGGGCCTGCGTCTTCCCCGCCACCTGGATCCTGAGTCGACATGTCGGCGCCCCCGAATGACTGGATCCAACATGGCGTCTGGGAAGTCTGGCGAGACTTCCCGGACGCCATCTTGAACAAAGTATGTTACCGGCCCCGGACAACTGGATCCAATATGGCGTCCGGAAAGTTTGGCGAGACTTCCTGGACGCTATATTGGATCCAGTAGTTCGGGGGTGGCGGCATGTCGACTGAGGATCCAGGCGGCGGACGCAGGGCCGGTAGTAAGTATAGCGGAGTGTGTGTGTGTGTGTATGTGTATGTGTGTGTGTGTGGACAAAGTGACAGAAGTGCGGACAAAGTGACGGAAGTGCCTTGAGCTTTTATATATTAGATACACACACATTATATGTACACACATGCAAATCTATAAAAGTGTAGAAATATATATATACATACACACACATCATTCACAAAGTTACATACACACATATATACACATATTGTACACTGCATATGGAGGGGTGAGGAGAGGTGAGGCTGGAGGGCAGAGGACAGGGGAGGCTGGAGGGCAGAGGACAGGGAGGCTGGAGGGCAGAGGACAGCGGAGGCTGGAGGGGTGAGGAGAGTGGAGGCTGGAGGGGTGAGGAGAGCTGAGGCTGGAGGGGTGAGGAGAGCTGAGGCTGGAGGGGTGAGGAGAGCTGAGGCTGGAGGGCAGAGGACAGGGGAGGCTGGAGGGCAGAGGACAGGGGAGGCTGGAGGGCAGAGGACAGGGGAGGCTGGAGGACAGGGAAGGCTGGAGGGCAGAGGACAGGGGAGGCTGGAGGGCAGAGGACAGGGGAGGCTGGAGGGCAGAGGACACTGACCGGGCTGTGGGCGGTGAGCGGCAGAGCTGGCGGCGGTGTCGGATTGATGCCGGAGGGCGTACACCGGACTGGAGTGTGGGCGGGGCGGGCTCCCGGATGGGGGAGGACGCACACCGGGCTAAGTGGGGGGCCGCGGCGAGGGGCACACCGGGGTATGTGCGGGGTATGTCGCGGCGAGGGGTCTGGTGCGGGATAGCGGCTCGCGGTGGGCGCCCCAGCGCCCACCGCTCGGGGGTCTGGTGGGCGCTACCGCACCCACCGCTCGCCGTATTTACAGCAGCTCGTGGTGGGCGCTAAAGCGTCACCGCTCGCCGCCATCTTGGATCACCTTGAGCGGGTGTAGTGCCCAAGCCACTTCCGTCGTGTGACGTAATTTTTGTCGCTTGAAGACGGAAGTGGCTTCGGGTTTTATATATTACATACCTACAGCAGTGCCGGTGTCAGTGTGCAGCGGTGCCGAAATCCAGGAAGGGGTCGGGGGACAGCGGGCAGGAGGGGGCCGGGGAAGAGCGGCCGGGTGTGGGCAGGAGGGGGGCCCCTCCTGCCCGCACCCAACCGCTCTTCCCCGGCCCCCTCCTGCCTGTAGCAGAGTGCTTAGCAGAGTATACGGGGCTCATTGGTTAGCAGAGTATATGGGGGCTCAGTGCTTAGCAGACTTTACGGCGGCTCATTGGTTAGCAGAGTATACGGCGGCTCAGTAGTTAGCACTGTATACGGAACCTCAGTGGTTAGCACTCTATAGTGGCTCAGTGGTTGGCACAGTATATTGTGGCTCAATAATTAGAACAGTAATGTGGCTCAATGGTTAGCACTGTATATGGTGACTCAGTGGTTAGCACTGTATATGGTGACTCAGTGGTTAGTACTGTATATGGTGGCTGAGTGGTTAGCACTGTATATGGTGGCTCAGTGGTTAGCACTGTGTATGGTGGCTCAGTGGTTAGCACTGTATACGGTGGCTCAGTGGTTAGCACTGTATATGGTGGCTCAGTGGTTAGCACTGTATAGGGTGGCTCAATGGTTAGCACTGTATACGGTGGCTCAGTGGTTAGCACAGTATGGTGGCTCAGTGGTAAGCACTGTATACGGTGGCTCAGAGGTTAGCATTGTATATGGTGGCTCAGTGGTTAGCACTGTATATGGTGGCTCAGTGGTTAGCACTGTATACGGTGGCTCAGTGGTTAGCACAGTATGGTGGCTCAGTGGTAAGCACTGTATATGATGGCTCAGTGGTTAGTACTGTATATGGTGGCTCAGTGGTTAGCACTGTATACGGTGGCTCAGTGGTTAGCACTGTATGGTGGCTCAGTGGTAAGCACTGTATATGATGGCTCAGTGGTTAGTACTGTATATGGTGGCTCAGTGGTTAGCACTGTATACGGTGGCTCAGTGGTTAGCACTGTATGGTGGCTCAGTGGTTAGCCCTGTATACGGTGGCTCAGAGGTTAGCATTGTATATGTTGGCTCATGGTAGCATGTATATGTGGCTCATGGTTAGCACTGTATACGGTGGCTCAGTGGTTAGCACTGTATATGGTGGCTCAGTGGTTAGCACTGAATATGGTGGCTCAGTGGTTAGCACTGTATATGGTGTAATCGTGATTAGCACTGTATATGGTGTCTGATGCATATGGTTGGCCCCTGTTATGTGTTAGGTGCTCAGTGGTTGGCACTGTATATGATGGCTCAGTGGTTAGCACTGTATGGTGGCTCAATGGTTAGCACTGTATATGGTGGCTCAGTGGTTAGCACTGTATGGTGGATCAGTGATAGCACTGTATGGTGGCTCAATGGTTAGCACTGCGCGGTCGCTCAGTGTTTAGCAAAGTATGGTGGCTCAGTGGTTAGCAAAGTATATGGTCGCTCAATGGTTAGCACTGTACGGTGGCTCAGTGTTTAGCACAGTATGGTGGCTCAGTGGTTAGCACTGTATATGGAGGCAGAGTGGTTAACTCTGTATGGTGGCTCAGTGGTTAGCACTATATGGAGGCAGAGTGGTTAACTCTGTATGGAGGCTCCGTGGTTAGCACTGTAAAAGGTGGCTCAGTGGTTAGCACTGTACACGGTGACTCAGTGATTAGGACACTATGGTGGCTGAGTGGTTAGCACTGTATACGTTGGCTCATTGGTTAGCACAGTGTACGCTGGCTCAGTGGTTAGCACTGTATACGCTGGCTCAGTGAGCACTTTATGGTGGCTCAGTGGTTGGCAAAGTATATGGTGGCTCAGTGGTTAGCACAGTATGGTGGCTCAGTGGTTAGCAGTGTATATGGTGGCTCAGTGGGTAGCACAGTATGAGGGCTCAGTGGTTGGCAATGTATACGCTGGCTCAGTGGTTAGCAGAGTATTTGGTGGCTCAGTTGTTTGCACAGTGTGATGGCTCAGTGGTTTGCACAGTGCGGTGGCTCAGTGGTTAGCACTGCGTGGTGGCTTAGTGGTCAGTGCAGCATGGTCAGCGCAGGATGAAGGCTCAGTGGTCAGCGCAGGATGGGGCAGAGTGGTAAGCGCAGGATGGGGGCAGAGTGATCAGCGCAGGATGGGGGCAGAGTGGTCAGCGCAGGATGGGGGCAGAGTGGTCAGCGCAGGATGGGGCAGAGTCATCAGCGCAGGATGGGGGCAGAGTGGTCAGCGCAGGATGGAGGCAGAGTGGTCAGCGCAGGATGGAGGCAGAGTGTTCAGCGCAGGATGGAGGCAGAGTGTTCAGCGCAGGATGGAGGCAGAGTGTTCAGCGCAGGATGGAGGCAGAGTGTTCAGCGCAGGATGGAGGCAGAGTGTTCAGCGCAGGATGGAGGCAGAGTGTTCAGCGCAGGATGGAGGCAGAGTGGTCAACGCAGGATGGAGGGCCAGTGGTCAGCGCAGGATGGAGGCTCAGTGGTCAGGGCAGGATGGAGGCTCAGTGGGTGGTCAGCGCAGGATGGAGGGCCAGTGGGTGGTCAGCGCAGGATGGAGGGCCAGTGGGTGGTCAGCGTAGGATGGAGGGCTAGTGGGTGGTCAGCGCAGGATGGAGGGCCAGTTGGTGGTCAGCGCAGGATGGATCCCCCCTCCCATCCAGTCTCCCCAGCACCCGGTGATTAAACCACAGCAAGTAATGAGCGGTCATGTGATAGGCGGGCTGAAGAGCCTGTCACATGACCGCTCATTACCGGGTGCAGGTGAGATGGAGCGGCGGGTGAGACGGGGATGGGGAGAGCTAATGGAGCGGTGTGAGGGCTAATGGAGCGGTGTAATGGAGCGGTGGGGCGGTGTAATGGAGCGGTGGGGGGGGCCGTAATGGAGCGGTGGGGGGGGCCGTAATGGAGCGGTGGGGGGTAATAGAGCGTTGAAGGGTGGCCGTAATGGAGCGGTGGGTAGGGGTCCGTAATGGAACGGTGGGGGGGTGTAATGGAGCAGGGGGGGGGGGGGAATGGAGCTGCGGGGGAGGGTGTAATGGAGCGGCGGGGAGAGGGCGCCCACCGCTCGGCGTTTTGACAGCGGCTCGCGGTGGGCGCTAAAGTGCCACCGCTCGCCGCCATCTTGCTTCACCCTGAGCGGGTGTAGTGCTTTTATATAATAATTTAAAAAAAAAAAACCTAGAATTAATTGTTACAAAAGCATTGCTGCACAGGCCGGGAATCGAACCCGGGCCTCCTACGTGGCAGGTGAAAATTCTACCACTGAACCAACAATCCTTTCCTGGTCTTCTGTTTTTTGCATATTTGAGCATCATTTACTCTAAGAACCCAGTGCATTGTGGGTCAGCTTTCTGCATCTCTAGGAATAGAGCAGCCATTTTAAGTCAGAGTCATAGACATAGAGTTGATTATAATAGAAGTGGGAGTCTGGGGGGTTAAGACCCCCGGGTGGGGTATGGGAAAGCCACCCTTGCATAATGGGCTGCATACTAAATTATGCAAGGGGGGCTTCCCCCCCCCTCTGCACCCCCCGACAAGGGGGTCTTACCACCAGACCCCGCTTCTATTACAGTCAACATGGATTGTAGATTGTATTCTCCTAGTTTTACCGCACATTACTCCCTGTAGAACAGTAAACAATAGTCTACAGAACCAGCAGTCTGTTTACTTGGGATACAGAGGAGGTTTAAGCTGTATGCTGGAATACACACTGCATAAAGTGCTGCATTGGTCAGGAATCAAACCCAGATCTCCCGTGTGGCAGGTGAGAATTCTACCACTGAACCACCAATACTCACAGACCTGTCTGCGGTGAAAAAAGTGTGATTGGTCATCACAATCAACAGACAATGGACAGTGCAGAATTCAGTCTCAGGTGAGTGTGTCGGGGTCACCGCTCTCCCTCATCAGGGCCCCCTTTTCCCTGTTTCTTCCTTTTGTTTTGCGCCGCAGCCAGGTGTCACCTTGCTCTGTTCTCCTTGTGACAGAGGGAGATATTTACAAGGAAGAGGGCCCAGGATGGGTGATGTTGGAATAGGAACGGGGACATTACTACATAATGAAGAGGTAGGGGGCAATTTATATGTCTCTATAAGATTTAGAACACTACTGTAGCGCCGGAGTTGCAGTCCCTATTTCCGCTGCTGTGTCCTAGCCTCGATGTCCCTGCACTCTGCTCTTCCCTAATCCAGCAAGGACACTGATGTCATTATGACGCACCCCAGGGTTATATGGGGACTCGGGTATTTGGGCCCTCTGCTGTGGTTGGGATGTCACTGGTGGCCTGCCCGGACCCATGGCCCTGGTGATCAGCTTTAAAAAATTGGAGAATTGAAATGGGAATAAAGTTCACGTGACGCCACCTGTGGTTTCTGGTGACTGCACCAGTGCTGCGTGGGGCCTCCAGGGATGATGGATGGGCAGCTAAGTGTTGAAGCTCCCCACAGGCAGAGCTGGATCCCTGGGGAGTTTAGTAACAGTGATGAGGGATGGAGCAGGGATTTGGCCGGGCTGTTAGGTAACGGGACAGTCTCTGTGGATGGCAGGGGCAACGGTTGAGGAATTGACACGCACATCATAGGTTGTTTCTTTACCTTTTATGGCCACTTTACACGCGGCAACAGGAAGATAGAAAACGGCAGGTGTCGGAGACAATTGTACCTTTTACCTTCAAAACACCTTGCAGATACCTGAATTACACGCAGCCACTTCAAGGTGTTTTGAAGGTAAAAGGTACAATTGTCTCCGACACCTGCCGTTTTCTATCTTCCTGTTGCCGCATGTAAAGTGGCCATTACTGATGGTTTGGCAGGTAAGAGTCCGGTGTACTGTCGGGTGGTCCAGAAGCATTTCAGGATCATAAGGCCTCATTGTCTCTTTTCCCATGTGTGTGAAGCCCCTGCCCCGTGTGAAACTTCGCTGGCCTCCTTTGCTGTCCTATCACCTGTGCTGTTGTTGGAAAACCTACGATTGACTGCCGCTATTCCTCTCTCCGCGGTCCCTGGCTCCCTTGTTGGTGGCTGCACAGATGCCCAGGACACTGGAGTCTCCACGGTAAGCCGGTATTCTCTGCTTGGCTAGGTGCTCTCCGGCAGACTTGGACTCCGGTGTCCGGGGTGCTTTCTGGGGTGAACCCAAAGATGGCTCCTCAGTCCCCAATTTACTCTTTCTCCGTTCTCTCCTCGCCTTCTGACCCCACTCTTGGGCCCTGCATGACTACTATGAAGGCTGTTCAGGGTCACTGGCTCGGTCCTAGCGCGGCACTGATTACCAGAACGTCTTCACAGTTCTTCTAGCGTCTGCACACTCTAACTAACTCCACCACCAGCACCAGTATTTATAGGGGATCTTGCCTAAGAGCAGCAAGATGGGCTCCCCCTACTGTGCTGAGGTGGAAGGTGTTGTTTGCGTCTGTGTACCCACTGTGGAAATCCATCCGTGCTATAGGTGAGTATGTGGTTCCCTGTAGCAACAGGGTGCCACAGTTACCTCTCTGCCCTCTTGTCCTTGCGGGCATGCAACTGTAGGACCTCTGCTCTCCTGTACAGCCATCCATGCAGGGGAGTAACTACAATAGGTGCAGTGGTTGCAATCTCACACGTCCTGAAACTTAGGGGGCCCTAAAAGTCCCTTTGGCCTATAGAAAAAGACTATTGCTATTAAAGAGTTATAATAATTGGGGGCACGTTGTAGTTTTTGCATCGGGGCCCATGAGTTTCAAGTTACACCACTGCATCCATGTGGGCCTTGGTCCCTTGCTCTCTTGCATGGCCACCCACATGCTGCATGGTCCTCTATCCTGCATGGGCATCCTCGCACTGCATGGTACTCTGTTCTCACACATGGTCACCCTCGTACCGCATGGTCCTCTGCCCTTCAGCATGGACATCCTCATGCTGAGTGGTCCACTGTTTTCACACATGGACATCCTCATGCTGCATGATCTCTCACTCTTCTGCATTGCCATCCACATTGAGTGTGAACTCCAGGACCCTGGTTCTTATCAGGGGCTGTCCACATGTGTTTCAGGCCCTGCCCTTGTCTTGCTGAGTTCCTTGTCTCTAGCCTAGGGTACATGCATGCACTTCTCCCTTATTTAAAGGGGCAGTGTGCGCACCATGAATTGGTGTCCCCAGCCTATTGCTGGGAGTCAAAGTTCCCTTTCCCTGTCAGGTGTTGTCAAAGCTACTCTTTAGGTTTCTAACCTAGCCCTGTGTGTTGGTCCAGTCTGGTGCTGATTAACCTGTTTCCAACATCAGGCCTGCATGTAACCAGTTCTGTGTCTGCTGATGTCCTTGTATCTGTCCAGCTTGAAATCCTGCGTATGTCCTGTCTATGTTTCCGGACCTGTCCTGCCTGTGTCCAGCAGCGGAAGTCCTGTGTTCTTTCCGGAGTCCGTTGTCCCATCTGAAGTCCGATGTTCTGCCTGAATCTTGTATCCTGTCTAAATCCAGCATGCTTTATGACCAGCGTATTCAGGTACCTGTATATCCAGTGACCAGCATATCCTGTATCCGGTGACTCCAGCCTTGTCTGTGTACCTGTACCTGCCCTGCCTGCACCTATGCTTGTGCCAGTTGACTTCTACCTGTGCCAGTTGACTTCTACCTGTGCCAGATGACTTCTACCTGTGCCAGATGACTTGCCTGATGTCCTCTCCCTGTCTTCTGTCCAATGTTCTATGCGTGAACCTGCCTGTACCCGCCTGTACCCATGTACCTGTCCCAGTCCTGTTTGTGTTCCTATGCCTTCCCTATTCTGACTCTACTACCTGGTCAGTCCTGTGTCTGTTCACCTGTCCTGCTGTCATCCAGCTCTGCTCATCTGCCACAGTTTCAAGCCCTGCCCTAGGAGTGGCCCCTGGCGTCTACCAGAAGGCGCTTAGTCAAGTCCCTTTCAGGTCAGGGTAACCCCGAGTCCCCCTTGTAGCCCACTGGGTCGACTCCTCGGATAATTGCCACCAGCGCTAGCACCAGGACCCCTTGAATTATGGGCCTAATAGAGGCGGTGTAGTTTGCAACCATTGATGATACAACATTGCTCCTGGCTGAATCTATCAATAACGGTGAATTTGGCAGGCAAAGGTCTAATGGGGGCTGACGTTTTGCTCTCAGGTCAGTTCTATATCCCTGATCTGAGTCAATCTCATAACATAGTGTCTATGTATGGCTGCATTCAGGTGCGTTTGCGTTCGGCTGCACATAATTTATGCACATGCTGAACGCAAAGTGTTGTGTTAGTTTTGTGCGTGGCTGTGTGCTTGCTTTATACGCAAGCAGACAGCCGCACACAAATGATGAATCTGCGCAGTGCCATCTGCTGGCAAGCACACACACGCAAGGAAGAGATCAGTGGCTGCAGGAAGGAGAAGATCTCCACCGCTGATCTCCACCTCCCGGGCACCGAGGCCGCTGATTGGGTGGCCTGGCAGACTCACTGACATTTTCATGTGAACACATGCGGACAATCACCATTGCGTTAACATAAAAATGTCTGCGTTTGGCACCGCGTATACATATGCACCCCATATGCTGTAGTGCCGAATGCAAATGTGAACCTAGCCTTACTTCACACCTCTTCAGCTTCCATTCTGCTTTAAGGCACTGTCACACATAACGAGATCGCTGTAACATCACAGATTTTGTGATGCAGCAGCGATCCAACAAACAATTTCGTTATGTGTGACACGCACCAACGATCTGGCCCCTGCTGTGAGATCGTTGATCGTTACACACTGCTCTGGATCATTTCTACGTCGTCGTTGTGCTCCCGCTGAGCACTACGTCGCTGTGTTTCATAGACAATGACCAATGATCTCAATGCTACGCTATGGAGTGACAATTCCCAACGACCTCGGTATAATTCTGGATCGCTGGTGCGTCGTTTTTCACATCGCTGGTGAGATACCCGTTTGACATCTTACCAGCGATGTGTAAACGACGCACCAGTGATCTCTGCACATCGTTATCGGGATCGCTGGTGCGTCGTTATATGTGACTGGGCCTTTAGCTCCATGACAATGATGACTGTATTGGGGAGTGGTGCATGACTGTGTTGAAATTGTATTTCTCACCTCTTCCCTCTCCTTACCCAGTCATATACTTCCCTGAAGTGTAACAGAACCAAATGGTGAAGGGTAAGACCGTGGGAACTCTTAAGATTCTGTAAAGTGTCCGGGGAGTCACTATATTGAGACTTATAGGGTCAATGTATAGGAACAGAAGAAGCAGCACTCCAGCAAGGAGGGGGGAAGGGGTGCGCTGGAGTCATACTTGAAATCTACACCCTCTGCCCTTTGTACCTCCCAGGCACCAAAAGTGGTGGCATCTTGTGCCCGTAACTGCTGACTGCCTGGAGGTCAAACGTTACGTCAAAAGCTCCCAATACAAGTCTATGAGGGCCAGAATGTGGCCAGACTGAGGCCAGATGGAGACCAGGACAAAATCAGGACTAGGCCAGAATGAGGTGAAGGACGAAACCAGGATGTGACCAAATTGAGACCAGGACAAGGCTAGAATAAGACAAGGACGAGATTAGGAAGAGCCCAGGACAAGGCCAGAATGTGTTTAGGACGAGACCATGATGAGGCTAGGGCAAGGTCAAGATGAGATCAGGATGACACCAGGGTGAGGTCAGGACGAGGTCAGGATGAAACCAGGATGAGATCAGTATGAGACCTGGACGAAGCCAAGATGAGACCAGGACGAAGCCAAGATGAGACCAGGTCGAGGCCAGGATGAAACTAGGATGAGACCAGAACCAGATCAGGATGAGGTCAGGACGAGGCCAGGGTGATGTCAGGACAAGACCAGAGCGAAGTCAGGATAGGACCAGGACGTGGTCTGAATGGGACCAGGACAAAGTCAGGATGGGACCAGGACGAGACCAGGATGGGACCAGGACGAGAACAGGATGGGACCTGGATGAGGCCAGAATGAGGCTACGATGGGACCAGAACAAGGCCAGGACGCAAATAGGATTAGGTCAGGACAAGACTATGATGAGGCCAGTATGAAACCAGTTTGAGGTCAGCACAGGACCAGTATGAGGCCAGGACGTGACTATCATAGAAATACATTGAATTCTGATCTCCGGCACGCTCCATGAAACACTAGAGCAGTTGGCCCATCACAAATCATGCAAGACCAACCGGAGCGGTAATGATAGAAGATGAAGCCACCAGAATGTGAATTTAAAGGTCCCGCTACACGGCACAACATCGTTAACGATGTCACTCATACGTCACAGGTTTGGAGACGTTCAAGCAACATCGTCACGACTTCGTTGAACCTGATGATCTGCAACCAGGCAACCTGCTATATCGTGGTGTCTGACACCGCGATAGCGATGTCACTTACAACTTCGCCAATTTACCGCAATGAGCAGGGATCGTTCGCTGAGTTGTGCGAACGATACCTGCTCACTGCATCGTTGGTGCGACATCCATGATATCTAGATGTCTGACATCTCACCAATGATGTAGCAACAATGTCGGAAACGACCGCGCGCCCACGAGATCGTTGCAACGTCGTGCCGTGTAACGGTACCTTAAGACTGAGGGTAGGGGACTTAGATTTAAAGCATCACTCCAGTGGTGCAATGAAAAAGAAAAGCCCTGGAGTGGAGCTTTAACACTGAGTTATTTCAGCAATTGATTTTCTCTCGAGAACGACGTCTTGGGGTTGTCTTGTGGAGTCTAGAGATGATGTGCAAATCAGATTTTTTATTATATTTTATTTATTTGTTTAAGCTTTAGTTCTTTTGAATACATTCAATATTTTCTGTAGATTTTGGATAAGTTTTCTCCTTACAGTGGAGGCTTTGAAATGAATTAAAATTGTAAAGTGAAGTCACCGGTTACTGTAGAGTCTTGTATGCTGAGAAAAGCTATGAAAAGTGATGATGTGGCAGAACTATGCTCTGTGTGTATTTACTGAAATGTTTCTTATATTATCAGAACTATGAGTAACAACTTATGATACTAGTTGTTTTGCAATTAATTGCAAAAAAAATAAGCAAAAATGACTTGCTGCATTCGCCGGGAATCGAACCCGGGCCTCCCGCGTGGCAGGCGAGAATTCTACCACTGAACCACAAATGCTTGCATATTGGACTTGTCGTACAGTATCTGACACTAAGGCCATGTGCACACGCTACATTTTTTTTTCCAACAGCGAACCTGGATTCATCTTTGAAGAAAAGGAAGTGATCATCTGCTTTTCATGCAAAAACAGATCACAAAAAACTGATTAAAAACGCACTGTGTGAACATGATGAGGCACTGTTCTCACAAGCGTTGTCAGCATTGCAAAAAGAGCAATCTGTTGACAAGATTAAAGATCTCAAGGATATTTGATGAGGATTATGTAGAGTTTCATTGTGTTATATAATATTGTATTATTATTATATTGTTGTCAGTGTGCTGCTATGCAATAAGCTTTGCCTTTGTTGAAGGTTGTCCTTCCTCTCTTCCTGTAGCTGCTCTGATGTCAGTAACCCCTCCCTCCTTCCCCATTTTATGTTTGTCAGCCATCTTCTAAACAGCATATTTATGCTGCTCTGAAAAAGTATGGTCTTTTTTTTACCTACTGTATACAAGAATTCAGCTGGAAGATAAACCACTTCTTCTGGAATCCTCATACATGCCTCTGTGGTCAAGTTCAAGCTATCTGACGATATCTCTACGTGTAAGTAATGGAGAATACAGACAGTCACTGAAGTGGTGTTCAAGAGCCCTGTAATTACAGCTTCGTTATGGAGTCAAAATAAACCTTTTTAGACATATATCCCCAAAGGAGAGTTTCAACCAACCTTGTTTGCTAAGGAAGGCTGGACTTGCCAATAAAAGAAGGAATCAAAATTGCTGGATGAATAATCAACAATCTAAGATAAGCAGACAACCGTGTAACGCCGGTCTCTTTGTCCTTTGTTTCCCCAGAGTTACTCTGCATACTAGTGCTCTGTCCCTATTCTCTTTCCACTTAACCAGCTAGGTTACTATTGTTGTCCATGTGTTAGGTCCTATGCTGCATGACTATCCTCATGTATGCTCCCTGGCTGCTCCACTGCGTAGCCTTCGGCATGTTGTGAGGACCTCTGCTGAGCTGCATGACCATCCACATCTGCATTCTCTGGCTGCTATGCTGCAGAGCCATCCATGTGTTGTAAGGTCCTCTGCTGAGCTGCATGACCATCCACGTGTGCAGTCCCTGGCTGATCTGCTGTGAAAGCTATCCGCGGGTCATGAGGTCCTCTGCTGTGGTGCATTACTTTCTTTGTGTGCCAGGTTTGCAGCCGCTGCCAGGTGCCCTAGGTCTCAGTTCCTATGTTGGGTATGCTGGTTACCTGTTTGAGCCTTGGTTGAATGCTGCCACACCTTCCCTGCTTTTATAGGGGCAGTATATGCACCTTGAATTGCTGTCCCCAGCCTATTTAAAGTTCTCCTTCCCTGTTGGGTATCGCCAAAGCTTTGCATTAGGTTTCTTAACTTAGACATGTGAGGAGGTCCAGCCTGCTGCTACTGGTCAGCCTGTTATCAACTGCAATGCTGCGTGCTATCAGTATTGTATTGCTGATTGTCCTTGTTCCTGTCCTTGTCCCTGGACCCGTCCTTCCCATGTGTCTACCCTGGTACCAGCTTCCTTGGCTTGTATGTGAAATTCTATCATGTCTTGAACCTTCAATGAAGTAGAGGAGCTGGATTGTCCCCACAGTCCCCAGACCTCAACTCAATCCAACACTTGTGGGTAGAGTGATAATGTAGGTAAGTGTGCTCTCAGGAGACAAAAACACCAAGATTAATCAGGCAGTGACATGACACGGAATGTTATAGTCTAACATTTTATTATAACATCACTGTTTTCTTCTCTTCCATATATAGTAAGTTATAGATCATCTGATAAATATGCTGCTGTCAAAACAGTATTTATTACTTCACATATATAAACAGTGAATAGGCCTTTTTTTGGTGACTGACTGTAAAGCGCGGAATTAAAATTTCCCCTCAAAACATAGGCTATGACTTTGTTCTCTTCCATATATGGTAAGTTATAGGTCACCTGATAAATATACAAGCTAACTGTAAAAACAGTATCTATTACCTCACACGTACAAAGAGTGATTAGGCCTTTATTTTTGGCGACTGACTGTAAAGCGCGAAATTAAAATTTCCCCTCAAAACATAGTCTATGACTTTGTTTTCTTCTATATATGGTAAGTTAACTATCCTGTAATTATGCTTGGGTGTGATTACATTAAGTTAAATAATATATACACCCTTTAGCTGTTTTGTCGCAATTTTGGTAAAAAAAAACAACAGTACACAATAGAATTACCTCCAAATGTACAAGATTGCCATCACAATAAAAGGCAAATCCACAAGTAGAACTGTAGGTAGGTGTGCTCTCAGCAGACACAAATATCAAGAATGATCAGGCAGTGACATGACACGGAATGTTATAGGCTAACATTCTACTGTGATATCACTGTTTTGTTCTCTTCCATATATGGTAAGTTATTGGTCACATGATAAATATGCAGGATAACTGTGAAAACAGTATCTGTTACCTCACACATACAAAGGCCTTTTTTTTGGTGACTGACTGTAAAGCGCAGAGGTAAAATATCCACTGGAAACATACAAAAAAGGTGGGGGAACAAGAGGCGCAATAGTGCCCTATCACTAGTGACACTCAGATGTGAGTGGTGTAATGCAGTTACACTCACCTATTCCAGTTGTGAGACCCACAATTGGTTTAACAGCATATCACAGTATCAGCTGCTGCAAGACCTCCACCAACCACTCCAACGTGGAAAAGCTGCCAGAAAATATGGGAAGCAAGGTGTACCACGTTCCGCGCTGCTGAGTCCACAAAATCACCTGGGATGCAAGATGTTGTAGCAGTATTCTTCTTTATCCCTTCCTACGCGTTCCGGTGCCCTTCCTGGCACCTTATATCCCTGAGGAAGGTGCCAGGAATTGCGCCGAAACGCGTAGGAAGGAATAAAGAAGTATACTGCTACAACATCTTGCATCTCAGGTGATTTTATGGACTCAGCAGCGCGGACCGTGGTACACCTTGCTTCCCATATTTTCTGGCACTGGAAACATAGACAGTCTATGATGTTCCCTGAGTCAAATGTGGTGACTGTGCAAAATTTTGTGATTGCAGATGTGATGGTGTTGATTCCTTTAGTGGACATACACACATACATACATACACACATACACTTTGTGATCTCTGTGTGCAAATTATTAATTCTATTTTGTTATACCTAAAAACAGTTAGTTACCATGCCCGGGCAATGGTGGGTTCTACAGCTAATATATATATATATATATATATATATATATATATATATATATGTACATATACATATATATATATATATATATATATATATATAATTTATTTATATAGCGCTATTGGTTCCATGGCGCTTTACATGTGTAAGGGCAGGACAAGGACGGGAGCATAAATAACGACGAATAAATCACACAGGTACATTAGGGCAGAGATCCTGTCCACAAGGGCTCACAGTCTATAGGGGGATGAGTGGGAGACAGTAGGAGGGGGAGAGGTGAGATGGTGCAGCGGATTAGGTCTCAGTGTGGGTTATAGGCTTGAAGTTAGAGGAGGGTCTTCAGGTTTTTCTTGAAGGTTCCCAGGGTAGGGGAGTGTCTGATGTGGTGTGGAAGAGAGTTCCAGAGTATGGCGGATGCACGAGAGAAGAGAAGGAGTTCTTCAGAGGAGCGCAGGCTGCGTGAGGGGTGGTATCAGGAGACCAAGTCGGAGAAGTATGAAGGGGACAGGTTGTGGATGGCCCTGTATGTCAGGGTTAGGGTTTTGAACTTAGATCTCTGGGACGTAGGGAGCCAGTGGAGGGCTTGGCAGAGGGGGGAGACAGGGGAGTAACGGGACGACAGGTGGATGAGTCGCGCAACGGAATTGAGGATGGTTCGGAGGAGTGCAAGGGAGGAAGTGGTGAGGCCGGTGAACAGGAGGTTGCAGTAGTCGAGGCGGGAAATAATGAGGGCGTGGACAAGCGTTTTGGCAGTGTCAAGGAAGGAGCGGATCCGTGAGATGTTTTTAAGCTGGAGGTGGCGAGGGCCTGGATGTGTGGCTTGAAGGAGAGGGCAGAGTCGAGAATTACCCCGAGGCACTTGGCGTGGGGGACGGGTGAGAGTGTGCAGTCGTTGACAGTGATGGTTAGGTCGGGTAGGGGGGAAGAGCGACTTGGGGGGAAAACGATGAACTCTGTTTTATCCATGTTGAGTTTGAGGAAACAAGCGGAGAAGAAGGATGAGATGGCGGACAGGCAGTGTGTTATTTTGGATAGCAGGGAGGTGATGTCAGGGCCGGAGAGGTAGAGCTGGGTTTCGTCGGCGTAGAGGTGGTATTGGAGGCCGTGGGATTCGATGAGTTGGCCTAGGCCGAGGGTGTAGATGGAGAAGAGTAAGGGTCCCAGGACTGAGCCTTGGGGAACTCCAACAGATAGGGAGTAGGGTGAGGAGGAGGTGTGGGAGTGGGTGACGCTGAAGGTCTGGTCTGTTAGGTACGAGGAAATCCAGGAGAGGCCAGGTCAGTGATGCCAAGGGATTCTAGAATTTGAAGCAGGAGGGAGTTGTCGACTGTGTTGAAGGCAGCAGAGAGGTCGAGGAGGATGGAGTAGTGTCGCTTGCTCTTGGCGGTCAGTAGGTCGTTGGTAACTTTGCTTAGGGCTGTTTCGGTGGAGTTGTGGGCTCGCAAACCGGATTGCAGGCGGTCAAAGAGGGAGCACGAGGAGAGATGGGAGGACAGTTTGGAGTAGACATGTTGCTCAAGCAGTTTTGAAGCGAAGGGGGGGAGAGATATGGGATGATAGTTGGAGACTGTTGCGGGGTCGAGGGAGGGTTTTTTGAGGATGGGTGTGATGAGGGCATGTTTGAAGGATGAGGGGAAGACGCCGGTGGTAAGTGATATGTTGAAGAGATGGGTTAGGGCGGAGATAAGGACAGTGGTGAGGTTAGGGATGAGATGGGAGAGGAGAGGGTTGTGGGCACAAGTGGTGAGGTGTGATCGTGCTAGAAGGGAGGAGAGACACACTTCAGTCATGGAGGGGAAGTTACTTTTGGTCGAGAGGGGTTGGGTGATAGAGAGGGAGGGCCGAGTGGATTGGGAATGGAAGCTTTCTCTGATTTTGTCGATCTTCTGATTAAAGAAGCTGGCAAAGTCATCGGTTATGAAAAGTTGCTTGGGATTGTGGGAGAGGGAGCTAATGAGAGACAAGAAGAAAGCTTGTTTTGCGGTGGTCAGTACTGTCTTGAAGTCGATGAGGGACTGTTTGTGCAAAGCGAAGTGCGTTGCGGAGTTGGATTTCTTCCATCTCCGTTCAGCTACCCTGGACGTCCGTCGAAGTTTTTTGGTGCTGGCGGTGAGCCAGGGTTGTCTGTGTGCACGGGTTTTGTTGTATGAGAGAGGGGCGGCCTCTATATATGAAACTGGACTTTTTAACAGTATCACACAGCTAAAGTGTTGATGTGGCAGAAAGAGGTTCTGACCCTGACATCTGATCTGGTGTAGACTGACAAAGACACAAACACACACATATATTTTTGCGTAATACAAGACTAGAATTATACAGTAGTTAAAAAAAACAAACATTCTTGCATTGGCCATCAATCAAACCTGGGCCTCCTGTTTGGCAGGTGAGAATTCTACCACTGAACCACCAATGCTTCGATGATGGAGTTTCTCAGTGCATAACACTGCATTATAACCCTATTTTTTGCTTTATTTTTTCCCTCTATTTTACTCCTGTATCCTGGGTGTGTCTTATGGTCCAGTGCGTCTTATAGTCTGAAAAATATGGAATGTCCTTCTTCTTCTTCCTTCTTCCTCTTCTTCTTTCTTCTTCTTTCTTCTTCTTTCTTCTTCTTTCTTCTTCTTTCTTCTTCTTTCTTCTTCTTTCTTCTTCTTCTTCTTCCTTCGGGCCGTCACCACTGATCTCTTTCTTCACCACCACTGATCTCTTCCTCCCAGAAAGACTTCACCGCCGGCTCTCCGGCTGCCTATTTTAAATGAATCAGCGGCGGCCGGAATGAACAGATCTCCACCTCTGATCTCCACCTCCCGGCCACCGAGGCCGCTGATTGGGTGGCCTGGCAGACTCACTGACATTTTCATGTGAACACATGTAGACAATCACCACTGCCTTCACATAAAATGTCTGCGTTTGGCACCGCGTATACATATGCACCCCATATGCTGTAGTGCCGAATGGAAATGTGAACCAAGCCTTACTTCACACCTCTTCAGCTTCCATTCTGCTTTAGCTCCATGACATTGATGACTATGTGTTGGGGAGTGGTGCAAGACTGTGTTGAAATTGTATTTCTCACCTCTTCCCTCTCTTTACCCAGTCATATACTTCCCTGAAATGTAACATAACCAAATGGTGAAGGGTAAGACCGTGGGAACTCTTAAGATTCTGTAAACTGTCCGGGGAGTCACTATATTGAGACTTATAGGGTCAATGTATAGGAACAGAAGAAGCACCATTCCAGCAAGGAGGGGGGGAGGGGTGCGCTGGAGTCATACTTGAAATCTACACCCTCTGCTCTTTGTACCTCCCAGGCACCAAGAGTGGTGGCATCTTATGCCCGTAACTGCTGAGTGACCGGAGGTTAGAAGTTATGTCAAAAGCTCCCAATACAAGTCTGTGAGGGCCAAAATGTGGCCAGACTGAGGCCAAAGGGAGACCAGGACAAACTCAGGACCAGGCCAGAATAAGGTGAAGGACAAAACCAGGATGTGAGCAGTTTGAGACCAGGACAAGGCCAGAATAAGACAAGGACGAGATTAGGAAGAGCCCAGGACAAGGCCAGAATGAGTCCTGGACGAGACCAGGATGAGGCTAGGGCAAGGTCAATATGAGATCAGGATGGGACCAGGACAAGACCAGTTTGGGACCAGGAGGAGGTCAGTATGAGACCAGGACGAAGCTAGGATGAGACCAGGACGAGGCCAGGGCGAAACTAGAATGAGACCAGAACCAGATAAGGATGAGGTCAGGATGAGGCCTGGGTGAGGTCAGGATGAGACCAGAATGAGCTCAGGACGAGACCAGAACGAGGTCAGGATGGGACCAGGACGAGACCAGGATGGGACCTGGGTAAGGCCAGGACGGGACGAGGACAAGGCCAGGACGCAAACAGGATGAGGTCAGGACAAGACTATGATGAGGCTGGGACAAGGCCAGAACGAGACCAGTTTGAGGTCAGGACGGGACCAGGATGAGGCCAGGTTGTGGCTATCATAGAAATATACTGAATTCTGATCTCCGGCACACTCCATGAAACACTAGAGTAGTTGGCCCATCACAAATCATGCAAGACCAACTAGAGCGGTAGATAGAAGATGAAGCCACCAGAAGGTGAGTTTAAAGGTACCGTTACATGGCGCAACATCGTTAACGATGTCGCTCATATGGAGACATTCAAGCAACATCGTTATGACCTCATTGCATGTGACAGCGGCAAGTTGTAACAATATATCGTTGGGTTGCAGATCGCAGGTTTGAGAACATGTTCTCAAACCTGACGATCTGCAACCAGGTAACTGCTGTATCGTGGTGTCTGACACCGCGATAACGATGTCGCTTACAAGTTCGCCCATTCACAGCAATGAGCAGGGATCGTTCGCTGAGTTGTGTGAACAATACCTGCTCACAGCATCGTTGGTACGTCGTCCACGATATCTAGACGTCTGACAACTCACCAGCGAAGTTGCAACGATGTCGGAAACGACCATGTGCCCACGACGTGCAACTTCGTGCCGTGTAACGTACTTTAAGACTGAGGGTAGGGACTTAGATATAAAGCATCACTCCAGTGGTGCAATTAAAAAGAAAAGCCCTGGAGTGGAGCTTTAACACTGAGTTATTTCAGCAATTGATTTTCTCTCGAGAACGACGTCTTGGGGTTGTCTTGTGGAGTCTAGAGATGATGTGCTAATCAGATTTTTTATTATATTTTATTTATTTAAGCTTTAGTCTTTCGAATACATTCAATATTTTCCGTAGAGTTTGGATAAGTTTTCTCCTTACAGTGGAGGCTTTGAAATGAATTAAAATTGTAAAGTGAAGTCACCGGTTACTGTAGAGTCTTGTATGCTGAGAAAAGCAATGAAAAGTGATGATGTGGCAGAACTATGCTCTGTGTGCATTTACTGAAATGTTTCTTATATTATCAGAACTATGAGTACCAACTTATGATGTTAGTTGTTTTGCAATTACTTGCAAAAAAATAAGCAAAAATGACTTGCTGCATTGGCCGGGAATCGAACCCGGGCCTCCCGCGTGGCAGGCGAGAATTCTACCACTGAACCACCAATGCTTGCATGTTGGACTTGTTTTTACAAGTTCTCACACTAAGGCCATGTGCACACGCTGCATTTTTTTTTTCTCAACAGTGAAAGTGGATTCATCTTTGAAAAAAATAAAAGTCCACAAACGTATCTCTTTCTTGGTGCATATTTGCTTCTTTGTCTTCATTACAATGGCTAAAACGCGGTGAAAACGGATCACTAATTGACGCTCCATCTTTTTCTGGATGCATTTTCTGCCCCATCAATGGATCAGCAAAAAACGCAGCATCGGAATAGCATTTCGAAAACTCATTGACTTTGCTGGACATCACAGAAGTGATCTCTGCTTTTCATGCAAAACAGATCACAAAAAAACGATCAAAAACGCACTGTGTGAACATGATGAGGCACTGTTCTCACAAGCGTTGTCAGCATTGCAAAAAGAGCAATCTGTTGACAAGATCAAAGATCTCAAGGATATTTGTTGAGAATTATGTAGAGGTTCCTTGTGTTATATAATATATATCATTATTATATTGTTGTCAGTGTGCTGCTATGCAATAAGTTTTGCCTTTGTTGAAGGTTGTCCTTCCTCTCTTCCTGTAGTTGCTCTGATGTCAGTAACCCCTCCCTCCTTCCTTCCCCATTTTATGTTTGTCACCCATCTTGTAAAGAGCATATTTATGCTGCTCTGAATCAGAATTGTCTTTTTTACCTACTGTATACAAGAATTCAGCTGGAAGATAAACCACTTCTTCTGGAATCCTCATACATGCCTCTGTGGTCAAGTTCAAGCTATCTGACGATGTCTCTACGTGTAAGTAATGGAGAATACAGACAGTCACAGAAGTGGTGTTCAAGAGCCCTGTAATTACAGCTTCGTTATGGAGTCAAAATAAACCTTTTAAGACATATATCCCCAAAGGAAAGTTTCTCTGCTAGAAACATGTGCCGTTGGGTGGATGAATAATTAATTGGACTATCATGACCAAGCGGAATGGGAGTGACAGTGATCACATGTAAGAACCTTATTGTGAGGCCTCCCTAGGCATAAGATGGCTGTTGGACGATGGTTCTGCCAGCTTCCATCTCTCGATTCTCCCATACACAGGAGCTCTCGATCATCAGAGCTCTCCTGTGTTCTGTTTGAGAAAGCCACCAGGAGAATATAGCAGATGGCAGTCAGAAATCAGAATTGACCCATCGGCATCTCCCCTGAAGTTAAGTTGTCCAGGGTCCACGTACATATTATAGTCCTGACCAAACCTGTCGATATCCGTACGTTTGGCCAACATTAGTCTAATGGTTGCTGACGTTTTGCTCTCAGGTCAGTTCTATATCCCTATCTGAGTCAATTTCATAATTATTTTAGGCTGCCTTCTCATTGGCAAATGGGCAAATCTGTATGGATCCTTGAATTTCAAGGAACCACATGGACAGGCACGGATCTGTGCCAATGGATATCAACTGATGTCCAAGGACCGTTTTTTTTACGAACCCATCATCAGATGCCAGAGATGGGGTGGGAGGAGCTGTACGTTGCTTCTGAGCATGCTCCGTACAACAAAATGGACTGTTTTTTTGCCAGACCTGTCCTCCATAGTGCTCCACGTTAATTTCATACAGACAGATACGGATTTGTGTCTGTCCATTTGTGTTCATTTTTTTCAAGGCAGCCCAAAAACGGAACAGTTTCCAATTTTGGGTGCATGAAAAAAGCCTGTGATAGACCGGAGTATTTTTATTGTCCTTTATTTAGCAGCATTTGGGGGTTTTGAGACTCTATAGACTTTTGCTTGGTCCTAGACAATGTCAATAGGAGCTTGAAAGCTACAACTTTGATAGGAACCATTTTGGAGTAAACCTAGTGGTTGCCATTCTGATTTCTCCACCAGGACCACCAAGTTGACCCCTTCTATGAAGCTGTTACTTCACACCTCTTCAGCTTCCATTCTACTGAGTCTTTAACTCCATGACAATGACCACAACGTGTTGGGAAGTGTGGCAGAACTGTGTCTAAATTGTATTTCTCGCCTCTTTCCTCACCTTACAATCATATACTTCCCTGACATGTGACAGAACCAAATGGAGAATGGTCAGACCGTGGGAACTTTTCAGATTCTGAAGAGTCACCATCTTGAGATTTATAGGGTAAATATATAGGGACAAAAGTTGTAGGTTGAAAGTTCAGATG
Organism: Allobates femoralis; assembly: GCA_033576535.1. Taxonomy (NCBI): domain Eukaryota; kingdom Metazoa; phylum Chordata; class Amphibia; order Anura; family Aromobatidae; genus Allobates; species Allobates femoralis. The sequence continues at coordinate 23,504,888 of JARQOC010000004.1, read as the reverse complement.
GCTGGAAAAAATCCCCTAAATCTAATCTCAAGATAGCCCAAATGTGGTTCATGACCAGGCAAATTTAGCTTTGAGTTATCTGAACAACTCATTTTCTTTTGAGATTGGTTGATGTGTGAATCAAATTTCGGTCGGATTTTTAGGAATTTGCCGAATTAACTAGTTTGCAATTCACTGATAGAAAATCATCTAGGCCATCCATACACATTAGATTAGTTGGTCACAGCCATCTTACGCTTCTGTCCTATACACATGGATGCTATGTCGGCCAGTAGAATATCTCAGGAAGAACAATGGGATTGGCCGTCAGTAAACAGACATCGACATCTTTCATGACCATAATTCGGTCGAGTCCCACACACTTTAGACTGTCGGTCAAACTTTTCTATTTCGTCAATATCGTCAGGCACGTTGAAAACCAACATTGGCTTACAAGGTTTTTCCGAAGTAAGGTGAAGTTATATTGAATCAGCACATGTGAATGATATGTTAGTCCAGTTCCCAGGATCCCCAGTCGTAGTAACAAGGATGTGTTAAAAGGATGACTTGTCGGAATTTTTGTCTAGAAGTGTGTCCAAGTAGAGTTCTTCTTGGCCTCCTGTCTGAGAACTCTTTGATCTCTCTCACACGCATCCTCCTGAGATGTGACTTTGTCCATCCCATCCTTCTCATATCTCTGCCTCCAGGGGAACCCATGCAAGATTAATCTACAAAAAGAAAGGGTGGATTTTTTTTATGCCACATGGAGAACTTTGGGATCAACATCTGCCTGATACTGCAGTTTAGGAGACCGAGTGTTTGATCTTGAAGACTGATCATCAGAGTTTAAGAGCTGGAAAGCCCCTTTAACAGAAGGTTGACATGTCATGGATTTAACCATGGCAAGTCAAAGGTTCATACTCAGATATCTACTGTTGATGTGCTATTGATGTAAGATTAGAAACCAGCGTAGCTAAGGTTCAGAACATAGGGGGCAGAGTGCGGAACATGGTGACACAGTGAAGCGTCAGACAAGGCGCCATCCAGTCACCATTTCTCTTCAATTTATATATATAAGCTATTTTCAGGAAGGCTGGACTTGCCAATAAAAGAAGGAATCAAAATTGCTGGATGAATAATCAACAATCTAAGAAAAGCGGACAACCGTGTAACGCTGGTCTCTTTGTCCTTTGATTCCCCAGAGTTACTCTGCATGCTAGTGCTCTGTCCCTATTCTCTTTCCACTTAACCAGCTAGGTTACTATTGTTGTCCATGTGTTAGGTCCTATGCTGCATGACTATCCTCATGTATGCTCCCTGGCTGCTCCACTGCGTAGCCTTCGGCATGTTGTGAGGTCCTCTGCTGAGCTGCATGACCATCCACGTGTGCGGCCCCTGACTGATCTGCTGTGAAGCTATCCGCGGGACATGAAGTCCTCTACTGTGGTGCATTACTTTCTTTGTGTACCAGGTTTGCAGCCGCTGCCAGGTGCCCTAGGTTTCTGTTCTTATGTTGGGTATGCTGGTTACCTGTTTGAGCCTTGGTTGCATGCTGCCACACCTTCCCCGCTTTTATAGGGGCAGTATGTGCATTGTGAATTGCTGTCCCCAGCCTATTTAAAGTTCCCCTTCCCTGTTGGGTATCACCAAAGCTTTGCATTAGGTTTCTTATCTTATACATGAGGAGGTCCAGCCTGCTGCTCCTGGTCAGCCTGTTATCAACTCCAATGCTTCGTGCTGTCAGTATTGTATTGCTTATTGCCCTTGTTCCTGTCCTTGTCCCTGGACCCGCCCTTCCCATGTGTCTACCCTGGTACCAGCTTCCTTGCCTTGTATGCGAAATCCTATCATGTCTTGAGCCTTGAATGAAGTAGAGGAGCTGGATTGTCCCCACAGCCCCCAGACCTCAACCCAATCCAACACTTGTGGGTAGAGTGATAATAAAACAACAGTACACAATAGATTTACCTTCAAATTTAGATGATTCCACAAAGATGTTGAAAAAATCCAGAAAAATGCAAATCTACAAGTAGAACTGTAGGTAAGTGTCAGGAGACAAAAACTCCAAGATTAATCAGGCAGTGACATGACACGGAATGTTATAAGCTAACATTTTATTATCACAACACTGTTTTATTCTCTTCCATATATGGTAAGTTATAGGTCACCTGATAAATATGCAGCTGTCAAAATAGTTGTCACGCCCTACGGAAGGGTCTATCAGGGGGGCCCACTGGACCGCAAATATGGTGGCTGCTGATACCAGATAGGGAGAGACAGACCAGGAAATCAGATTCAAAAAGCTTTATTGAAAGGTACAGCAATATATATGAAAGGTGCCCCAAAGGAAAGCCACGGGACCACAACACCAGGGTACCTCCCAGCAGCCCAAGGATGGATTGACCCCCTAACAGGGATTTCCCCTTGAACAGCTGTGAAGGGCCCGATGAGGCAGACACCCGTGTTGAACTGACCCTAGGGGTACAACAGGGAACAGGCTTAATCGGGGAGAATTCAGCGGGTAAAAGCCGACCGGTGACAGCAGGTAACAGCACAGGAGCCAGGGCACAGAGTACAGAGGAACTGCCAGACCGGATCCTAGGACAAAAGGAACACAGGTTAAGTACAGAGAATCAGACTGCAGAGCCTTAATTGAGAGAGACCTGGAGTTGCAACTTCAGTAAGATAGAAGTTGCCCTGGCAAAGTCCTGGAGTGTCTGAGACCTTTTTATCCCCAAAGCCTGCTGGTGATAGACCGGGAGGAAGGGGCGGAGTATGGGTGAGCTGTCTCCATAAATGCCTTTAAGCACGCGGGCCCGCCCCCTATGTGTGCCCTGGGAAGGAAGATGAAGGAGGAAGTGCAACAGGCCTGGGAGCATGGACCCGGGCAGCATGTCTGCGGGGACAGGACCTGGACCTCAGGGAGCGACGGTGGATGACCGGAGCACGGGCCCCCTGCCCCTGGACAGGACATGAGGAGGTAAGGGAGATAAGAGGAGAGAACGCAGGCTGCAGGGCAAGTACACCGGGCCGTGAGGTGGTGACAACATTATCTATTACCTCACATATATAAACAGTGAATAGGCCTTTTTTTGGTGACTGACTGTAAAGTGCAGAATTAAAATTTCCCCTCAAAACATAGTCTATGACTTTGTTCTCTTCCATATATGGTAAGTTATAGGTCACCTGATAAATATACAGGCTAACTGTCAAAACAGTATCTATTACCTCACATGTACAAACAGTGAATAGGCCTTTTTTTGGCGACTGACTGTAAAGCGCAAAATTAAAATTTCCCCTCAAAACTTAGTCTATGACTTAGTTTTCTTCTATATATGGTAAGTTAACTATCCTGTAATTATGCTTGGGTGTGATTACATTAAGTTAAATAATATATACACCCTTTAGCAGTTTTTTTTTCGCAATTTTGGTAAAAAGAAACCACAGTACACAATAGAATTACCTCCAAATGTAGAAGATTGCCATAACAATAAAATGCAAATCCACAAGTAGAACTCTAGGTAGGTGTGCTCTCAGGAGACACAAATACCAAGAATGATCAGGCAGTGACATGACACGGAATGTTATAGGCTAACATTCTATTGTGATATCATTGTTTTGTTCTCTTCCATATATGGTAAGTTATAGGTCACATGATAAATATGCAGGATAATTGTCAAAACAGTATCTGTTACCTCACACATACAAAAAGTGAATAGGCCTTTTTTCTGGTGACTGACTGTAAAGCGCAAGGGTAAAATATCCACTGGAAACATAGACAGTCTATGACAGTGATGGCGAACTCCAGTCCTCGAGTGCCACCAACAGGTCAGGTTTTCAGGATTTCCTCAGCATTGCACAGAGGTTGGAATCATCCCCAGTGCAGGTGATTATATTATCACCTGTGCAATGTAAGGAAATCCTGAAAACCTGCACTGTTGGTGGCACTCGAGGCCTGGAGTTCGCCATCACTGGTCTATGATGTTCCCTGAGTCAAATGTGGTGACTGTGCAAAATTTTGTGATTGTAGATGTGATGGTGCTGATTCCTTTAGTGGACATACACACATACATACATGCACACATACACTTTGTGACCTCTGTGTGCAAATTATTAATTTTATTTTGTTATACCTAAGAAAAGTTAGTTACCATGCCCGGGCAATGGTGGGTTCTACAGCTAATATATATATGTATGTGTATATATATTATTATTAATAATATTTATTTATATAGCGCCATTGGTTCCATGGCGCTTTACATGTGTAAGGGCAGAACAAGGACGAGAACATAAATAATGACGAATAAATCACACAGGTACATTAGGGCAGAGATCTTGTCCACAAGGGCTCACAGTCTATAGGGGATGGGTGGGAGACAGTAGGAGGGGGAGAGGTAAGATGGTGCAGCGGATTAGGTCTCAGTGTGGGTTATAGGCTTGAAGGAAGAGGAGGGTCTTCAGGTTTTTCTTGAAGGTTCCCAGGGTCAGGGAGTGTGTGATGTGGTGTGGAAGAGAGTTCCAGAGTATGGCGGATGTACGAGAGAAGTCTTGTATGCGGTTGTGGGAGGTGGAGATGTGGGGGGGAGAAGAGAAGGAGTTCTTGAGAGGAGCGCAGGCTGCGTGAGGGGTGGTATCAGGAGACCAAGTCGGAGAAGTATGAAGGGGACAGGTTGTGGATGGCCCTGTACGTCTCTGGGACGTAGGGAGCCAGTGGAGGGCTTGGCAGAGGGGGGAGACAGGGGAGTAATGGGGCGACCGGTGGATGAGTCAGGCAGCGGAATTGAGGATGGTTCGGAGGGGTGCAAGGGAGGAAGTGGGGAGGCCGGTGAACAGGAGGTTGCAGTAGTCGAGGCGGGAGATAATGAGGGTGTGGACAAGCGTTTTGGCAGTGTCATGGTCAAGGAAGGAGCTGATCCGTGAGATGTTTTTAAGCTGGAGGTGGCGAGAGCCTTAATGTGTGGCTTGAAGGAGAGGGCAGAGTCAAGGATTACCCCGAGGCACTTGGCGTGGGGGACGGGTGAGAGTGTGCAGTCGTTGACAGTGACGGTTAGGTCAGGTAGGGGGGAAGAGCGACTTGGGGGGAAGACTATGAAATCTGTTTTATCCATGTCGAGTTTGAGGAAATGAGCAGGGAAGAAGGATAAGATGGCGGACAGGCAGTGTGTTATTTTGGATAGCAGGGAGGTGATGTCAGGGCCGGAGAGGTAGAGCTGGGTGTCGTCGGCGTAGAGGTGGTATTGAAGGCCGTGGGATTCAATGAGTTGGCCTAGGCCGAGGGTGTAGATGGAGAACAGTAAGGGTCCCAGGACTGAGCCTTGGAGAACTCCAACAGATAGGGAGTAGGGTGAGAAGGAGGTGTGGGAGTGGGTGACGCTGAAGGTCCGGTCTGTTAGGTACGAGGAAATCCAGGAGAGGGCCAGGTCAGTGTTGCCAAGGGATTCTAGAATTTGAAGCAGGAGGGAGTGGTCGACTGTGTCGAAGGCAGCAGAGAGGTCGAGGAGGAGAAGGATGGAGTAGTGTCGCTTGCTCTTGGCGGTCAGTAGGTTGTTGGTGACTTTGCTTAGGGCTGTTTCGGTGGAGTGGTGGGCTCGGAAACCGGATTGCAGGTGGTCAAACAGGGAGCACAAGGAGAGATGGGAGGACAGTTCGGAGTAGACATGTTGCTCAAGCAATTTTGAAGTGAAGAGGAAGAGAGATATGGGACGATAGTTGGAGACAGTTGCGGGGTCGACGGAGGGTTTTTTGAGGATGGGTGTGATGAGGGCATGTTTGAAGGATGAGGGGAAGACGCCAGTGGTAAGTGATATGTTAAAGAGATGGGTTAGGGTGGTGATAAGGACAGTGGTATGGCGCCGCGCATGCGCTGTGAGCCGGGTGTCCAGGAAGTCGTCGGGCAGGGCGCACAGCGCCTGCGCGGCGCCATACAGGAGAACGGAGGCGCGCGTTCATGGTACACTGTGAGGGGAGGCAGCAGAAGGCGACCAGGCTGATTGACAAGAGGGGGCGGGCCGGAGGAGCGCGAAACCCCGCCTCCCGGTCTTAGGTCTTCTAAAGTGTAAGCAGTTATATAAGTGTATATTTAATTGTATATAGGGCATCAAAAGCCTATAGCCACCTTCCCTGAATGCAGCCTTAGTCCTGCAGAAGGTGGCTATTTTAGCTTTTGATGTCCAGGGGGGGTGACAGGTTCGCTTTAAGACTGAGGGTAGGGGACTTAGATATAAAGCATCACTCCAGTGGTGCAATTAAAAAGAAAAGCCCTGGAGTGGAGCTTTAACACTGAGTTATTTCAGCAATTGATTTTCTCTCGAGAACGACGTCTTGGGGTTGTTTGGTGGAGTCTAGAGATGATGTGCAAATCTGATTTTTTATTATATTTTATTTATTTTTTAAGCTTTAGTTCTTTTGAATACATTCAATATTTTCCATAGAGTTTGGATAAGTTTTCTCCTTACAGTGGAGGCTTTGAAATGAATTAAAATTGTAAAGTGAAGTCACCGGTTACTGTAGAGTCTTGTATGCTGAGAAAAGCTATGAAAAGTGGTGATGTGGCAGAACTATGCTCTGTGTGCATTTACTGAAATGTTTCTTATATTATCAGAACTATGAGTAACAACTTATGATACTAGTTGTTTTGCAATTACTTGCAAAAAAAATAAGCAAAAATGACTTGCTGCATTGGCCGGGAATCGAACCCGGGCCTCCCGCGTGGCAGGCGAGAATTCTACCACTGAACCACCAATGCTTGCATGTTGGTGTTGCACTACAGGTTCTGACACTAAGGCCATGTACACACGCTGCATGTTTTTTTCAACAGCGAAACTGGATTTATCTTAGAAGCAAAAAAAACAAAACAGACCCAAAACATGTCTCTTTTTTGGTGCATTTTTGTTTCTTTGTCTTCATTACAATGGCTATCCATCTTTTTCTGGATGCATTTTCTGCCCCATCAATGGATCAGCAAAAAACGCAGCATCGGAATAGCGTTTCTGAAAACTCATTGACTTTGCTGGACATCACAGGAAGTGATCATCTGCTTTTCATGCAAAAATGGATCACAAAAAAACTGATTAAAACCGCACTGTGTGAACATGATGAGGCACTGTTCTTACAAGCGTTGTCAGCATTGCAAAAAGAGCAATCTGTTGACAAGATCAAAGATCTCAAGGATATTTGATGAGGATTATGTAGAGTTTCATTGTGTTATATAATATTGTATTATTATTACATTGTTGTCAGTGTGCTGCTATGCAATAAGCTTTGCCTTTGTTGAAGGATGTCCTTCCTCTCTTCCTGTAGCTGCTCTGATGTCAGTGACCCCTCCCCCCTTCCCCATTTTATGTTTGTCAGCCATCTTGTAAACAGCATATTTATGCTGCTCTGAATCAGAATTGTCTTTTTTACCTACTGTATACAAGATATGAGCTGGAAGATAAACCACTTCTTCTAGAATCCTCATACATGCCTCTGTGGTCAAGTTCAGGCTATCTGACGATATCTCTACGTGTAAGTAATGGAGAATACAGACAGCCACAGAAGTGGTGTTCAAGAGCCCTGTAATTACAGCTTCGTTATGGAGTCACAATAAACCTTTTTAGACATATATCCCCAAAGGAAAGTTTCAACCAACCTTCTCTGCTAATAACATGTGCCGTTGGGTGGATGAATAAGAATTAATTGGACTATCATGACCAAGCGGAATGGGAGTGACAGTGATCACATGTAAGAACCTTATTGTGAGGCCTCCCTAGGCATAAGATGGCTGTTGGACGATGGTTCTGCCAGCTTCCATCTCTCGATTCTCCCATACACAGGAGCTCTCGATCATCAGAGCTCTCCTGTCTTCTGTTTGAGAAAGCCACCAGGAGAATAAAGCAGATGGCAGTCAGAAATCAGAATTGACCCATCGGCATCTCCCCTGAAGTTGAGTTGTCCATGGCCCACGTACATATTATAGTCTTGGCCAAACCTGTCGATATCCGTACGTATGGCCATCATTAGTCTAAGGCCGGCTTCACACTGCGGCATGATCTGGTCCGGGGCTGTCCGGGATGACCCTGACAGCCGCGGACTGGATCAGCACACAGGACTGGTGGGCTGCACACTGAATTGGAGGGCATATTAGCCCTCCAGTTCTGTGTGCTGATCCAGTCCGCGGTTGTCAGGGTCATCCCAGACAGCCCCGGACCAGATCACGCCGCAGTGTGAAGGCGCCTTAATGGTTGCTGAAGTTTTGCTCTCAGGTCAGTTCTACATCCCTATTCTGAGTCAATATCCTATTTTAGGCTGCTTTCACATTGGCAAATGTGCAAATCTGTATGGATCCTTGAATTTCAGGGAACCACATGGACAGACACGGATCTGTGCCAATGGATGTCAACTGATGTCCATGGACCGTTTTTTTTACAAACCTATCATCAGTTGCCAGAGATGGGGTGGGAGGAGCTGTACCTTGCTTCTGAGCATGCTCAGTACAGCAAAATGGACCGTTTTTTTCACAGACCTGTCCTCCATAGTGCTCCATGTTAATTCATACAGACAGATACGGATTTGTGTCTGTCCGTTCATGTTTGTTTTTTTCAAGGCAGCCCAAAAACGGAACAGTTTCCAATTCTGGGTGCATGAAAAAGGCGGACACCAACAGATCCGTGAAAAAACAGACACACACAGATGACCACTTTAGGGCCAATCCGTGCCCATAAGATTGCATGGGAGACAATAATGTCTATACGTTTTAAAATGGATAGACACTAATTTAAAATGTAACAGTGTGAAAGCAGCCTGTGATAGACTGGAGTATTTTTATTGTCCTTGTTTTAGCAACATTTTGGTTTTTTTTTGAGGCTCTATAGACTTTTGCTTGGTCCTAGACAATGTTAATAGGAGCTTGAAAGCTACAACTTTGATAGGAACCATTTTGGAGTAAACCTACTGGTTGCCATTCTGATTTCTCCACCAGGAGCACCAAGTTGACCCCCTTCTATGAAGCTGTTACTTCACACCTCTTCAGCTTCCATTCTGCTGAGTCTTTAACTCCATGACAATGACCACAAAGTGTTGGGAAGTGTGGCAGAACTGTGTCTAAATTGTATTTCTCACCTCTTTCCTCTCCTTACAATCATATACTTCCCTGACATGTGACAGAACCAAATGGAGAATGGTCAGACAGTGGGAACTTTTCAGATTCTGAAGAGTCACCATCTTGAGATTTGTAGGGTCAATATATAGGGACAAAAGTAGGTTGAAAGTTCAGATGGCTGGAAAAAATCCCCTAAAATTCACACATTTGGCTGGTTTACACTAAATCTAATCTCAAGATAGCCCACATGTGGGTTCATGACCAGGCAAATTTAGCTTTGAGTTATGTGAACAACTCACTTTCTTTTGAGAATGGCTGCTTGGGATTGTTTGATGGAGTCTAGAAATGTGTGAATCAAATTTTCAAATTTGGGTCGGATTTTTAGGAATTCACCGAATTAACTAGTTTTCAATTCACTGATAGAAAATCATCTAAGGCCATCCATATACATTAGATTGTTTGGTCACAGCCATCTTACGCTTCTGTCCCATACACATAGATACTATGTCGGCCAGTAGAATATCTCAGGAAGAACAATGGGTTTGGCAGTCAGTAAACAGACATCGACATCTTTCATGACCATCATTCAGTCGAGTCCCACACACTTCAGACTGTCGGTCAAACTCTTCTATTTCGTCAATATCGTCAGGCACGTTGAAGACATCTCTAAACTCTTGGAGCGCCTGGTCTATTCCCGCCTCACCCGCTACCTCTCCGCTCACTCTCTTCTAGATCCATTACAGTCTGGTTTCCGCCCCCTTCACTCTACAGAAACTGCCCTCATCAAAGTGACCAATGACCTTCTGACAGCAAAACGTAATGGTGACCACTCTCTGCTTATTCTCCTTGATCTCTCTGCAGCTTTTGACACTGTCGACCATCAGCTCCTACTCTTTATGCTGCACTCCATTGGCATAAAGGACACTGCTCTCTCCTGGCTCTCCTCCTATCTTTCTGACCGCTCTTTCAGTGTATCTTTTGCTGGCCCCACTTCTTCCCCTCTTCCCCTCACTATTGGGGTCCCTCAGGGTTCAGTCCTTGGCCCTCTCCTTTTCTCTCTCTACACGGCCCCGATTGGACAGACCATAAGCAGATTTGGCTTTCAGTACCATCTTTATGCTGATGACACACAACTATACACTTCAGCCCCTGACCTTACCCCTGCGGTATTAAAGAACACCAATGACTGTCTAGCTGCAGTTTCCAATATCATGTCCACTCTCTATTTGAAACTAAACCTTTCCAAAACTGAACTTCTTCTGCTCCCCCCATCCACTAACCTCCCTAAATCGGACATCTCTCTCTCAGTATGCGGCACCACGATAACGCTCGCTGTCTGGGTGTTATGTTTGACACCGATCTCTCCTTCTCCTCCCACACGCAATCTCTCGTCCGCTCCTGTCGTTTACACCTGAAGAATATCTCTAGAGTCCGCCCCTTTCTCACCCTGGAAACAACAAAAACCCTCACCGTGGCCCTAATCCATTCCCGCCTTGACTATTGCAACTCTCTATTAAGCGGCCTCCCCCTCACCAGACTTTCTCCTCTCCAGTCCATCCTTAATGCAGCAGCCAGGATCACCCATCTGGCCAATCGTTACTCAGATGCCTCTGCTCTGTGCCAGTCATTGCACTGGCTGCCCGTATACTACAGGATCCATTTCAAATTGCTTGTTCTCACCCACAAAGCTCTTCACAGAGCAGCACCCCCCTACCTCTCCTCCCTCATCTCTGTCTATCACCCCACCCACTCTCTACGTTCCTCAAATGACCTTCGACTAACATCTGCACTAATCCGATCCTCCCACTCCCGGCTCCAAGACTTTTCCAGAGCTGCACCAAACCTCTGGAATGCTTTACCCAAAGAAATCAGGACTATCAACAACTTGCATGGCTTCAGACGATCCCTAAAAACGCATCTTTTTAAGGCGGCCTATCATACTCCCTAATAGAAGTTTATTGTACTGTAGACAGTGAATGGGCTATCCCTCTGGACATTACTCTTCTACAAACTCTACCAAACCATAAAGGTCTACACAGACTGTCTGATGACCATTCATGTAAGCTTATCTCTATGCCCCATTTCCTCAAGATGCCCGGACCATCAGTGCAATAAGCCCCTGCACCTTGTGCAACCCCTATCCCGTTGTAGATTGTAAGCTCTTTTGAGCAGGGTCACCTTCATTTCTTGCTTTATTTATTGTATTTTTTTTTTTTTTTTTTACATTGATTCTATGCCTATTGTTTTGTATCCAATTATTGTATTTTATTTGTTCTCTACTATAATTACTTACTGTATTTTCTGTACTCTAACCCTACATTGTAAAGCGTTGCGGAATATGTTGGCGCTATATAAATAAAGCTTTATTATTATTATTTTTATTATTATTAAGACTAAAATTGGCTTACAAGGTTTTTCCGAAGTAAGGTGAGGTTATATTGAATCAGCACATGTGAATGATATGTTAGTCCGGTTCCCAGGATCCACAGTCGTAGTAACAAGGATGTGTTAAAGGGATGACGTGTCAGAATTTTTGGTCTAGAAGTGTGTCCAAGTAGATTTCTTCCTGCCCTCCTGTCTGAGAACTCTTTGATCTCTCTCACACGCGTCCTCCTGAGATGTGACTTTGTCCATCACCATCCCATCCTCCTCATATCTGCCTCCAGGAGCACCCATGCAAGATTAATCTACAAAAAGAAACGGTGGATTTATTTATGCCACATGGAGAACTTTGGGATCAACATCTGCCTGATACTGCAGTTTAGGAGACCGAGTGTTTGATCTTGAAGACTGATCATCAGAGTTGGGGGAATTGTCCCCACAGTCCCCAGTCCCCAGACCTCAACCCAATCCAACACTTGAGGGTAGAGTGATAATAAAAGAACAGTACACAATATATTTACTTCCAAATTTAGATGATTCCACAAAGGTGTTGAAAAAATCCAGAAAAATGCAAATCTTCAAGTAGAACTGTAGGTAAATGTGCTCTCAGAAGACAAAAACACCAAGATTAATCAGGCAATGACATGACATGGAATGTTATAGGCTAACATTTTATTATCACATCACTGTTTTGTTCTCTTCCATATATGGTAAGTTACAGGTCACCTGATAAATATGCAGCTAACTGTCTAAACAGTATCTATTACTGCACATATATAAACAGTGAATAGGCCTTTTTTTGGCGACTGACTGTAAAGCGCGGAATTAAAATTTCCCCTCAAAACATAGTCTATGACTTTGTGCTCTTCCATATATGGTAAGTTATAGGTCACCTGATAAATATACAGGCTAACTGTCAAAACAGTATCTATTACCTCACATGTACAAACAGTGATTAGGCTTTTATTTTTGGGGACTGACTGTAAAGCGCAAAATTAAAATTTCCCCTCAAAACATAGTCTGTGACTTAGTTTTCTTCTATATATGGTAAGTTAACTATCCTGTAATTATGCTTGGGTGTGATTACATTAAGTTAAATAATATATACACCCTTTAGCTGTTTTTTTCGCAATTGTGGTAAAAAAAACAACAGCACACAATAGAATTACCTCCAAAGAAGAAGAATGCTATCACAAAAAAATGCAAATCCACAAGTAGAACTATAGGTAGGTGTGCTCTCAGGAGACACAAATACCAAGAATGATCAGGCAGTGACATGACACGGAATGTTATAGGCTGACATTCTATTGTGATATCACTGTTTTGTTCTCTTCCATATATGGTAAGTTATAGGTCACCTGATAAATATGCAGGATGACTGTCAAAACAGTTTCTGTTACCTCACACATACAAAAAGTGAATAAGCCTTTTTTTGGTCACTGACTGTAAAGCGCAGGGGTAAAATATCCACAGGAATCATAGACAGTCTATGATGTTCCCTGAGTCAAATGTGGTGACTTTGCAAAATTTCGTGATTGTAGATGTAACGGTGCTGATTCCTTTACTGGACATACACACATACATACATGCACACATACTCTTTGTGACCTCTGTGTGCAAATTATTAATTCTATTTTGTTATATAGTTAGTTACCATGCCCGGGCAATGGTGGGTTCTACAGCTAATATATTTATACTAGATGGCGGCTCGATTCTAAAGAATCGGGTAATCTTGAATCCATATATAGTTTTATTTACTAATAGATGGTGGCCTGATTCTAACACATCGGGTATTCTAGAATATGTATGTAGTTTATTTATGAAGATTTAAGAATAATGCAATGAATACACAGGTTTTTCGGGATAAAATATATACATTATCATTTAAATCCTGCGGCAATATCACTGATTGGTCGCAGCCGGCCATGACCAGTCAGCGAAGACGGTTTAAATCCCACGCCAATATCGCTGATTGTTTGCTTCCGCCCATTTGAGTTGTGGTTGGGGACTGCCCCTTTAAGATGTGGTTGAGGACTGCTCCTTTAAGATGTGGTCGGCGACCGCCCTATTAAGATGTGGTTGGGACTGTTTCTTTAAGATGTGTTTGGGGACCACCCGTTTAAGAAGTGGTTGGGGACTGCTCCTTTAAGAGGTTGAGGACAGCCCCTTTAAGAAGTGGTTGGGGACCGCCCCTTTAAAATGTGGTTGGGGACTGCCCCTTTAAAAAGTGGTTGGGGACTGCCCCTTTAAGACATGGTTGGGGACCGCCCCTTTAAGACGTGGTTGGGGACCGCCCCTTTAAGATGTGGTTGGGGACTGCCCCTTTAAAAAGTGGTTGGGGTCCGGCCCTTTAAGAACTGGTTGGGGATGGCCCCTTTAAGAAGTGGTTGTGGACCGCCCCTTTAAGACATGGTTGGGGACCGGCCTTTTAAGACATGGTTGGGGACTGCCCCTTTAAGACGTGGTTGGGGACCGCCCCTTTAAGACGTGGTTGGGGACCGCCCCTTTAAGATGTGGTTGGGGACTGCCCCTTTAAGACATGGTTGGGGACTGCCCCTTTAAGACGTGGTTGGGGTCCGCCCCTTTAAGACATGGTTGGGGACTGCCCCTTTAAGACGTGGTTGGGGACCGCCCCTTTAAAATGTGGTTGGGGACAGCCCCTTTAAGAAGTGGTTGGGTCCGCTCCTTTAAGAACTGGTTGGGGATGGCCCCTTTAAGACTTGGTTGTAGACTGCCCCTTTAAGACATGGTTGGGGACCGCCCCTTTAAGATGTGGTTGGGGACTGCCCCTTTAAAAAGTGGTTGGGGTCCGGCCCTTTAAGAACTGGTTGGGGATGGCCCCTTTAAGATGTGGTTGTGGACCGCCCCTTTAAGACATGGTTGGGGATGGCCCCTTTAAGATGTGGTTGGGGTCCGCTTCTTTAAGAACTGGTTGGGGATGGCCCCTTTAAGATGTGGTTGTGGACCGCCCCTTTAAGACATGGTTGGGGATGGCCCCTTTAAGAAGTGGTTGTGGACCGCCCCTTTAAGACATGGTTGGGGATGGCCCCTTTAAGAAGTGGTTGTGGACCGCCCCTTTAAGACATGGTTGGGGACCGGCCTTTTAAGACATGTTGGGGACCGCCCCTTTAAAATGTGGTTGGGGACTGCCCCTTTAAAAAGTGGTTGGGGACCGCCTCTTTAAGATGTGGTTGGGGACTGCCCTTTAAAAGTGGTTGGGAACAGCCCCTTTAAGAAGTGGTTGGGGTCCGCCCCTTTAAGAACTGGTTGGGGATGGCCCCTTTAAGACGTGGTTGTGGACCACCCCTTTAAGACGTGGTTGGGACCGCCCCTTTAGGATGTGGTTGGGGACCGCCCCTTTAAGATGTGGTTGGGGACTGCCCCTTTAAAAAGTGGTTGGGGTCCGGCCCTTTAAGAACTGGTTGGGGATGGCCCCTTTAAGAAGTGGTTGTGGACCGCCCCTTTAAGACATGTTGGGGACTGCCCCTTTAAGACGTGGTTGGGGACCGCCCCTTTAAGACATGGTTGCGGACTGCCCCTTTAAAAAGTGGTTGGGGACCGCCCCTTTTATTTATCTCCGGACATTTATCTCCGGACAAAGCCACGGAAGTTGGCTTTTGACAGGAAGTAGAATTCTAGACAATTATATATATATATATATATATATATATATATATATATATATATATATATATATATATAATATATACTAGATGGCGGCCCGATTCTAAAGAATCGGGTAATCTTGAATCCATATATAGTTTTATTTACTAATAGATGGTGGCCTGATTCTAACACATCGGGTATTCTAGAATATGTATGTAGTTTATTTATGAAGATTTAAGAATAATGCAATGAATACACAGGTTTTTCGGGATAAAATATATACATTATCATTTAAATCCTGCGGCAATATCACTGATTGGTCGCAGCCGGCCATGACCAGTCAGCGAAGACGGTTTAAATCCCACGCCAATATCGCTGATTGTTTGCTTCCGCCCATTTGAGTTGTGGTTGGGGACTGCCCCTTTAAGATGTGGTTGAGGACTGCTCCTTTAAGATGTGGTCGGCGACCGCCCTATTAAGATGTGGTTGGGACTGTTTCTTTAAGATGTGTTTGGGGACCACCCGTTTAAGAAGTGGTTGGGGACTGCTCCTTTAAGAGGTTGAGGACAGCCCCTTTAAGAAGTGGTTGGGGACCGCCCCTTTAAAATGTGGTTGGGGTTTACTTTCATTTGTTAAAAGTTTCTGTTGTTTTGAATAAATTCTGTAGATTTCGCCTTACAGTGGAGGCTTTGAAATGAGTTAACATTGTAAGGTGAAGTCACCAGTCACTGTAGAGTCTTGTATGCTGAGAAAAGAGATGGAAAGTGATGATGTGGCCGAACTGTGAGCCTCTTTATGTGCTGTGTGCACCTAGGGATGTGCAGTTACTGACATACCTTTTCACTCAAATTATAGAAACTATGGTTAAAAAATTGAAAATAATGGTTTGTGTAATCGTCATTTATTTTACAACTAGATGGCGGCCCGATTCTAAAGAATCGGGTAGTCTAGAATCCATATATAGTTTATTTACTAATAGTTAGGGGAGTGCGGCGAAATGAATTGTGTGTATACAGGTGGCTTAGTGGGTAGCAGAGTATACGGTGGCTCAGTGGTTAGCAGTGAGTGCGGTGGCTCAGTGGTTAGCAGTTAGTGCGGTGGCTCAGTGATTAGCAGTGAGTGCGGTGGCTCAGTGGTTAGCAGTGAGTGCAGTGGCTCAGTAGTTAGCAGTGAGTGCGGTGGCTCAGTGGTTAGCAGTGAGTACGGTGGCTCAGTGTTTAGCAGTGAGTGCGGCGAAATGAATTGTGTGTATACAGGCGGCTCAGTGGGTAGCAGAGTATACGGTGGCTCAGTGGTTAGCAGTGAGTGCGGTGGCTCAGTGGTTAGCAGTGAGTGCAGTGGCTCAGTGGTTAGCAGTGAGTGCGGTGGCTCAGTGGTTAGCAGTGAGTGCGGTGGCTCAGTGGTTAGCAGTAAGTGCGATGAGATTGGCCAGCGCAGCGCCGTGGGCAGAGTGGTCAGCGCAGCGCTGTGGGCAGGGTGGTCAGCGGTGGGGCGGACACACACACACACACTCTCCGATATACTTACCGTCCCTGCTTCTTCTCTGCCGCCTGCGTCTTCCTGAGTCCTCTGTTCTGCCGACATGTCGTCGCACCCAGGACTGGATCCAATATGGCGTCCGGGAACTCTCGGTGGCCCGATTCTAACGCATCGGGTATTCTAGAATATAGAAATAGAGATTGCATGGGGAAGGCAGTCAGGGCTGAATTGGGAGGAACTTTGAAGAAGGAGCAGCGGGGGAAGAACGGCGGGGGGGAGGAGGGAGCACAGAACAGCAGGGGGGAGGAGGAAGGAGGATAGAGGAGGTAGCGGCAAGGTGTGGGAGGATGTAGCAGCACAGGCAGTGGTAGGAAGGAGCGGCAGGGGGAGGATGGAGCACAGAGCGGCAGGGGGGAGGACGGAGGACGAAGCAGCGGGGTGGGGGAGGATGGAGCAGCACAGGCAGGGGGAGGACAGAGGATGGAGGGGCAGAGGGGAGGAGGACAAAGGAAGGAGGAGGAAGCGGTGGGGTGGGGGAGGATGGAGCGGCACAGGCAGGGGGAGGAGGGAGCGGCAGGGGGAGGATGAAGCACAGAGCGGCGGGGGGGTGAAGGACAGGATGAAGTGGCGCTGTGGGAGAGAACGGAGCAGCACAGGCAGGGGGAGGACAGAGGATAGAGTGGCGGAGGTGAGGAGGGCAAAGGAAGGAGGAGGAAGCGGTAGGGTGGGGGAGGATGGAGTGGCACAGGCAGGGGGAGGACGGAGAGGCAGGGGGAGGACGAAGCACAGAGCGGCGGGAGGAGGATGTAGGATGAAGCGGCGGGGTGGAGAAGGACGGAGCAGCACAGGCAGGGGGAGGACGGAGGATGGAGTGGTGGAGGTGAAGAGGACAAAGGAAGGAGGAGGAAGCGGTGGGGGAGAATGGAGCGGCAGGGGAAGGACAGAGCGGCAGGGGGAGGACAGAGCGGCAGGGGGAGAACAGAGCGGCAGGGGTGGGGGAGGACAGAGCAGCACAGGCAGGGGGAGGACGGAGGATGGAGTGACGGGGGGGAGGAGGATAAAGGAAGGAGGGGGAAGCGGTGGGGTGGGGGAGGACGGAGCAACATGGGCAGGGGGAGGACGGAGGATGGAGTGGCGGAGGTGAAGAGGACAAAGGAAGGAGGAGGAAGCGGTGGGGGAGGATGGAGTGGCACAGGCAGGGGGAGAATGGAGAGGCAGGGGAAGGACAGAGCGGCAGGGGGAGGACAGAGCGGCAGGGGGAGGACAGAGCGGCAGGGGGAGGACAGAGCGGCAGGGGGAGGACAGAGCGGCAGGGGGAGGACAGAGCAGCAGGGGGAGGGCAGAGCGGCTGGGGGAGGACAGAGCGGCAGGGGGAGAACAGAGCTGCAGGGGTGGGGGAGGACGGAGCAGCACGGGCAGGGGGAGGACGGAGGATGGAGTGGCGGAGGTGAAGAGGACAAAGGAAGGAGGAGGAAGCCGTGGGGGAGGATGGAGCGGCACAGGCAGGGGGAGAATGGAGCGGCAGGGGAAGGACAGAGCGGCAGGGGGAGGACAGAGCGGCAGGGGTGGGGGAGGACAGAGCGGCAGGGGGAGGACAGAGCAGCAGGGGGAGGGCAGAGCGGCAGGGGGAGAACAGAGCGGCAGGGGTGGGGGAGGACAGAGCAGCACAGGCAGGGGGAGGATGGAGGATGGAGGATGGAGTGGCGGGGGGGGAGGAGGATAAAGGAAGGAGGAGGAAGCGGTGGGGTGGGGGAGGACGGAGCGGCAGGGGGAGGACAGAGCGGCAGGGGGAGGATGACAGAGGATGAAGCGGTGGGGGGAGGATGGAGCAGCACAGGCAGGGGGAGGACAGAGTGGCAGGGGGAGGACAGAGTGGCAGGGGGAGGACAGAGCGGCAGGGGGAGGACAGAGCGACGGGGAGGACAGAGTGACAGGGGGAGGACAGAGCGGCAGGGGGAGGACAGAGCGGCAGGGGGAGTACAGAGCGGCAGGGGGAGGACAGCGGCAGGGGGAGGACAGAGCGGCAGGGGGAGGACAGAGCAGCAGGGGGAGGGCAGAGCGGCAGGGGGAGAACAGAGCGGCAGGGGTGGGGGAGGACAGCAGCACAGGCAGGGGCAGGATGGAGGATGGAGTGGCGGGGGGGAGGAGGATAAAGGAAGGAGGAGAAAGCGGGGGGGTGGGGGAGGACGGAGCGGCAGGGGAGGACAGAGCGGCAGGGGGAGGACGACAGAGGATGAAGCGGTGGGGGAGGATGGAGCAGCACAGGCAGGGGGAGGATAGAGTGGCAGGGGGAGGACAGAGTGGCAGGGGGAGGACAGAGCGGCAGGGGGAGGACAGAGCGGCAGGGGGAGGACAGAGCGACAGGGGGAGGACAGAGCGGCAGGGGGAGGACAGAGCGGCAGGGGGAGGACAGAGCGGCAGGGGTGGGGGAGGCCAGAGCAGCACAGGCAGGGGGAGGATGGAGGATGGAGTGGCGGGGGGAGGAGGATAAAGGAAGGAGGAGGAAGCGGTGGGGTGGGGGAGGATAGAGCGGCACAGGAAGGGGGAGGACAGAGCAGCAGGGGGAGGACGGAGCACAGAGCGGCGGGGGGAGGAGGACAGAGGACGAAGCGGTGTGGGCAGGGTGGTCAGCGCAGCGGCGCTGAGTGGGCAGGGTGGTCAGCGCAGCAGTGCTGTGTGGGCAGAGTGGTGAGCGCAGCGGCGCTGTGTGGGCAGAGTGGTCAGCAGTGGGCAGAGTGGTCAGCAGTGGGCAGAGTGGGTAGCGGTGGGCAGAGTGGTCAGTGGTGAGCAGAGTGGGGCGGGCGGACACACACACTCCGATATACTTACCACCGTCCCTGCTTCTTTCCTGCCGCCTGAGTCCTCTGTTCTGTCGCCGCCCCCGGAGGACTGGATCCAATATGGCGTCCGGGAAGTCTCGCGAGACTTCCCGGACGCCATCTTGGAGAAAGTATGTCGCCGCCCCTGGAGCTCTAGATACAATATGGCGTCCGGGAAGTCTTCCCGGACGCCATATTGGATCCAGTTCTGCCAGGGGCGGCGACATGTCGGCGGCGGAGAAGACGGAGGAGAGGTGGTAAGTATAGGCGTCTGCGTATGTGTGTGTGTGTTGTGTGTGTGGTGTGTGTGTGTGTGTTAGTAGCGGCCGTAAGCGTAGCGGGCTCTATGAGTCCCGCTCCCGCTTATGGCCGCCATCTTGGCTCACCCTGAGCGGGTGTAGCTCTGGGCAGTGACCGGACGTTGTGACAAAGTGACGGATGTGACGTCACAAATCCCTCCGGCTTTTATACAGTTAGGGCCAGAAATATTTGGACAGTGACACAATTTTGGCAAGTTGGGCTCTGCATGCCACCACATTGGATTTGAAATGAAACATCTACAACAGAATTCAAGTGCAGATTGTAACGTTTAATTTGAAGGGTTGAACAAAAATATCTGATAGAAAATGTAGTAATTGTACACATTTCTTTACAAACACTCCACATTTTAGGAGGTCAAAAGTAATTGGACAAATAAACATAACCCAAACAAAATATTTTTATTTTCAATATTTTGTTGCGAATCCTTTGGAGGCAATCACTGCCTTAAGTCTGGAACCCATGGACATCACCAAACGCTGGGTTTCCTCCTTCTTAATGCTTTGCCAGGCCTTTACAGCCGCAGCCTTCAGGTCTTGCTTGTTTGTGGGTCTTTCCGTCTTAAGTCTGGATTTGAGCAAGTGAAATGCATGCTCAATTGGGTTAAGATCTGGTGATTGACTTGGCCATTGCAGAATGTTCCACTTTTTTGCACTCATGAACTCCTGGGTAGCTTTGGCTGTATGCTTGGGGTCATTGTCCATCTGTACTATGAAGCGCCGTCCAATCAACTTTGCAGCATTTGGCTGAATCTGGGCTGAAAGTATATCCCGGTACACTTCAGAATTCATCCGGCTACTCTTGTCTGCTGTTATGTCATCAATAAACACAAGTGACCCAGTGCCATTGAAAGCCATGCATGCCAATGCCATCACGTTGCCTCCACTATGTTTTACAGAGGATGTGGTGTGCCTTGGATCATGTGCCGTTCCCTTTCTTCTCCAAACTTTTTTCTTCCCATCATTCTGGTACAGGTTGATCTTTGTCTCATCTGTCCATAGAATACTTTTCCAGAACTGAGCTGGCTTCTTGAGGTGTTTTTCAGCAAATTTAACTCTGGCCTGTCTATTTTTGGAATTGATGAATGGTTTGCATCTAGATGTGAACCCTTTGTATTTACTGTCATGGAGTCTTCTCTTTACTGTTGACTTAGAGACAGATACACCTACTTCACTGAGAGTGTTCTGGACTTCAGTTGATGTTGTGAATAGGTTCTTCTTCACCAAATAAAGTATGCGGCGATCATCCACTACTGTTGTCATCCGTGGACGCCCAGGCCTTTTAGAGTTCCCAAGCTCACCAGTCAATGCCTTTTTTCTCAGAATGTACCCAACTGTTGATTTTGCTACTCCAAGCATGTCTGCTATCTCTCTGATGGATTTTTTCTTTTTTTTCAGCCTCAGGATGTTCTGCTTCACCTTAATTGAGAGTTCCTTTGACTGCATGTTGTCTGGTCACAGCAACAGCTTCCAAATGCAAAACCACACACCTGGAATCCACCCCTGACCTTTTAACTACTTAATTGATTACAGGTTAATGGGGGAGACGCCTTCAGAGTTAACTGCAGCCCTTAGAGTCCATTGTCCAATTACTTTTGGTCCCTTGAAAAAGAGGAGGCTATGCATTACAGAGCTATAATTCCTAAACCCTTTCTCCAATATGGATGTGGAAACTCTCATATTGCAGCTGGGAGTGTGCACTTTCAGCCTATATTATATATATAATTGTATTTCTGAACATGTTTTTGAAAACAGCTAAAATAACAAAACTTGTGTCACTGTCCAAATATTTCTGGCCCTAACTGTATATTAGATATATGTATGTGTATATATATTATTATTATTATTTATACAGCGCCATTGGTTCCATGGCACTTTAAATGTGTAAGGGCAGAACAAGAACGAGAACATAACTAACGATGAATAAATCACACAAGTACATTAGGGCAGAGATCCTGTCCACAAGGGCTCACAGTCTATGGGAGATGGGTAGGAGGTCGCATACGGTTTCAGCCGGATCCAACTGAAAACGTTTTTTTAAATAACCAAAAAATGCAGTTTGTAATATTTTTTTGTGTTTTTTTTTAAAAACTGTAAAGAATCGGATCCAGTGCAATGCGACCTAAAATAATATACTGGATGCAGACGCCGGATCCAGTTTTATATAACACGCCCACACAGGATCCATCAAAAAAACTTACACAACTTAATGTAACTGGATACTACGCCCCGGCATTACTCTGGATCAGTAATAGTACCGGTGCGGGAGCATCCAGTTGCATCAGGCTTTACGATTGTGGCGGGAGGTAGATTTTCGCCGTATCCCTACCAGAATCAAAAACCGGAAGTGTGAAACCAGCCGAAATAAATTGAGGCTCTGAAGTCCAAAATCAGAAGATATGTTGAACCATTGAAGCAGATAGAAGATCTGGAACTTATATTATTTGATGGGTCTTAATTTGTCAGTCCTACATCTACTTGGCCAAGTTCTTTAGATCCTACAGAAGCTCAGTCAGGTCTAACAATGGCCGCTCATGGTCTAAACTTCCTGGCTCCTCTTCATGGATGGACCATGTTGATGACGTCTTGTTTCATTATGTTTCTCCAATGTAAATCTCACTGTGATCAGTGTCAATGAGAATATCTCGGGATCTTTCTTCCCAGGATCCAGGGTGATGGTCCACAGGAACGTGTCAATTTTCCCATTATGTCCATGTTGCCTTTGGCTAACTTGTGTCTTGAAGTGTGTCCACACAATGCTCTTCACACCTACCACTTTGATATCTCCTGGAGAAGTGTGACTGTTCCTATCTTGGACAGATGTCAACCTGTTCTCCAAAAACCAAGGTGCCCTGGAGGTGTAATGAGATGTCAACTGCATGATAATAGCAAAGAAAGGGACACAATGTAAGAACCTGAGGTCACAGAAGAGGCAGAAAGTGAGGGCTGGAGCCCTACACAGGTGTAAATGAGGCCACATTCACTCTCCTGGCACCAAGACACACTTCCTGGCACATGTCCTCACACACAAAAGAGTAATCTGAGGTCATGAGAGTCATAATATAGTGAGCATAAAATATAATAAAGACCATGTAATGTACTACCATATACTGATCATATAATATACTATCATACACTGACCGTATAATATACCACCATACACTGATCATATAATATACACCCATACACTGACCATATAATATATCACCATACACTGACCGTATAATATATCACCATACACTGACCATATAATATACCACCATACACTGACCATATAATATACCACCATACACTGATCATATAATATACACCCATACACTGACCATATAATATACCACCATACACTGACCATATAATATACCACCATACACTGACCATATAATATATCACCATACACTGACCATATAATATATCACCATACACTGACCATATAATATACCACCATACACTGACCATATAATATACCACCATACACTGACCATATAATATATCATCATACACTGACCATATAATATACCACCATACACTGACCATATAATATATCACCATACACTGACCATATAATATACCACCATACACTGACCATATAGTATACCACCATACACTGACCATATAATATACCACCATACACTGACCATATAATATACCACCATACACTGACCATATAGTATACCACCATACACTGACCATATAATATACCACCATACACTGACCATATAATATACCACCATACACTGACCATATAATATACCACCATACACTGACCATATAATATACTCCATACACTGATCATATAATATATCACCATACACTGACCATATAATATACCACCATACACTGACCATATAATATATCACCATACACTGACCATATAATATACCACCATACACTGACCATATAATATATCACCATACACTGACCATATAATATACCACCATACACTGACCATATAATATATCACCATACACTGACCATATAATATACCACCATACACTGACCATATAATATACCACCATACACTGATCATATATATATCACCATACACTGACCATATAATATACCACCATACACTGACCATATAATATACCACCATACACTGACCATATAATATATCACCATACACTGACCATATAATATACCACCATACACTGACCATATAATATACCCCATACACTGACCATATAATATACCACCATACACTGATCATATAATATATCACCATACACTGACCATATAATATACCACCATACAATGACCATTTAATATATACACCATACACTGACCATATAATATACCACCATACACTGACCATATAATATACCCCCATACACTGACCATATAATATACCACCATACACTGATCATATAATATATCACCATACACTGACCATATAATATACCACCATACAATGACCATATAATATATCACCATACACTGACCATATAATATACCACCATACACTGACCATATAATATACCCCATACACTGACCATATAATATACCACCATACAATGACCATATAATTACACCAAAAGATATAATATGACACTCATGACAGATAATATACCATACATGAAATATAATATAACAACATGCATATTATACCATATACTGCATATATATATACATATCATACACTGACCATATAATATATCCACCATACACTGACATATAATATACACCATACACTGACCATATAATATCACATTAATTATACACCATACACCTGACCAGTATAATAATAATGCACCATTACACTACACTAATATAATATACACCATACACTGACCATATAATATACCACCATAACAACTGATCATAATATAATATACACCCATACACTGACCATATAATATACACCATACACTGACCATATAATATACCACCATACACTGACCATATAATATACCACCATACACTGACATTAATCCCATAATAATATATATACACCATACACTGACCATATAATATACCACCATACACTGACCATATAATATACCACCATACACTGACCATATAATATACCACCATACACTGACCATATAATATACCACCATACACTGATCATATAATATACACCATACACTGACCATATAATATACCACCATACACTGACCATATAATATACCACCATACACTGACCATATAATATACACCATACACTGACCATATAATATATCACCATACACTGACCATATAATATACCACCATACACTGACCATATAATATACCACCATACACTGACCATATAATATATCATCATCATACACTGACCATATAATATACCACCATACACTGACCAATATATAATATATCACCATACACTGACCATATAATATACACCATTACATCATGACCATATAGTATTACCACCATACACTGACCATATAATATACCACATACACTGACCATATAATATACCACATACACTGACCATATAGTATACCACCATACACTGACCATATAATATACCACCATACACTGACCATATAATATACCACCATACACTGACCATATAATATACCACCATACACTGACCATATAATATACTACCATACATGATCATATAATATATCACCATACACTGACCATATAATATACACCATACACTGACCATATAATATATCACCATACACTGACCATATAATATACCACCATACACTGACCATATAATATATCACCATACACTGACCATATAATATACCACCATACACTGACCATATAATATATCACCATACACTGACCATATAATATACCACCATACACTGACCATATAATATTACCACCATACACTGATCATATAATATATCACCATACATGACCATATAATATACCACCATACACTGACCATATAATATACCACCATACACTGACCATATAATATATCACCATACACTGACCATATAATATACCACCATACACTGACATATAATATACCCCATACACTGACCATATAATATACACCATACACTGATCATATAATATATCACCATACACTGACCATATAATATACCACCATACAATGACCATATAATATATCACCATACATGACCATATAATATACCACCATACACTGACCATATAATATACCCCATACACTGACCATATAATATACCACCATACACTGATCATATAATTTATCACCATACACTGACCATATAATATACCACCATACAATGACCATATAATATATCACCATACACTGACCATATAATATACCACCATACACTGACCATATAATTTACCCCATACACTGACCATATAATATACCACCATACAATGACCATATAATATATCACCATACACTGACCATATAATATACCACCATACACTGACCATATAATATACCCCATACACTGACCATATAATATAAACCCCATACACTGACCATATAATATACCACCATACACTGACCATATAATATATCATCATACACTGACCATATAATATATCACCATACACTGACACATATTAATATATCACATGCACTGACCATATAATATTCACCATTGCACTGACCATATAATATACCACCATACACTGACCATATAATATATCATCATACACTGACCTATAATATACCACCATACACTGACCATATAATATTTTCACCATACACTGACCATATAATATACCACCATACACTGATCATATAATATACCACATACACTGACATATAATATACCACCATACATGACCATATAATATATATCACCATACATGACCATATAATATACCACCATACACTGACCATATAATATACCACCATACACTGATCATATAATATATCACCATACACTGACCATATATATATACCACCATACACTGACCATATAATATACCACCATACACTGACCATATAATATACCACCATACACTGATCATATAATATACCACCATACACTGACCATATAATATACCCCATACACTGACCATATAATATACCACCATACACTGATCATATAATATATCACCATACACTGACCATATAATATACCACCATTACAATGACCATTATAATATATCACCATACACTGACCATATAATATACCACCATACACTGACCATATAATATACCACCATACACTGATCATATAATATACCACCATACAATGACCATATAATATATCACCATACACTGACCATATAATATACCACCATACACTGACCATATAATATACCCCCATACACTGACCATATAATATACCCCCATACACTGACCATATAATATACCACCATACACTGACCATATAATATATCATCATACACTGACCATATAATATAATCACCATACACTGACCATATAATATATCACCATGCACTGACCATATAATATACACCATACACTGACCATATAATATATCATCATACACTGACCATATAATATACCACCATACACTGACCATATAATATACACCATACACTGACCATATAATATATCACCATACACTGACCATATAATATACCACCATACACTGATCATATAATATACCACCATACACTGACCATATAATATACCACCATACACTGACCATATAATATACACCATACACTG